>OX465045.1:935284-955284 GCA_949841015.1 Aplysina aerophoba
ACACACACACACTGTCACTGACAAGAATAGGACACATGTTCGTCCTCAGATGGCTGTCACTGTATTGCCTAATTTGGTGGAGTGTGTGATTGTGATGGTGCGTGGTCGGTGTTGTCAGACACACCTAGCTTCCTTTGTTGTTGTGTACAGGTCAAAGTCCATCAATGTTACCACGACAGCACTTGACAACACAACAGCTGAGGTACGTATCCAGAGACTCTACCATTGTGTTGGGGTTAACCTGCAGCATTTGTGAAGTCAATTAATGTACTTGCCTGAAGTTACTTCTGGCAAGATTATTGGTGTAAGGAGAGTGTTTTAGCCGCTAGTGTAGCCTTTTAGTTTCTGCAAGAGACCCTGAGTGTTTAGCTTTGCATGCCCTTACGTAGGGTGATGTGGTGCAGTCCCAGGATGGCCAGTGACTGACTGGCACTTCCTGCTGTCCTTTTATCTCACCCCCACCCAGACAACACTGGAAGTGTCTGTGGTGGACAGGATGCATCCCCAGTCCCCCTCCCTGGAGGCAGTAAGACCTTTTTACAGGTCAGCTAATTAGTTGTCCTGGCAATAAATCAAAGGTTGCAGTTAATGGACTATCACTGGACTGGACTCCAGCTGGAGTACTCTGCCGCAATCCCTCCCCTGTACACACTTCATCCTATCCCCCAAACCTTCACATTTCCTTGTCCTGCTACTGTGTGCTCTTTCCACCCAATTCCCCTCTCCTCTTCACCCATCTCCTCCCCTCTCCTCCCCTCCCTTCTCCCCTCTCCCCCTTCTTCACCTCCCCTCTCCTCTCCTCCCCATCTCCTCTGCCCCATTCCTTCCGCCCTCTCCCCTCCTCTCTCCTCCCCTCTCCTCTTCTTCCCCAGGCCACTGACTGTAGCTGTCTATGATGTCTTGTCTTACGACCCCATTGCTAGGCAGCTGTCCCAGGGGAGTGCACCATCGGTCACACCTCATGTGAGAACACAACTACCTAAACGCCTACACTCCTTGTCAACCTTACATCATTCCTACCTCTTGACTCACCACCCTCTATTGAGTCCCCCCCCCCCCTCCCTGACCTTCTTTTCTCCCCTCCCTCCTCCTTTATGTTTTAGGTGAATGAAGTGGCTAGATTGGAGCCCCCTCAGATTATGTTCCTCCTAAACAGCTTCCTTGCAAGAGTAGTGTCCGCACTGTCCCTCTTTGGCACCAAGAAGGGTAGACCCCACTCCAAGACCACACCCTCCTCCTCCACCCCCTCCCAGCTGAGTGGAACTCACACACCAGCAGCAGTAGCTCAGCTGGCAGTGACACTCTTGCCGGCTTTTTGTAACCACTTGGAGAGCGCTAGTGCCTTCTTCCAGGTATGCCAACTTAGCCTTGTACACAGTAAACGTTCTCCTAAAACCAGCTAGGAAGTATTCTGGTTGAAACTTTGAAAGATTTTTCAGCCTGTTTCTAGCGGGTATAGGAGAACCCATTACCGTTCATTGCCAACTCAGCCTTGTACCTAGTCCCTACTTCCATTCAACTTTCAATCAGAGGGATTCCCCTTTGAACAAAAGTTGGAATGGAATAAAGAGACTGGGTACGAGGCTATTGCCAAATGGTGGACTACATACATGCGTATGGAGGTATGGAGGGCATACGGTAGTCAGCACAGACAGTGTTCCCAGTGGCTGTCTTTAGCGAGTCCCACTTCGTCTGTGGACCCTGGCTGTCTTCCTCCTTCAACCCCTTTTCTGTCAGGGTCAGAAGGAGGAAAACGATGGGATTGAAGACATGTACGAGTTGGGAGACCAGGAGGCACAGGCACATTGTGCGATACTGTCCACCATCTTCAAGATCATCAGTACCGTCTTGGGATGGTGAGAACGCAACACTGCCACAACGCCACATCTTGGTACTTGTTCAATATTGCACTCTGTGCCTACCTCCTCCCCCTCCTTTCCCTCCTTTATTGCACTCTGTGCCTACCTCCTCCCCCTCCTTTCCCTCCTTTATTGCACTCTGTGCCTACCTCCTCCCCCTCCTTTCCCTCCTTTATTGCACTCTGTGCCTACCTCCTCCCCCTCCTTTCCCTCCTTTATTGCACTCTGTGCCTACCTCCTCCCCCTCCTTTCCCTCCTTTATTGCACTCTGTGCCTACCTCCTCCCCCTCCTTTCCCTCCTTTATTGCACTCTGTGCCTACCTCCTCCCCCTCCTTTCCCTCCTTTATTGCACTCTGTGCCTACCTCCTCCCCCTCCTTTTCTTCCTTTATTCATTCACTTCTGTCCTGGTCACCCTCACCCCTCCTAACCAGCCCCTCCCCTTTCCCCTCCCAGGCCACGCCTCACAGATGAAGACAACATTCACCTTGTGGAAGAGACGTGTAAAGTATTTGCAAGCAGACTTGGCTCTGACAGTGCAAGTGAACAAGAAAGCCCCTTTGAGTACGCACACACCCCACAACCCACTCCACAGCCATGTTTGAAACAGTCACTATCTTGGGGAATGGAGCCTGAAATACAGTGGAACCTCTCTATGGTGGACACTGCTGGGACCCAGCTGGTTGTCCTGTGTAGAATTTGAGAGGTGTCCCTAATTCAGAGGTCGATTTGTGCACAGCGCTATTTGGTTGGGACTGCAGGCAGTGTCCTCATTGGAGAGGTGTCCTTTATGGAGTCTCCATTATTGAGAGGTTCCACTGTACTCCTGTCTTCGTGTTCTTCCCTGTGCTACTCCCACTGCTGCACCTGCAGTGGAGCCCACTTTGTTGCCCACTAGCTTTCTTTGCCGCTGCTGTGTGATTCCCTCCTTGTCGTGTGTAGACAGGGCCTCCTCTACCTGAAGGGGTTTGCCTCCTCCCTGCCAACCTTGTCAACTGCGCAGGCTCTTACCAAGTGCCTGGTCAACCTGTGTAGGTTGAGTCCAGCTCAGAAGGAATACAAGGCAGCAGTGGGTGAGAGAGGGAGGGAGGGAAAGGGAGAGGAGAGGAGAGGAGAGGAGAGGAGAGGAGAGGAGAGGAGAGGAGGGGAGGAAAAGGGAGAGGAGGGGAGGGAAGCAGAGGGGAGGGGAGCGGAGAGGAGAGGAGAGGAGAGGAGAGGAGAGGAGGGGAGGAAAAGGGAGAGGAGGGGAGGGAAGCAGAGGGGAGGGGAGCGGAGGGAAGCAGAGGGGAGGGGAGCGGAGGGAAGCAGAGGGGAGGGGAGGGGAGGGAAGCAGAGGGGAGGGGAGGGAGGGGAGGGGAGTGGAGGGGAGGAGATGGGATGTACGTACGTACTTACTGTAAGTGGTTTGATCTTCTGTGCGTTCTACAAAGGAATATTCTATCCCATGGTGTGTATGTACATATGTATGTATGTGTACTTCAAATGCTACTAACTTCCTTGGTCAGCTGCCACCGTTCTCCACAAGACACCTGCTCACCCAACGTGCTGTGCTTCCCTCCTCACCCTCACACAATAGCCAGTGTTGCTTGCTCTCTTCTCAAGAAGCCGTGGACTGAGTCTGGTTCCACCCAACAACAGAAAGAGGCCATTGGCACCATGTTGAAGTGCGTAGGAGTAGGTGCTGGGGGGGGGGGGGGGGGAGGGGAGGGGGAGGGAAAGATGTACTGTAATCCAGTACTCACACTACACAGAGAGGTGTGTCATGCACCACGGCATCATTCTTCAAGCTAGTACACACAATTGTTTCCTGTGGCATTTGGATCATGCAAGGTCATAGAACATCACTTTTCTGATCTATGGTGCACTAGTGTTCCATACAGGGGGGAGGGGGGGAGGGGGGGCGTGGACTGCAGACGGCTTGTGTCTGCCCTCCCCCTCGGTGTGCCAGGTTCTACTTATTGTGGTCTGAGGACCCACTGCAACAGATTGAGGCAGTCATCAAAGAGAACTTCATGAAGCAGGTGGAGAAGGAAGTCACAGAGGAGGAGGAGGAGGTAGAGGAGTCACAGAAGATGTTTGGCACTTTCTCTGTGTGAGTGCCCCACTGAGCCTATCCCATCCCATGCCCTCCCTGTACTTTACCGCCCGCTTCCCTTCCATGGTGTCCCACTGACGGAGTTGGTGATGTTTAGCCGAATAATTGTATGCAGTGGCTGATTTGAAAGAGCCATAAGCACTCATTCACTTGCACTGTCTGGCACCTGTCCGCCTGCCAGTGATGCGTACTGTACGTATGTGTGCACCTGTGCAATTTGATGTAACCTGTGTGGTTGGCTCTGGTGAGGGAATAGGCAGAACTGTGAATGTGGGTGGTTCTTTTTCAGCAATAATTAATATCATTCAATCATGAATCAGTCATGATGGGCTTACCTCCAGTGGGAGAGGCCACCAGGATTACAAGCAGTTTTCTAGGGACAGGATTATGCATACGCTCTATGTACATATGTACTATAATTATATGTACTATATATGTATGTGTATGTACATGTACTAATATACATATGTACTATATATGTATGTGTATGTACATGTACTATATATACAGTACATATGTACTATGTACGTACACGCGTACAGCATGGCTACGTATCTTTAATCACTACTGTAGCTTAGTGGCTGTAACAATGTGTTGAACAAAGTTGTTACTCCATTGCCATTGGTCACCCTTCACTTTGAACCACGAGGTGCCGCACCGCTCTGTCTCCTGTGTCCCTTCAGGAAGACCATGTCCTGCTACTACCAAGTGTGTGTGAGCGCCCTGGTGGACACAATCAAGGGAGCACTAGCTCAGAAGGAGTACACGACGTCTCCGGCAGTGAGTTGTGTGACTGTAGTGCCTGACACAGCCGCCTTCAGCTCCGCAGCTGTTGCGTTCTGTCTGTCTGTGTGATCCTGTTGAGTTCATCACCTTGCGTGGACCTCATTGAGGGCAGGGTGTAATAGTCGTGTTCCGTTGGTAAGGATCACACATGCAAGCCTGTGTGTGAGTGGCTGGTGACGTCCACACTGTGTGTACCTATGTACATACGTACATAGGTATGTGATGCCACAGGACTGCCTTGTCGTCACATGCTCACTGGCTGTGGCTACAGAATGTTGCAGCTGTTAGTGTCCCGACAGCAGCTGGTGTTGTTGCTTGTCTTCTTGGCAATGGGTTGTCTGTCTGTCTGTCCATCTGTTCGTTTGCTTGTTGTTGGTATGTCTCACACGCAGGCAATGGACCAATGTATGCTTGTGTTGGGTGTGTCGGTGAGGATACTACAGATGCTCATCAACCTTGTCAAGGTGTGTGTGTGTGTGTGTGTGTGTGTGTGTGTGTGTGTGTGTGTGTGTGTGTGTGTGTGTGTGTGTGTGTGTGTGTGTGTGTGTGTGTGTGTGTGTGTGTGTGCGTGCGTGTGTGTGTGTGTGTGTGTGCATGCATGTGCATGGCTGTGTGCACTGCCCTCCTCCCTTGTCCTCTCTCTTACCCCTGGTAGACTACAGAGAAGAGACCTATCCTTGGTGCAGCACTGAGGGTGAGTCTTCTCCAGCGCATGTACATACCTTAGCCAGTCACAGGTGATGAGTGTTCCCGTTGGCTGACTGCCTGCAGCATGGCCGCCAGTTTGTTGAGGCCTTTGTGCGTTCTGGCATACCTCTACTGAACGTGGCCTTCAGAACGAAGCAGGAAGAGGTGTTGGCCCTCCTCAAGTCCCTGCAGCAGAGTACAAGGTCTCTGCAGCACTTCTGCGGCCACTCCAAGGTGAAGGGCATGGTGAAGGGCTCAGGTTGCTGACAAATGAGAGGCAACAAGTGGTCATATTTGTGCTCCCCTCAACCCCCCCCCCTCCCCCCCAAAGGTCCAGAGAGATATTGCCCTCACAAACAGTGTACCTGCCTTGAAGAGAAGCCTTGAGACCTTGCTTTTCAAGGTCAAGGTACGTAGGTGGCCAGTGGACAAGGCAAGGGTACCACCTTCTCACTTTCTAGTCTGTTGTCCATTCAACCACATGCATGTATATCTTCTTCTTTGCCTCCCCTCCCCTCTCCCCTTCTTCCTCTTTCCCCTCCCTCCCAGGCTATGCTTGCCGACCACAATTGCCAGGAGGCCTTCTGGGTTGGCAACTTGAAGAACAGAGACTTGAGAGGGCAGGAGGTTCTCTCTCAGCAGCCGACACAGGACTCCTCTGAGACCGTGAGGGCAGCACACACACACACACACACACACACACGCACACACACACACACACACACACACACACACACGCACACGGTACTGTATGTACTGTGCATGTTAGAATGGAATAGAGAGGCTCTGCTACGTATGTACTGTACATATGGCACTGGCATTCCTGGACCAGCGATTCTTTGGAGCTGGAGTTTCGGACTTTGTAGACCTCCTTTGCTAACATAGGCCAATGTGGCTATAGCGTCCTGTCCCAATAACGAAAAATTTGTACCTGTTACGTGGACAACTCAACAGCTACCAGGATGTGGTATGTACTGTACGTATGTGCATGTTGATCTGGTCCCGCAGGATGATGATGCAACCTCTGTGTTGTCTGGCAGTGGAGGTGCAGCAGACGAGCAGGACGAAGATGGTACGTATATTGCATGCCGCACACTTCACTGCATGCTCCAGCTTGTGTTGCACCTAGTCTCTTTATGTGTTGTGTGTGTGTGTGTGTGTGTGCACATGTATCTGTGTTTCTGTGTGTGTGTATCTCTGTGTGCATGCTCCAGCTTGTGTTGCACCTAGTCTCTTTATGTGTTGTGTGTGTGTGTGTGTGTGCACATGTATCTGTGTTTCTGTGTGTGTGTATCTCTGTGTGCATGCTCCAGCTTGTGTTGCACCTAGTCTCTTTATGTGTTGTGTGTGTGTGTGTGTGTGTGCACATGTATCTGTGTTTCTGTGTGTGTGTATCTCTGTGTGCATGCTCCAGCTTGTGTTGCACCTAGTCTCTTTATGTGTTGTGTGTGTGTGTGTGTGTGCACATGTATCTGTGTTTCTGTGTGTGTGTATCTCTGTGTGCATGCTCCAGGTTGTGTTGCACCTAGTCTCTGTTGTGTGCGTGCGTGTGTGTGCACATGTATCTGTGTGTTTCTCTGTGTGTGTGCATGTTTGTCTGTACTTCGTCTTGCCCTGTCTGTAGTCATCCTATCCAGTGAAGAAGACGATTAACAGAACACGAACACACTCAGCACCTCCGATACCGTTCATCTTGTGTTGTGTTTTCCAATATTTTGTGCTTTATGATGAGCTATGACCTGCTCTACTCCACTTCACTCAGCACGCAACGAGGAATGGGTTGCCGTGGTACAGTATATGGCATGCATGTACGTATAAATCTTGTAACATTGTTTGTCAGTGCTGCTGATCAGGCACCATCCACACTCGGTACATGTTCTGTGGGGTCGGAGCAGTTTGTTCGTATTTAATCATTCATCGTTTGCTTCAACTTGGAGCTGCAATGACATTTTGGGACCGCTTTCATCTGCACGTAGGTACATACACACTTGTGTGACGAGCTACGTATCTGAAACTTGATCAGCGATTGAGCATTAACCCCTTGAGTCACCCTCACATCATCCATCACTTCAACAATTATGCACCCCAGATAATAATAGTGATAACAACACAAACAGAATTGGTATTGGTATGAAGTTTTTGTTTATATTTAAATTACTGAATATGATTCTATATGCTCAATATACGTAATACAATATTGAACTTATGTGTACTGCACTAGTACATACACAATATGCTGTAAGAACCAACGTATACAATGGTTGTAGAATCCATGTAGATACCTATTAAACTCTTAAACCAACCAAAGCAGCGGTGCAGTATGAAGTGGAGAGCTACAGTTTAATAGGGTGTGTGCCTCTTCTTTTCAAACACGAGTGGAGTTGGAAGGCAAGCGTGTCTTGGACTTGCTCTCTGGAGAAGCAGAGGTGGGAGCCGGCTGTGTGGCTGTTGTGGTGGAGGAAGACTCTGCTGCACCACAGTCTCTGTCTGTCTCAGAGCAAGTGTGTGCGATTGAGATGATACTGTCGGTGTTGTTAATCTTGTCCAAGCACCGGCTGACGACAGCCGTCCAACCAGTCTGATGGCTGTGGAAGAGGGGGTGAGTGGTACAAACAGAAGGAGCAATGAGTACAGAACGGCAGCTTTGTATGTGTGTACAGTCTTAAAAAGGAGGAGGAGGAAGATCACACACAGGACATGGGAGGTACTGTCCACAGCAAAATGGCAGAATAGTGTTAACCACATGATCCACAGTGACACGTACGGGGTCGTGGGTAGGGAGGACTAGCACACAAAGATGCATGGAGTGAGCATATCATGCAAAAACTACATTGTTCTCAGGTGTGGATAATTTCTTGTGGATCCGCCCACCTTGCCCCACAGCCCCTGCCCGTCTCCCCACAAAAGTACTCGTAGAACAGAATGAGGTCTTTCCAGTGTGGGTCGCTGGCATAAGCCTCTCTGCCGCCGTGACAGGGACGGTGGCCCTCTTCGTCCGGCAGGAACAGCTTGGAGGCCCGGCTACAGAGCTCTTGGCTGACCTGCAGCAGAGTCATCATCTTCCCGCTCCCAGTGGGGCACTCCACCTTCAGCTCGTCACCATAGTAATAATGGTAGCGTTCCAGGGACTCGATGATGAGGTAGTTCACTGGAGACACAGGAGATGGTACATGTGAATTAGATGGTAGCATTTACGTATAACAAATGATACATAGCATCAACTGACTGACTAAGTTACATAGGATATGGAGTATGGGCTCTAGACCACGCATACACGTGCACATGCACATTAATGGTTGACGATATGTATGTAGCTATGAATGCTGTTTGATTCAGTACCCCATTTCAGTGAGACATACACCGTCTCACTAGACTGGGTTGTGACATCACAGCGATGTTCACGACCCATCTACGTACATGCTGCATGCGACCAGGTAAGCTGTGTCGATGGAGCACTGACCACACAGCCAAATTGGGCCTCTCCAGTTGCTGTTTCCGCCAAAGAGATAGGTGTTGGACTCAGCTGGCACATACTGCACACAGTACTCCTCCCCCTCCACTTTCATCACAAAGGGGTGGTCACAGTGGTACCTCGAGAGTGAACGAATGCCGTAAGGAGCAAGAAACTCGTTCTCATCCAACAGGTACTTCAGGACACTCTCCAGACGGTCCTTGGAGGGAATGGCCAGCAAATGGCAGAACACGTCCTGCTTCTCAATGTCGGGGTTGTAGGTTATCTGGAGGAAGGAGAGGGGAGGGAATGGGAGGGGAGGAGAGGAGCAGAGTGATCTGTAATTGCACACTGCACAGTCAAAGTATGCCAGCATGCTTCATGTAAATACATACATATATCATATTCCATCTTATGTATGTCATATTCCATCTTATGTATGTCATATTCCATCTTATGTATGTCATATTCCATCTTATGTATGTCATATTCCATCTTATGTATGTCATATTCCATCTTATGTATGTCATATTCCACATTAGCAAAATAGGAGTATTCCACACATAGAAAAGCTCTCAAACTGTTGAAATTTAGCCAAGCTGCTGAACGGCTAGTGTATCAAACTGGGGTTGCTTCCCATGACGGTTGAACCTGTTTCCTGCCACAAGAGACAGGCAGCCCAGTGTCGGCCAGCTTACCTGCTTGGCTAGGTCCTTCTGGTTGTGCATGAACCAGTTCATCCTCTTCTTGAACCCCGGCAGCTTCTGGATCACTTCATCCTCCAGCACCAGGCAGGCAAAGAGTGGGATGAGGCCGACCATGGAGCGCACACGCATCACCTCTGAGTGGCCGTCGGGATGTCGGAGGTGGTCGTAGTAGAACCCATCCTCATCATTCCAGAGGCCTTGCCCTGTGGCCAGGAAAGTGAAGGCAAGAGTGAAGGCAATGTGTGTGTGTACACATACTTCACAGTCCAACCAATAGATCATTGACAATCACATCCACTACAGTTGGAACCTCTCTATAGTGGACACCATTGGGACCAGCTGGCTGTCCTGTATACAGTGGAACCTCTCTATAGTGGACACCATTGGGACCCAGCTGGCCGTCCTGTATACAGTGGAATCTCTCTATAGAGGACACCATTGGGACCCAGCTGGCTGTCCTGTATAGAGAGGTGTCCCTAATTCAGAGGTAGATTTGTACACAGCTCTATGTGGTTGGGACAGCAGACAGTGTCCTCATTGGAGAGGTGTCCCTTATTCAGAGTGTCCTTTACAGAGAGGTTCCACTGTAGTCCATTGTCGATATACCCTACACTGAATACTGCTAACAAACATATTTACAGCACCATCACTTACGTAGCTCCTATCTCAGTGAGCCCAACAACACACTTTTGACGTAATGATGTAATAATGTAATATACAGATTACTAATTAATCAAATTGGATTTATTACTAGAGGATAGGATGTTTGAGTGTCTGTGTGCGTGTGTACATGCATGCTAGACTGGCTGCCAAGCAACCAACTTCCCACCTCCACTGAGCTGGTTCATTGCGTCAACGATGGAAACAAAGTGCTCAAAGAACTTGGACGCCATGTCTTCATAGACGGGGTCAAAGAGGGCGAGCTCCAGCGCTATATCCAGCATGGTCAGACAGAAGAAGGCCATCCAGGCAGTGCCATCGGCCTGCTCCAACTCACCGCCGGTGGGCAAGGGACGGGAGCGGTCAAAGATCCCAATGTTGTCCAGGCCGAGGAAGCCACCAGAGAAGATGTTCTTTCCGCTGGGGTCCTTACGGTTGACCCACCTGGGGAAGTAGTGTGTGTGTGGGGGGTGGGGGGGTGGGGGGGTGGGGAGTTATGTAAGTCAGTCCTTGCAAAGAGGTCAGACTGCTATGGTAACAATTACTGTAGTTTCAGCTATCACTGATGAAGGCAGCCGTAGTGCTGTGGAAACGTTTGATTAATTTTTTGATTGACCTGGCTAGTGTTTTCAGTCATAGTTTCAGTTATACTGCAAAGCTCTTATTGCCATAACAACATGTTACCATGACAGCATGTTGCTATGGTAACCTGTTGCTACACTGTGTTGCTGTACCTCAGCATGACTCAAACACTCACCAATTGAAATTCAAAATGAGCTTCTGGAAAGCTCTGGCCAGAAACACCCTATCCCTCTCGCCCCTCTTGTCGGCCATTTTGTAGACCCTCCAAACGGCCCATGCATGGACAGGGGGGTTGACATCTTCAAAGGCAAACTCATAGGCCGGTATCTGCCCATTGGGGGCCATGTACCACTCCCTGAGGAACAGGATCAGCTGGTCCTTGGCAAACTGGGGGTCCACTTTGGCAAACGGGATCATGTGGAAGGCGAGGTCCCAGGAGGCATACTGCAGCGACCAATGGCACACCGGTTGTGATACAGACACACATGCATACACGCACACACACTGAACGTGAACATTGTTGAGCAATCACGTAGCAAGGAGATACATTGCAGTGAGACGTTTCTATCTTGCTCAACAACATTCCCGTTCAGTTTAACGCTGTAGCACGAGCCTCTACCACATCACACACACACATACGTACACATGCACAAGAAGAGTACAATTAAAGTACACTAGATGAAGTTGTTAGTAGGACCACAAAGTGGCAATGATGGCATGCTGGCAATCCGCAGCTACAGCCAACATGTGTCTAGTGAGGGATGACATGATGTGGGCATGCATACAAGTGGCTGTCATCAGAGTTAGGCTCATGGAGCCAGTGCAATGCCCAAGAGCTCACCCAGGGATACTCCCACTTGTCCGGCATGGAGACAACATCGCGGTTGAAGAGGTGCTTCCAGTCCGAGTTCCTCCCGGTCAACCGCTCAGCCGGTGGTGTTGGCATTGGATCCGGGTCGCCCCTCAGCCAGTCCTTGACAACGTAGTGGTAGAACTGCTTGCTCCAGAGGAGACCGGCGTACGACTGTCGGGCTACCTTCTTCTGCTCGGCAGTAAATCCATCCAAGAGGGTGTTATAGAAGGAATCAGCTTCCATGATTCTCTCCTCAAAAATGGTATCAAAGCCAGCTCCGAACGCCTTAGCCACATCGGGCATTGCATCTGTATCATTTGTCAGCCTCATTCGCACCTCCTGCGACTCGCCTGGACCAACATCGAGGATGAAATAGGGAGCAACTTTGGTAGACATTTTCTTTGCCTTTGCTTCTGGCATGACAGAATCCTTCTCCTTCTCCACAACGTAGCGGTGGAAGGCGTCCTTGGTGTAAGTGGTGTAGTTCTCCAGGTTCCAGAGACGCATCGAGTTGTGCTCGTTCTCCGTGCAGAGCAGGGGAGGCTGCAGGGCATCCGGGCCCAGGTCCACGTAGAAGTGCGACTTGCCAAGGGTCTCGTGCGTGCCAACCACATGGTTGTCAGCCATTTTCTTCAATTTCGGCTTCATGGTGCATCCCTCGTGGGTACACCCCCAGTACCACGTGTTGCGGTACCAGAGGGTAGGGAGGAGGTGGAGACGAGCCTTCTCTGGGCCACGGTTGAAGGCCTTAATGCGAATGAGGATATCGTTAGGTGTGTTCTTGCAGTACTCAGCTTGGATATCCCAGTAGCGGTTCTCTGCGAAGACCCCGGTGTCCTCAACCTCGTACTCAGGGTTGTGAATGCCTCTTTGTCGGTTCTTCTCCACCAGCTCCGCGTAAGGGTATTCGGCCTGGGAGGAGAGGGGCACAAGGGACAGGACAGGAGGTTACGCTGTGTCTGCTGATGCCACCTACGTGAGACCACCGGGGACATGCACACATGTACAGTCGCTGGACACACACATGCACACAGGAAACTACTGTGGACACAAACACACACACACACACACACACACACACACACACACACACACACACACACACACACACACACACACACACACACACACACACACACACACACACACACACACACACACACACACACACACACACACACACACACACACACACACACACACACACGCACACACACACACACACACACACACATACACACACACGCACACACACACAGGAAACCACTGTGGACACACAAATGTACAACAACTGGACACACCCGCACATGTACAACCACCGGACACACACACACACACACACACACACACACACATGTACAACCACTGGACACACACACACATGTACAACTATATGCATGTATCCTTACCTAATACCCCCACACAAGTGTACACGCACGCACATACACACAAACACACCTGCGGGTACTTGTACAGGCCTTTCATGTAGGAGTGTGTGGGGGTGGAGTCCAGGTAGTAGTACAGCTCCTTGCAGTCCTCGCCGTGGTTCCCCTCCGGGCCTGTCAGACCAAACAACCTCTCCTTTAGGATGGAGTCCTTCCCATTCCACAGAGACAGGGCGAAACAGAGACGGCACTCTCGGTCAGTGATGCCCAGGAGGCCATCTTCTCCCCAGCGGTAGGCCCGAGAGCGAGCGTGGTCATGAGGGAAGTACTCCCAACTAGAACGTGGAAAGTTAATGAAATAACAGTGATGAGTGCAGAAAGGCTTGAGCAGGGTAGAAAAAATACATGTACTAGAATGAGAAAAGGGTGGTTCTCCAGATACCAGCTTTGAGCTATTAGCAATCTTGCCAACATTTTGGTCAGATGCACTTCCCATCTGACTGAAATGTCTGCAAGATTGCTAACAGTCGAAAGCCGGTACCTAGAGAACCATCGCTTTCTCATGTCCGAACCAGTTGAGAAGCCCCCACTTCATTCATGTACTGGAAGCTTTGAATGCCGTGTTGAGTTGAAATCAAGTCACCTGCGCTCGTGCACAACTTGGCAGTAAGTGTACGTGGCAGCGGACATTATTGGGGAGCGCACCAGACGCCCTTCTGCTAACACATGCAGTGTGATACGTCACTACCACCACTGTCACCACCACTGTCATCACCATTGTCACCACCACTGTCATCACCGTCACCACCACTGTCACCACCATTGTCACCACTATCGTCGTCACAGGCTACGTACATCACAAGGAGAAGCATACAACATTTATACTGTAGCAAGCCTTTAGTAAGTAAGGCAACCAACGAAAAAGATCCCTGCGTTCCGTGATAGTGAGAAGTTGTGAACGCACTTTGTAGGAAGAGTGTAGTGAAATGTTCTGTTTGGTTTGTTCATCGTGTACTCAAGCCAAACCTCTGAGCTCTGTACGCGTGTGTGTGGAATCCAAAGCAGCAACCCTGTCAGCTTTGTGGAATGTCACTTTCAGTGTGAATGGCTTCTGCTCTCAAACTCCACAAAACATACCTCCGTATGTGTGCATGTACAGCAGTAACGAGATAGCGGTTGGACTGTTGTCAATAACTCCAATTGCATAATATGCATCACGTGTGCATTCTGTAGGTCTGCACTCCTCTCTATGCTTCCTTGCATGTTTAGTGAGTGGGTGGCCATGGGTGTGTTGTGTATGCAGGAATAGTATGCGTTTGTATGCTTGTATTGCAAGGCTTTATTGTGTCGATGCCCTGCCATCCAGCAGTACAGTGGCCATCCATAGGAAACATTTGGGAAGCAAAATGCCGGCCAAAGCTGACCTGCTGGCTGGATCTGTAGCTAGCTGGGTGGTTATCTGCAATTGAGCTACGTACTTGCAGTCCAGTGGAGCCGCTGTGAACGCAGGCGTCTTGCCTTGGGCGCTTGGCAGTGGGCCACGTCCTCGTACCTCGTGCTGTTTTGGCACACACGCAGCTCATTACTACACACTGCAGAGCAATCCATGTCCAATCCATGTAAGCACCCACGGCGTGGAGCAATAGGCGCATTAGTAGCAGTGGGGTGTCATGCAACGTGTACACTGCAGCGGACGACTACAAATCACCTCCCAGTTGCACCGCGTACTGTGCTTCCCCAACGCATGTCGCTGTCTGCCTGTGCAGTACCACCCCTGCGTGCTTCCCACCCACCAGCTCCCGTCTCCAGAGTAGTCCTCTCTGACAGTGGCCCACTGTCGCTCGCTCAAGTAAGGTCCCCAACGTTTCCAATTCTGCTTCCGTTTCGCGTCTTCCTTCAGTCTTTCCGACTCCGCTGTGTCTGCTTCGATTGCAACAAGAGTCTTGGCGCGTTTGAAGGCGCCGCGAGCGACCGTGGTCATCTTTCGTGCACACACAGCTGCAGGATGATGAACCGCGGGAGCACCGGAAGACGATAAAGTATGTACGTTTACTACATAAAAGACATACTAGTTGTTCTAAACAAAATGCATATAAACTGAAGTTTAGTATGTACAACGCTCTTACATACTGATTTTATATGGTTCCACCCTTAACGTACACACACCGTAGGGCGACAATGGCCAGTCAAGCGACACGCCGAGTCCTCGACGAATTGAGGCGCAAAGACAACAACAATGTAAGTAAGTGCGTGGTACTGAAGTGGATGTATACTGTGAAAGGTCTAAAGTGTGTGTGTGTGTGTGTTGTGTGTTTGTGTCACGTGTGTGTTGTGTGTGTGTGTGCTTGGTGTGTGTGTGTGTGTGTGTGTGTGTGTGTGTGTGTGTGTGTGTGTGTGTGTGTGTGTGTGTGTGTGTGTGTGTGTGTGTGTCTGTGTTGTGTTTTGTGTGTAGGTGTGTTGTGTGTGTGTGTGCTTGTATGTGTGTTGTGTGTGCTTGTGTGTGTGCTTGTGTGTGTGCTTGTGTGTGTTGTGTGTTTGTGTTGTGTTGTGTGTGGTGTGTGCTTAGTGTGTGTGTGTGTGTGGTGTGTGCTTGGTGTGTGTGTGTGTGTGTGTGTGTGTGTGTGTGTGTGTGTGTGTGTGTGTGTGTGTGTGTGTGTCTGTGTTGTGTATTTTGTGTGTAGGTGTGTTGTGTGTGTGCTTGTATGTGCTTGTGTGTGCTTGTGTGTGTTTGTGTGTGCTTGTGTGTGCTGGTGGCTTTTGGTACAGGTTTGTAGGATTTCATCGATGTCTGTGGTAGGGAGGAGTGTGTTTCTTGTGTTCCTGTTGACATGACTATGCATGTACGTACCTCTCTCAGAGTTGCTTTGAGTGTGGAGCTCACTACCCTCAGTGGGTCTCGGTCACTTATGGCATCTTTATATGTCTGGAGTGTTCGGGGAAGCATCGAGCACTGGGCGTCCATCTCAGCTTTGTTCGCTCAACCACAATGGACAAATGGAAAGAATCTGAAGTGGAAAAAATGAAGGTTGCAGCTGCATTAAGTGATCGCTCCGTCTGTGTGGTATTCACATGCATTTGTGCCTCCTGAGCAACATTCCTGTGCACCTTGTGTAGTAGCTGGCTATTTTTTATTGTCTTCTTCATTTTACATTTTATACGGCTGAGCTTTTGTACCTGTAGTGCTACGGTAGTGCTCATTATCACTTGTGATGACAGTTGCTACTTGTATGGGGATTATCCTCTCATTTGCAGGTGGGTGGTAACAGAAAAGCTAAAGACTTCCTAGAATCCCAATCTGACTACAGTCCTGACATGAGTGTCCAACAAAAGTACAATACCAAGGCAGCCGCTCTGTACAGGGACAAGATATTGGCTCTTGCGGAAGGACGATCGTGGAGCATCGACACCTCACCAGCTAGGTTCTATCAGCCCAAGGAGGTGTCACAACCACCATCTAAGTATGTGCCATCCTTGTGTGTGTGTGTGTGTGTGTGTGTGTGTGTGTGTGTGTGTGTGTGTGTGTGTGTGTGTGTGTGTGTGTGTGTGTGTGTGTGTGTGTGTGTGTGTGTGTGTGTGTGTGCGTGCGTGCGTGCGTGCGTGTGTGCGTGCATGTAGTTATCATGCCTACATACATACATGTGTAGTGCTTATACCTATACATGCGGGTTTCTTTCTCGAGTTGTTATGTAAGCAAGTTGTATTGGCATTTCCTCACTACTGCTGTGTGTGTAGGAGTGAGTTTGATGTTCGCCGAGACGCAGTGAACTACAGCAATGGTGGTTTTGGAAACACAAAGGAGCAGGAACAAGAATCATCCGACTTCTGGGGCAGCGTTTCCTCCGGGTGGTCCTCCGGGTGGTCCTCATTCACGGAGACAGCCTCTAACCTTGCAGCAAATGCATCCGAACGGGCCCAGCATTTGGGGAGCCAGTTCCAAGAGAATGTGTGGAAGCCAACCAAAGAAAAGGTTAGAAGGAAGTTAAAGTCAATATTTGGTTTTAGTGCAGGGTAGTGGTTTCGTTCTTTTTATTTGATGTCTCAGGTATAGCTTGTGTATGAAGTGAGGGCTTCTCAGCTGGCTCAGGCCTGTTTTGAAGCTGGTATTCGAGAACTACCCTTTCTCATAGCTTGTGTATGTGTTAGTTTGTTTGGATCCCCCTCTCTACCCTGAACATTGTCTTGCTAGACATCACAGTTTGGTCAAAAGGTGAAGGAGAGAGCCTCTGAGGTGAAGACAAAGGCTGAGGAAGGAACCTTGTGGACTGACATGTCCACTTCAGCACAAGCGTTCGGCACTAAGGCACGTGTGTGCATTGAATTATGTGTGTGCACTGCACGCGTGTAAGTCTGTGTACGTATGCATGTGTGTGCGCAAGAACCAATGCTATATGCTGGCGTACAGCTGTAGATGTGCACATTGCTGTTAACTCTCACATTTTCTCAGGTCAAAACCTCTGGAGAGAAGGGGTGGACCAACATTTCTAACTACTTTAAACAGTTGAACACAACCGACGATGAAGAGGAGGGAGAAGGGGAGGGGGAGAGGGAGGGGGAGGGGGAGGAGGGAGAGAGTGGCAGCAGGGATCGAAATGACTCTTGGAAGGAGGAGGGGTGGGGAGATGACTGGGGTGACATGCAGGGTTATGGAGGACATAAGAAACAGCCTGTGGATGTCACAGAGGGAGAACAGAACAGAGATTGGCTGACAGGAGAAGACAGGAGTAGGGGCTCCAAGGAGCAGGGCAGTAGAAGCGGCGAGAAACCTACTTCCTCTGTCGCTGTGATTGCAGTGGGGAAGAAAGCAGGTCAGTCATCGACGGAGGATGAGGACCTGATTGACTGGAGTGAGGCTGACGGCTGGGGATCGTGGGGCACAGCAGCTCCCAGCACGACCAAGAGCAAGTCAGGAAAGACTGGCAAAGCTGACTGATTAATACAGAGAGCTCCCTCCTTCCTGCTCTCTTCTTTTCTTTATCAAGCCTATTTAATTTGATGCACATTTCACTGCCAGTGTTACATGTAAAATTTAATGCACATTTCATTGCCAGTGTTATATATAATTTCACTGGTTGTTGCCTGAGGCAATGGTTGTCTTCTAGCTGTGGGGCTATTGGGTATACATTTATACAGTATGTATTGATCTCATCGGTAAATACAGTAATACACACACATAACATATATAAATTTAATATTAATTATAGAACCGTCATTACTTGGGGTAGAGATTGCAAAAATAATTGAGTTCAGTTAGTCAATTTTGAAGAGATGGACGTTGCAGTCTGCAGCACAGGACACCAGCCGTCTGCAGTGCCCCTCCCACTTCAGCCCCTCCACCGACCCACAGTGGACCTTCCCCCTCGCCACCAGCTGCCCACCGCTCAACACGTCCCACACAAGAATATGACCGTTCTGAGTCGCACACGCTAGCCGACTGCTCCCCTCCGAGGGCTCAAAGGTGAGGTAGGTTAGGGTGTACCAACCGTGGACGTCCTTAGTGTGGAGGGTCCTCATGAGCTGGAAAGAGTGTCCGTCGACCAGACGAATGGTCTGAGAAAGGGGAGTGGAGAGGGAAGTGCTGAGGATAGCATTATCAGAAATAACGCTAATTACCGCTACTTCTCCAGGTCAAACCAATTTGTAGTTAGCATAAGTTTGAATCTAGTGAACAGACACTTCAACCAGGGGTGATTTAAAGCAAAAATTCACACACAAACTGCTCCCTCTGCCACTCTGCCACTTTGTGACGGTGTCTCATGATGCACCAGTAGCCACGCCCCCTGGTTACCCCTGGTGACCTTGGCACACGCCTACCCGGTCATCAGAGCAAGTTGCTATGACACTCCTGTCACCAATTTGCTTCCAGTCCACGGACGTGACGGCCATTTGATGGCCAGTCAGTGTGGCCACTCTAAGCAAGGGGAGAGGTGAACACAGTGCATGTACGTATAGTAGAGTGAGGGGTAGAAGGAACAGTCCAATAGTGTGCACACAATATGTCCAATAATGTACACACAATGGTGCACGCCTCTTACAGTGCCCATGACTCAGTGTTCCACACTTTGGATGTCTGGTCTTCTGAGCATGTGACTATCATGTGATCACTTGGGCTCCAGCACAGACTCCATATTTCTGCCCTACCAGTCAAGCGGACACAACATCAGATACACCACAAAGGTACCTACAGTGACTCAACATCGGTGAACGTGCATTTTGAAGGTCACAGAATGTGTTACACTACACTACACTGGCATGGCAATTGTGCAAATGTGCCCATCATAAACCACCAATGTGCAGTGAAGCACTAAGAAATAGTACAGTAACCTGTCCCACATAATATTACACATATACGGACGTATACTATAGGTATCATTGTGAAGTCAGAGTCATATGCATATAATACGCAGCTTGGCTGCAAGGTGTAAAACTCTTCCATAGTTCAAAGTTCAAGAAGCATCTGACAAGACTGACACACCAAAGGAGCTCACTGCTTGCTCAGCTGTCCGAACTGTGGGTCCTGTTCACCATCCTGTGCCTCGTGGGCAGTGAACTGTGTTACAGCAGACATCTCACCACTGCCAAGGGCAAACACATGCAGTTTGCCCTTGGACGTACCAAGACCCAGTAGCTGTGCAAGTGGGGGGGGATGCAGTATCCATGGATGGCTTAAGAGCTGCACAGGTAGACACACACACACACACACACACACACACACACACACACACACACACACACACACACACACACACACACACACACACACACACACACACACACACACACACACACACACACACACACACACACACACACACACACACACACACACACACACACACACACACACACACACACACACACACACACACACACACACACACACACACACACACACACACACACACACACACACACACACACACACACACACACACACAC
>OX465045.1:957784-995284 GCA_949841015.1 Aplysina aerophoba
TGTGTGTGTGTGTGTGTGTGTGTGTGTGTGTGTGTGTGTGTGTGTGTATGTGTGTGTGTGTGTGTGTGTGTGTGTGTGTGTGTGTGTGTGTGACCTTCAAGTGTTCCCCCACAGCCGAGTACATGTGGATCAAATCTGCTGTTCCGTTAGGGCAATTCTCCGTCGCCACAAGACATCCAGATGGTAAGAACTCGCATGTCTCAAACGCAGGAGTGAGTGGGGTGGGGTTAAAGCGCTGGACCCTAGCAGCCTCATCTCCTCCACTGACAGAAGGCGTCACAGGAGTGCCTGCACTCCTCTCTCCCCAGTGCTTTTGGGACACAATGCCGGCTCGGTCCTGCCACTGTAGCGTCACACACAGTACACTGCTGTCACCGTCCTCTTTGAGCGAGTACACCATCACTCTGGAGTCAAACCCATTGCCGACCATGGCAATGGACCCACCATCAGAAGACCAGGATACCTGTGACATCATAACAAAAACATACCCTGCTGAAGCGCAGTGGTTCCATGATTTCTCCACCGAAGCATAATGGTGCATGCACACACTCTACGAACGACCATGGGGTGTGTGACAAGTGCATGGCATAGAGGCTTCAGCACCACATAGCATACATGAAGGGTGCAACCATGAGTCAACGAGAAATCACGAAGTTATCATAAGATATAATATGCTGCTATATACGTATGCGTGCGTGCAAAGGCTCACGTGATGCAGCGAGCTGCATTCAGCGGCTCCTTTGAACAGGCCAGAGTAGTGGGTGTTCCAAATGCCAATCTCTCCACCGTACGACAGAGTCACGATGTACCTCCCATTTGGGGAGAGCCTCATACAGAACACGGCGTCTCCGTGCGGCTGAAAAGCCCACAGTTTCTTGTGACATACAATGTCCCAGCGAACCAGGGATGGACCCTGGGGAACGTCGAAGTAACCCGGCGCGGAGCCATCTTCTCGAGGTAGGACGACACCGGATGTGTTTCTCGCTGAGGCAATACCCCAGGACTGCAGCATGTTGATGTTCGTCCTGTCCGCAGCCATCTTTCTGCAATGCAATCGTCTAGCTTGCTAGCCCCTCTCCACCCTCTGGGCGCTTATACAACGGCACCTGGCTCGGAGTAGTCTGGCTAGCTAGACCGTCCCACTTAAACGCCCGAGGCGCTGAATGGGAGGGACGGTCTAGCGGCAGTAACGATTAGTTCACACCTTCACATTATCAAATTCACACTTTGTGCGTGTTGATAATACGACGTATGGAAATGGGTCCGCCCCAACTACGCAAGAGTAATGTATAGTGTATCGATCACTACAGCACTCCTGCGTAGTTGGGGCGGACCATACGCCAGACGGACGAGATGGAGAAACATAAGCGCTTTTGCATTTGCTGCTACAAACCGCTCAAAGAGAAGTACAGATTGGTGAAGACTAGGAGGCTGACGGTAGTGGCAGAAGCATTTGTGACAGCTACACAGCTGAGCGTCGCTGGAGAAGAAAGTCTGTGTCACACGTGCTACCTTACGGTGTTGAACGTTCGACTGAGGATGTCGATGCCAGGACGCGCACTTTGCGAAATATAAGGTTTCTTCTGCTCACGCGTTCTTTCAAGCTCGAAACGAGTGAGTGGTCTCTCGAGCCCACTAAAACCCTCTCCACGTCCGGTGGCTCTATCTCCAGCCAGAAAGAATCCACCGCCAGTGAAAGGCATAGTATGCGTGACTGAGCTCCTGCAGACTATGAATACTATTAGCAGGAATTCCTGCCAGTAGCATCTGATTGGTCGAATAGGTGTGAACTAATCGTTACTGCCGCTAGACCGTCCCTTCCCAGCCCTAAGCGCCCCGGCGATTAGATGGGACGGTCTAGCTAGCCAGACTAGGCTCGGAGTGGCTATAAGCGCCAACAGAGTATATATAGGTCTACCATAATTTATATGTACTACCACACTATGGTAGTATATCGGTATGGTCATAGCGTACAGGTTTGCTTCAGTGTTTGTTGAATGGCTGCTCAGTATACACTTTGCATCCATATTGTTCACTGCAATGTGCACAACATTTAAGAGGTATTGGAGTGTCAATTAAGCAAGGTAGTAGTGATGCATGTTAGTTAGTAGCTGCCGTACAGAGTACTACAAGTAGCCATACTAAATGTAGCACAATAATTGTAAAAAGTGTTTCTTTCCTGTATATTTACACATGTATGGATATGCACTTGGAGAGTGAGGTCATGTCACACCGCTGGGCTAGGCACCAGTGTTGTAGTCTTTGCTTTCTTCTTGTAGGTATCATCTTGGGCACTAATCACAGCACTGCTTATCAAAATTCTGTCCAGTTCTTTGTAAACCTTCAACAAAATATAACACATTAGTGATGCAGAGAGGCTCTGTATGATAAACATGAATTTCCCAAAAGATGATGACATGCAGCGGGAGAGGCTGTAGTGAATACAAAGGTATGATCCGTGAGACTCACAGCGGTCATGTCCAGCCGCTTCTCCCTGTCTTCCTCGAGACAACTATTGGCCAGCTTACCCAGCCCAATGATGGAGTCGCTTGGCCAAGACCCTGCCTCTGGGTCTACTCTCATCATCAGAAGGTTTGCCCCTCGCCTCACACCCTCCAGTTCCTTGTTTAGGTAAGTCGTCTATGGAGGACGGCAAAGAACAACCATGAACGGAATAACCCATCGAACTTAAGTCATCCTCCAACATACCAAATCTCGGACTTGTCGTCTGGAGTCATACGAAGCCAACCCAGTCACCAGCTCAAGAATAATCTATGCAAATGAGTGCACAATGATGCATTATGGTGAAATTTCTGAAATGGAGAGGGTTTCCAAAGTGTTGAGAATGCTAAAAGCTCACCACTCCAAAGGCATAGACATCCATTTTTGGTGTTATAATGCCGTGTAAGTACTCTTTGGGGATGTAGCCAGATGTGCCAACAATGTTGAGCGTGCGTATCTCCTCCTTGCCTTGGTACAACCGGTTACCACCTGTAGGGCCTGTGGACTCGGTACCACCCAGACACCGAGCTAGGCCAAAATCTCCCACTTTGGCCCGATAGGCTAAATCCAGCAGAATATTGGCACTGTACACAAACAGCAACACAACACATACACAGCTGGATGTGTGGGTTGGTTTCAGATGGAAACAAACAAACAAACAAACAACTACTGTAACAAACACACAAACAGACCTCTTCACATCCCTGTGCACTAAAGGTTGGCCTGGGATGGCCGTGTGAAGATAGAGGAGGCCCCTTGCTGTGTCAATAGCTATTGAGAGCCGCATCTGCCAAGAGAGACGGATGCCCACCCCGTGTTCATACTGAGGGGAATGAGAAGACAACAGACATTACACAGCAGGGACTACAAATTGCCCATATTCACCTATGTATACCATGCATATATCTACAGTTATTGTCACTTTGTTCTGTATTGCATGTCAGCCCGGCCACAGTGGAAGGAGATGAAAGTGATACGTGGATTAGTTAGTGGTAAATATTTGGGACTATACAACAGCAAAGTACTAAGGTTTGCCAAACACCATTTTGTCAAACTAAAAGTTGAAAGTGGCAAGAGATGAAGACTGCACACTGTGGTGGACCAATCAGAAAAGCATAATACAAATACGTCCTGCATAAAGTCACAGTTGCGATATGTATCAGCTACATTCAGGTACACACAACACGAACGTTGAAAATGCATTGAACTGTTGTACCATATTGTTTGATGAGCACACACTACAGTTTCACCTTGTACTCAATGGCATCTTCTAAAGTTCCATTAGGTAGGAACTCATACACGAGATACGGTACCTCCCCATCAACAGAATAGCCAAGGAGGGTCACCAGGTTTGGGTGACGAAATCTAAAACAAGTCACAGTAGCAGCGAGCATGATCAGGACATGCACCTTTAGGGACAAGAAGGACTGTAGTGCAAGAAGGCGGGTCTCACTTTGAGAGTACCTCCACTTCGGTAAGGAATTGCTGGTCAACCATTTCTCCCATTCCTCCCTGCCACATACAAGAAAAGGTGACTTCACAGTGAAAGCACTCAACTCAATGGCAATACCTTGCGTAACTTTAGCGTGCATGCATTAAGGATTGCGTAATTAATAAATTATTACAAAGGAATAATACTAATTGATAACAAAGCGACAGAAAACATACTTAAGCCATACATTTACTAACTTTGCGACACAGAAACAACTCACTCTTGCTCGTTTGCTAATTCCCTTAATGGCAACGTCAGTATACCTGAGGGTTCCCTTGAACACGGGTCCAAACCCGCCCTCTCCCAGTTTACATCCTCCCTTATTAACTGGACGCTGATCGAAGTTCTTAGTCGCATCCTTCAGGTCCAGGTATGGGAAGTGTACGCATCCTTTTATATCAGCCACTTTTAATGCCATGTTCCTCTTATCCCGAGCCCCAGCACCACCCCTGTAGAATTCAACCATGTTGCTGATCCCACACCTGGGTTTTCCCGTTACGTAATGGCTAAAAATAGAAACGATGCCGTACCTGGCACCGTAATGAATCGAACTGCCAGCATCTCTAGACTAACTAAGTACACAGTTCATACACACTCAATGGATTCACGAGGAACGCAACCAGTTAAAGCAATTCTGATGGACATTGAAGGTACCACTACTTCAATATCATTTGTCAAGGTGTGTTTGCATGGATAACCCGCATAGCTGGCTAAGCTGGTGGTAACTACTGTGGCTGAGGCAACTCAGCTGTGTAGCTAGCTAGCACACCCATAGCCTCTGTCAGAATTGCAAAGAGTTGCTATTACAATACACAGTCTAGCATGGCCTGCCTGTGTGGTCATGGAAATTCCATGCTGTTAGTAGCTAGCTGTTAAAACGCTTGCCATAACTGCATAGCTAGTTGCCTATGAGGCGGTGGTCACATAGTGCTGAGCTACCAATCAGATGCTCCATTCATCACCTGCACAGGATGTGTTGTTCCCATATGCACGAGAGCATGTGAAAGAGTTTCTCAGGAGCACCTGGAATAGCAGAGACACCCAAGCTGACATTCAAGCTCTGAAAGAGCAGGTAGCACGATGCATATAGTCTGGTTCACTAGACTCAACTTTGAGCATGAAGCGTATAGTCTGGTCCACTAGACTCAACTTTGAGCATGATGCGTATACATCAGTGCATGGCCGGTCAGAAAACATTATCTTTGTACAAGAAAGCAACGTAGTTACACTGAATGTGCACTCTGTCTGTAGCTAGTTGTCACTGTGTGGCCAGCCACCTTTCTAACCCACCAGCCCCCCTAGTATTTAATAGGTTGCACTTTACATATACAGGTGCATGGGGTAGTAACTGGATTAGATCAGACATTCCCTACTACATTTGTCAATGCAGTTTTGTGCTGTATGGGTATTCTAGTACTAATCCCAGAAGGTGAAGTTTTTCCTTGTGAAAGTTGCCCTATCATATTGTATGGTGCTCTTGTTAACACTTGATAATAGGTCAAATGCTACCAGCTTGAAGGGCTGGAGGGTGTCCCTGAGATTGTTGACAGTGGCACCACTGAAGAGTGAGCGTGAATGTACGCACATGAGTTTATAATGGCATGCACACTTTGCCCACAACGATGCATTTACCATAGTAGCTATATGCATGCGTGTGTGTGTGTGTGCGTGTGTGTGTACGTCTGCATGTGCATGTGTGATGTGGTGTGTGTGTGTGTGTGTGTGTGTGTGTGTGTGTGTGTGTGTGTATGTGTGTGTGTGTGTGTGTGTGTGTGTGTGTGTGTGTGTGTGTGTGTGTGTGTGTGTGTGTGTGTGTGTATGTGTGTGTGTGTGTGTGTGTGTGTGTGTGTGTGTGTGTGTGTGTGTGTGCTCTCCATGCAATCTCTGTCCATACAGGGTAATAGAATCAGTTTCAGAGAGCGTCAACTGGTTGATGGATCATGACAAAAAAGTCACCTCCCTGAAGCAATTACAGGGACGCATTTGGAATCAGGGGTACAAGAGAGGAGCCTTGCTGGGCCAGTAGGTGTTGCTGTGAAGTAGGAATATGTGCATTGATCTGTGACAGGCATGGTCGTGCACAGGAGCATAAGGATGCGCACACATGCATGCAGATATACACACATGATTTCCTCATGATCATGGATGCAGATATGGTATCACACTGTACGTATGTACGTATAAAAATTGAAATGCTTGGCTTTCACTATATTGCTCTCCTGCAGTGTGTATCCTGATGTTCCAGGTGCTTTGAGGACATGGAAAGCACTTCACACTGCAGTGTACATCTATTCCTCTGGAAGTGTGGAGGCACAGAAGTTGCTGTTTGGATACTCAGAAGCTGGCAACCTGTTGCAAGTGTGTACAACCACCAGTGCCAAGCGTGCTGTATGTGTATGTGAAATTGCTTCTTGCAAGTCCCTGTAGTAAAGCATTCTTAAGACAGTTGCATACTAGCTCCTATTACACTATATTATTCTGAAGCTCCAGCCATATTAGAACCATTTTTTCAAATCATGGTGCATGTGACTTGTATGCTTCATTAATATAGAAACTATGCTATAGTAATACTTGCAATTGGCACTTGCACCTTACTAACTATATAGTGCTTGTCACCATGGCCAATGCTCTGCTTTAGTACATTGGTGGGCATTTTGACACAAAGACTGGTAGTAAGCGAGATGAAGAGAGCTACAAGAAGATAGCGAAGGCCGTTGGAGTGGAAGCAGATAGAATGATCTTCTTTACAGACATTTACGAAGGTGAGTTCCATTTTTAACCACCACACAATTAACCATTAGGTACATTGTTTGATTTCATGGCCAGAGCGTGTATGCATGCTCTGTGCAGCTGTAGATGGCTGAGTGATTTTGTTGCTGCATGGCATCATTGTCTTAGCTATACTGCACCTATACCCACTTCTGCAATTCTATTCAGAGGCATGTGCAGCGAAGAAAGCAGGGTTACAGGTGGTTATTTTGAAGAGAGAGGGAAATGCTCCTTTATCAGAAGCAGCAGAAAGGCAGTTCGTGACGATACGTGATTTCAGCGAGTTTCCAACTGTTTGATTAGCGTGTTCACCTTTAATTATTTCCTGTTTTGAATCTCATTTACTTTGGCCACACCTCCATCTGTGATTATGTGGGTTTCTCTCAATCAAGTTTGTACTTGCCAAGAGATCGTAGAGTCGAGCTCGAGTCGCTTTCTCAGTTGACATCGAAGATGGTAAGGCGCGTGACCAAGGGCTAGTGTTTCCAGCTGGTTCGCTTTGTGCAAATGTGCCTTAAGTGATAGCTTTGTTGCCGATCCCCCTCCAATATTCCTTGGCGCTGCATAGGCAAACGACGAGCCTCCTTACCTGGAGCTAGGCACTGAAGTAAGTGCTAAGTACAGAGGCGCCTTCTGCGAAGCCAAAGTCAAAACTTTAAAGCGCTGTGTGCGAGTTAAGGTTGGAAATTGTAGCATTCTTTCTCTTTGTCGAGCATTAGGTGCGAGTTGGTTCGTGCATGTTTGTTCGTGCTTTCTAACAGGTGAGCTTCAGCAAGGGTCAGACTACGGTGGTGGACAGCAACGCCATCAAGGAGGGGACGATGAAGGTCAGGACGACTCTGGCTGTGTGTCTGTCTGTCTGTCTATGAAAGCATTGAAACTGGGAGGAGTTAATTTTCTCAGTCACTACCTGTGTGTGCGTGTGTGTGTGTGTGTACATATAATGTATTGTGACTAGTATATGTGATAATTGTGTGCTCAGGTTGGCAGCAAGGTGGTGGTGAAACAACAGGACGGAACACTCGCCCCTGGGACTGTCGTGCGTCTCACAGATGCCAGTTGGTACACTGTCGGTGAGTTGGGTAGCACACACACACAAACACACACAAACACACACACACACACACACAAACACACACACACACACAAACACACACACAAACACACACACACAAACACACACACAAACACACACACACAAACACACACACAAACACACACACACACATACACACACAATGCTTTCATAGACAGACAGACAGACAGACAGACAGACAGACAGACAGACAGACAGACAGACACATCTACGTACATATTCAGTTCATGCTGTTGACCAAACATACGTACATATAAAATTATTATGATGTGGGGGTCTTTTGTATCGTTTCCTGTATCCATATAACTGTATACGTATATATACACACGTATGTATTGCTGTAGTGGACTTGCTGTTTGTGTGAGAAGCAGGTGCTCCTGATGTACGTACGTAGTAAATGTAACATGAAAATGTTATTACGTACTTGTAATGTACTTATGTATGAAGTTGTGAACTTTTCACACACTTCACTGTGTGTGCGTGCATGCGTGTGTGTGTGTGTGTGTGGTATGTTTGTATCTGTTGTGGTGTCTTGTAGTGTTTGACGACGGTGATGAACGGACACTCAAGAGGTCAAGTTTGGTCCTTAAAGGTGGCAGGCATTACCAAGAGAGTGAGGTGAGTAGGGCTGCTTAGTGCTTGTGCATACTACGTACATGTACGTATGTACATGATGGAAAGGGAGTGTGTGTGCGTGTGTGTGTGTGTGTGTGTGTGTGTGTGTGTGTGTGTGTGTGTGTGTGTGTGTGTGTGTGTGTGTGTGTGTGTGTGTGTGTGTGTGTGTGTGTGTGTGTGTGTGTGTGTGTGTGTGTGTGTGTGTGTGTGTGTGTGTGTGTGTGTGTGTGTGTGTGTGTGTGTGTGTGTGTGTGTGTGATGAATGTTGGATCTCTGTCCTTGTCTCTCCTGCAGACACTGGACACCCTTCCTCTCACAAACCCAGAATACTTCAGTACACCAGTTGGGGTAAGCAGTCACTGTTCAGGGTGTGCGTATGTTGTGCGTGACTGTTGGTTACCAGTGCCCAAGCAATGTTTTCATATGTATGTAAGTACGTATATGTGTATGTTAGTACATACTGTATGTAAGCGTATATGTGTATGTTAGTACATACTGTATGTAAGCGTATATGTGTATGTTAGTACATACTGTATGTAAGCGTATATGTGTACATAGTGACATGATTGTCAAAATGGTACTTGTCACTGCGTACAAATCACTATGTTGGATCGCCACTGTGCTGGAAGGCCTTGTTCATTTGTCATGTCATTTCATGTCATGTCATCCCACCCCTGCTCCCTCCTTCCATGTCCTTTAGCCGGTAAGGAAGACAAGGAAGAAGGCTGGTTTGGGAGTGGGAAGCCCAAGCAGCGACAGTGCGACCGACAGTCCTATGACAAGCCCTGCCAAACGAAGGAGGAAGAAAGGTTTTGAGATTGGACAGGTTGTCTTCCTGGAGAATAATGAGCGGAGGAAGGCCGCGTGGCTGCCAGCAGTGGTGAGGGCAAAGGGAGTGATCTTTGAAGGTCTTTGTCAACTGTTTACAAGTACAAAGACTTAAAAGCAGTCGACGAACACTTCCGGGTTGAAACATCCTACTGTTAAGTATTTATTAGCAGTTGTGTTTTGCTCAACAAGAGAAATCCCAGTATCTGTGGTGCCAATGCAACTGTGGGCGTCTCACGTACGTACGTACTTGTGTCCTCCTTTCCTCCTCAATGTTAGGTGGTCCCAGCTGCGTTTGTTGGGGAAGACACTGATCCAGATGACAACTCCACTTATATTCGCTCATTCAAGGACGGAAGATTGTGAGGGCCATGTACAATGTGTGAAGTGCATACAGATGTGGAAGGGTTGTAATCTATACATGAGATTCCAGAGTGTTGCCGTGGGAGGGGGGCAGTCCCATTGTTCTACGTACATATTATATATACAGTATACGTACGTACATACGTACGTATGTATGTATGTATGTATGTATGTATGTATGTATGTATGTATGTATGTATGTTTGTATGTATGTATGTATGTATGTATGTACGTACGTATGTATGTATGTATGTATGTATGTATATATACATGTATGTATGTACGTACGTACATATGTATGTATGTATGTCTGTATGCGTGTACTTATATTGTATGTACTGCCTGTCCATTTGTCTGTCTGTCTATGTATGCTTGCAGTTATGCCGTGGATGCCAAAGAGCTGCACGAGTTCTCTGCACGTACGGAGCCTCTTGCAGGTGTGCTTCGAGGAGGATTGCAGCCAACACACAAAGCAGGTGAATGTGACTGTGACACTCACCAAGTACACACACACACACACACACACACACACACACACACACACACACACACACACACACACACACACACACACACACACACACACACACACACACACACACACACACACACCTACACATGCACATATGTACATACACACACTTGCCTGTACACCGTATTCAATGGTTGGGTGTTCTGTGTTATTTACGCTTTCTTCCGTCACTTCTGTGACTCTGTAGCCATTGACAAGGCCATGGCGTACATTGACACCGGCGACCTTCCCTGGGACATGGACCTGCCCCCAGATGCAAGGCTTCGACAAAAAGTAGCAGACGCAGCCGTTTCCATACAGGAGGAGTCAGATGGTTCAGAGTCTTCATCTGATAGCCCTGAAGAAGAAGAGGAGGAGGAAGAGGAAGAGGAGGCTCGAGATGCTGATGGAGACAGTGACAGCAAAGAAGATGAGTCTGAGAGCAGCGAGGGTGAAGAAGTAGATGTCACCACCAACAAGAAGCGCTTTATGGAGAACTTACGGAAGCTGCATCAGAAGCGAGGTACCCCAATTATCCGTCACCCTGTCCTGGGTCAGAAGGACGTGGACCTGTATCAGTTGCATCAATACGTCACAGACTATGGAGGGATGGAGAAGGTGTGTGTGCATGTGTGAGTGGGTGCACATTCAATGATGTGTCCCAAACACACATGCATATGTGCGTATGTACATATGTAAGTGTGTACGTATTAATGTACTTATTCATTCTATAGGACCTTTTGCAATTATGTAGCTGGGATTTTGGAAATTCTGTCGTGAAAGTGCACACACCTTTCTCACACATGCGTACTGTACATACATACATGTGCATATGTACATGTGTAGGCACGTACAGTACGTGTACATACGTACATAATTAGTCACATTCTAGACACACCTTGGGAAGCGTACAACCCACACATGTGGCAGCTGAGGTGCTGGCTGCAGTTGACCTTCCCTCTTGTACGTATGTATGTATGTACGTATGTACATATTGTATGTACCTGTCATATTGCATATGCTTCCTCTGCCCAATCCACCCACTGCGTCAGGTGACTCAAGACCTCAAGTGGCGCTCCATCTACCTTCGCCTTGGCCTTCCTCCCAGCCAGACCAACTGCTCCTCTGCAATTAAACAGGCCTACAAGAGGTATGTATGTATGTATGTATGTACCCATGTACCACACTAGGAGCTGCTGTATTGTATTGCTGTATGGTCTGTTGTTGGTGCGTAGTGTATGCACGTACGTACATACGTACATACGTAAATGAAATGTTACTGTTCATGTTTCTAGAGCCAACTTACTTGTAGAATTAAAAATACGTAGACATGTGTGTACGCACACATTTTGATGTTGGAAGTGTCCTTGTGTGTGTGTGTCTGTAGGTACCTGTTGCCTTTGGAGGAGGGTGCGCAGAAGGACCATGAAGATGTAGAGAAAGGAACCAAGAAACAGGGCAAGGAGAGGGAAAAGATGGACAAAGAGCCTGTCAAGGTGGCAAAACCAAAAGGTAGACCACGCAAACATGCTGGCAAAATGGCGAAAGAGCCTGCAAAGTCACCAGTGAAGGAGACAGGCAGACAATTAAGGGAGACGGGCAGACAGTCAATTGAAAAGGACAGACCATTGAAAGAGACAGGCAGACAACCAAAGGAGACAGAGAAACAGTCGAAGGAGATAGGCAGACAGTCTAAGTTGATAGACAGACAGTCCAGAGAGGCAGACAAGCCAGTGAAGGAGACCAGTAGGCCAGTGACTGGAGCTGGCAAAGCAGCGAAAGAAGCAGGCCAACGGCATTTGAGGGAGAGTGACAAACAGACAAAAGTGAAGCAAGGTTCACTGGTGGATTCACCAGAGAAAAAGGTGGACAAGGTGGGAGCAAGACAGGTCAAAGAGAAGGGAAAACTTGAAAAAGGTGAGGCAGATGCAGTGAAAAGGAAGAAAGAGGAGCCAAAAAAAGCCTCTAATGTTAAGGAAGAGTCACTGGAAAGTGTGAGACCAGAGAAGAAGCAATCGAGTGCTGTAGTGGAGAGCGATTCTAGCAGCTCAGAGACGCCCACTGGGAAGGGCCAAGAGGAGGATTCAAGCAATTTGTGAGCTGGGAAGGGGAGGGGGTCCGAGGACCTGGTTCTAGCTGCACCACTTCAGGTATTTAGTGTGTCAAATGACTTATTATGTACTGTGTCCTGCAGGAGTAGTGAGGACAAGTCAGCGGCTGCTCCTGCGGTAGGGGAGGCACTGTACAAGGAAGATGATAAAGTGCTGGTGTGGTATGGGAGGGGGAAAAACCTGCGGACCTATGAAGCAAAGGTGAGTGGGTGTGACCATGCAAAAGTTGACTATACATATGCGGACTATTATCAACTCAGACTGTATGTACGTACGTATGCTTGTGAAGTCTGCCCCATTGCCGCTGTTGTTGTGTAGATTGTCTCGTGTTTGTATGAATCAAGTCTTGCGGCATTTGTGTATTATGTGCACTACAACGGCTGGAACAAAAGGTGCGTGTGTGTGCGTGTGGGTGGGTGTGGGTGTGCGTGTGTGTATGTGGGTGTGTGGGTGTGTGTGCGTGCGTGGGTGTGTGGGTGTGCGTGCGTGTGGGTGTGTTTGTGTGGGTGGGTGTGGGTGGGTGTGGGTGTGTTTGTGTGGGTGGGTGTGACTGTGTGCGTGCGTGTATGTGTGTGTGTGTGTGGGTGGGTGGGTGTGGGTGTACGTAGGTATTTTGTTGGAGAAGCTTTGTGGTTGCGTTATCCATCTGCACACAGGTACAACGAGTGGGTTATTGAGAGCAGGATTCATGAGAAAGCAAGTGGGAATGTTTTCAATGAAAAGTGGCAATCCAAGTACACAGTACGTGTGCACACATACAGATACACGCATACAGGGAGAACAAGGGTTGGTAGACGGTGGATCCTCGTTTATTTGCCTCACCATAATTTGTAATGCAGAAACGACCCCAAGCTCGAAGAAGCTTGACGTCCAGTAAATCCTGTGACGAACCAGAAGAGGAAAGTCCTAGTAACCGGGCAGAAAAGAAGCCAGCAAAGAAAGCAGGTAGACTTGCCTCGGATGACTTGCAGCGTGACAAGCCTGCAAGTTGTCAAGCTGGCGTCATGTGCATGTTGCTGTATTTGTACTTTATATGTACGTACATATGCACTGTATATACAGTATATGTGTATACGTACACATGTGCATATCATCTGTATTAGTGGAGTAAGTAATGTATTACGATGTGTAGCTATTCCTTGTGGTGTATTCCTCAGGTCGCCGACCAAAGAAGCTCGGTATTGCTCGGCAGAAAAGTGAACCTGTCATAAGCAAGGCTGCAGTGAAGGAAGAAGACGAGGATGCACGCGAAGAGGCAGGCTCATCTGAAACCAGCCCAGCTGTTGTACGGCAGGCACTCTCTGCACCATCTGCCATACCAGGCATTGTCAAGAGCTCACCTGGAGCCCTTCCTCCACCAGAGAAGGCATCAACAGAACCTCTCGTGTCCCCTGAAAAGTCTGATGATGAGGCACCTTTAGAAAAGCCAATCTGGGGTCAAAGTACATCACCCAGTGCCTCCCAACCTCATCTTGCAGATGCAGGCACAGTCAGTCCCCTCACAAATGACGAGGAGGATGAGAAAATGGATCAAGATGGTGCATCAAGTCCTTTCGATCACCCTGCTGGTGCTGATGAAGATGCCACCCCGGTGAGCTCCCAGTGGGACAAGGAGGACAGCTCATCCGACACCATGGAGCAGGTGGACAAGCCCTTCAAAGGCTTCCTCCGGTTGGAAGAAGCAGGGGAGGAATCACAGCTCACGTCAGACGGTGAGGAGAGCACTAGCAGTGACACGGATGAAGAGGATGCGGTAGATCCGTCTTTCATGGCAGAGCCAATGGAGAGAGGTCCCTCCCCCTCACCAGAGGAGGAGGAACAAGAAAGCAAGGAGAATGACCCCACGACTCCCACTAAGCCTCCAGTTGAGGATAAGAGCCGCACGGAACTTCCTAAGTGGATTCCAGTTCCTCCAGCTGTTGTCCCGGAGTCGGAGAGTGAGAGGAAAGAGGACTTCAGTGACACAACAGCCAATGGTGCTGCTCCTAACTCTCCTTTCACATTCCCGAATGTGGTCTCAGCCAGAGAGAAGAGCACTCCTTCTTCCTCTGAGGACATGAGCAGGACCGAGGAGCTGCTTTCTTCGGACCAGGAGCAGGGACAGAGCGGAAACATGAACTCTGGCGTTGGAGAAGACCCCAGTAATGTAGAACTATGCGAGAAGAGGGGAAAGGGTCGGCCCCTTGGTCGAGGCAGTCCTGACATCAGGCGTAAGCTGAAGAGAGTGTCCTCAAGTGAAGGCGAGCCTCCCAGGAAGAGAATTGCTGATCTTCCGGATGACGAAACCAATCCGTGGAGAGTTGACTTTAGTGGTGAGTCAGCATGATTTTCCCACCATTGCTTTTTACCACTTGCTGTTAGTGTTCTGTATACTCATGTAGATGTATGTAAGTTATTAACCAACTCTGTAACATCTCTGTTTCTTAGTCTTGGTACAAACTAGCCAATTCTCACGATATATTCAGATGTTTCGGTGACTGTACAGCCACCTTCATCAGTGAAATCTCTGTTTCTCTGTCTTGATATATGTATGTATGTACGTATAATATTATGTGTCTGTGTATATATGTATGTATGTATGTACGTATGTATGTATATGTGTCTGTGTATATATGTATGTATGTATGTATCTATATGTGTCTGTGTATATATGTATGTATGTATGTATGTATGTATGTATATGTGTCTGTGTATGTATGGATGTATGGATGTATATGTGTCTGTGTATGTATGTATGGATGTATGTACGTATGTATGTATATGTGTCTGTGTATATATGTATGTATGTATGTATGTATGGATGGATGTATATGTGTCTGTGTATATATGTATGTATGTATGGATGGATGGATGTATATGTGTCTGTGTATATATGTATGTATGTATGTATGTATGTATGTATATGTGTCTGTGTATGTATGTACGTATGTATGTATGGATGTATGGATGTATGGATGGATGTATGTATGGATGGATGTATGTGATGTCTGTGTTGTATTTTCCACACTGGTGCTGCCTCTGAAACACTTTGCAGCCTCACCAGAAATGTCTGCTACTGATCGAATTCAAGTGATCCTGGATAAGATGAGGGAGATGAGGCGGTGCTACTCCCACCTCAAGACTGCAGTGAACCACATTGAGAGGAAGAAGCGCAGGGCCAAGCGGAAGGAGAAGGAGAGCCTGGGTATGCGTGGTAGTGCTGAGGCCTTGGTGGTAGAGGGAGACATGTGATGTGGGCGTGGTAGTGCTGAGGCCTTGGTGGTAGAGGGAGACATGTGATGTGGGCGTGGTAGTCCTGAGGCCTTGGTGGTAGAGGGAGACATGTGATGTGGGCGTGGTAGCGCTGAGGCCTTGGTAGTAGAGGGAGACATGTGATGTGGGCATGGTAGTGCTGAGGCCTTGGTGGTAGAGGGAGACATGTGATGTGGGCGTGGTAGTGCTGAGGCCTTGGTGGTAGAGGGAGACATGTGATGTGGGCGTGGTAGTGCTGAGGCCTTGGTGGTAGAGGGAGACATGTGATGTGGGTGTGGGGAGCTAGCATGCATTGTGTGGAGACGCAGTCTTCATGTGTAGGTAGTGTCAGTGGAAGTGAGTTTGCAACAGAAGTTGCATATGCACGTCATGGCTGTACGTATGTACATACATACATACGTACTTGTTACAGTGTGTGTATATACTGTATCTACCTAATGACACCTCTCCTTCTGTCCTACAGCTCATGCACAAGCGCAGCAGTTGATACAGTCTCTTGTAGAGTTTACTTGATTTCTTCACATTCTACTGCCATTGTTTCAATGCAATCACAATACTTTATTTTCTGTTTGTATGTGTACTGTTCATTGACAACATAGTGTTTTTTGCTATATATGATCACTCTTCTTATATGCACCAGCCACAAGGAGGCACTCTTCAAGTTGCAGTGTCTGAATGGTGATACAAGCCACATCTGTAATTCACATACCGAACATTTTATGTTACATGTTAGGGCATTATCTTTGTATAAACTGTTATAGTGCTCATAATACGTATGTGAATGTTTATATTATACTGTTATATACCGCAATGATATTACACTAATAATCTACATACAGTATGTATACGTATAATTATATTATATATATATATATATATACATATACATATAGTGTGTGTATGTACGTATATATATATATATATGTACAATATTGTGTACAATGTCCCTCATGTGTAAAAGTCAAAGTCATCGTTGTCGCCTGATTCTCCACCTCCTGGTGTCATTGCAGACAAGTCGACTTCAGACTCGCTGTCTGAGTCCATCCAGAAACCTGCACAAAAACACAACACACATGTATAGACCACTGCCCACAACATTATTCGCACACAAGCCTACATACAAACTCACCTAATTTCTTCTTCAGCGACCCACTGATACTTCCCTGTTTCCCATCCCTGGCCTTCCTGCCACGGGAGCTGTTCTCTTCCCCCGTGGAGGAGATGTGCGCAGTAGCAGTGGGTTTTGTGGCTTGTGACTTGTCCTGGTCCCTCCCACCAGTAGGTGTGGGGACATCCCCTCCTTCAGGGTCCACAACCACTTCTCTAGACAAACAGAGAGTAATGAACAGTAAAGCAGCTTAAACAACTCCCAATACACTTCATTGTCGTGTACGTAGGTCAGGGAGAGGAGGCTCAAGAAGTCTCAACGTGTGAGCCAGAAACAAGCACAAGAAAGCAAAGAAGCAAAGAAACTGTCATTTAAGTGGCTCCGTAAACCCACCCTGCATTCTCTGCAGACATCTCCTTGTTTGTGTCACTAACATCAGTCCTGTCTCTCACCACTGTCCCCTTGATATGCCTTTCTCGTGAGTTCTCATTCAACAGGGATGACTGGGCTGGTTCAGCCCCTTCCTTACTTCTCCCTGAGACACGACCGGTCTCACTCTGTGGTGGCCCATCTTTGCTTGAGAGCTTGCTCTGACCTGTTTCACCAATGGTCGGTGGCTTACTGTCAAGTGCAGGGAGGGAGGGGCCAACTGCTACAGCCCCTGGCTCCATATCCCAGAAACTATCATCGCCACTGTTGCCTTCATCCAGTAGCTCCTCCTCCTTCCTAAGGAGAGAGCCTCCTTGCTCATTGCTGGCTCTGTTCATGTTGGACTGCTGGTCTGCAGTAACCTGGTCTTGAGCACCATCATATGGTTCCAGTTCCGACTCTCCGAAATCTTTTAGCATTGAACTGGGTTTCTGGTTCTGGATATTATTAGATTCTTGAGGGCTAATAATGTCAAGAATGGTCAAGTTTGGCTCTACATGGTTGTCCCCATGCCTGGGGAGAGGGGAGGTGATTGACGGTAGAACACTATCCTCCCCACACGGTTCATCCTCAAGACTGCTATTGGAAATAGAAGCCACTTCCAGCCTGGTACTCTCTCTCGTCTGCCTCCCTTCACTCAAGCTTTCCTCATCTGAGAGGAACGACTTGTCTTCAGTCTTCTGCCCCACTGCTACTGCCACGGGCTCATCCGACCCTCCCAGTGCGGGTGCCTCTCCTCCGGCTTCAAGATTACCTGAGAGAGCAGCACTCCCTTTGCAGCTGGTTGTCGACGATGCATGGCTGAGAGTGGGGCTACAAGACGACCCCGTGTTACTACTTCTCTCAGATGAGGGAACAGGCTGTGTTGCTGGCTGTGAACAGCTCAATCCTGGAGGCTCCGAAACTTCAGCTTTCTTGCATGATTGCAGATTGGGGGTGCGATGGAGCTCCTCCATTGAAAGAGAGCTGCCTGTAGTGCTTGATCCTGAGAGATCCTGTGTGGGCACTGAGGAGGTAAACTGGTGAAAGGCTGGACTTTGAGCACCTGCGCCAGGCATGGTTTTGAACTCTTGTGGAGTTGTGCCATTCTGTCTCGTTGACGTTGGAAGTTGCACCTGACTGACAAGCGAAGAACCACTAGTAGCCTTCTCAGCATTGTGCACAGATGTGGTGTGGCTTGACTGCTCAGTGCCGGGAAAGGGTGGATGGAAGCCACCTTGACGGGGAGGTGGGGCTTGGTCTACAGCCCCACCCACTTCGCTGTGTGATCCCAGCAGCATGTGCTGCCCAGTGCTCTTGCTAGGCACTGATGGAGGCCACTCAGTAGCCTCCACCGTTGGATCTACAATTCAGAGCAGACACGTACGTATTGGTCATCCTTCCACACCACCCACTACTGCATTCATGCCTACTGCCTCTCTCATGGAGAAGATGTGAGGCATACAACAACATGTTAATCTGTGTGTAGTGATACCTTGTTTTTGGGCAGATCCAGCTCCAGGTGGGAGTGTGGGTAAGGGTGGTGGCGGTGGATCTGTATGCCTGGGTGTGTCTCTGGTGCCCCGCCCTCTCACTTGATGGTCGGCAGGGTGGGGCAGCCTAGTGGTGGCCTCTGCACGTAGAGGAGGTGCGTCGTGGCCCATTATTCGTTCCTTCTCCTTGCACAAGGCCACCTGCTCCACCCAGTGGGGGTACACAGACGACACATACTCTAGGTATTGCCTCTGTGCAGAGCAAGCAAACAGGTAGAGGCAGATGACCAGCAGGCACACAGCCATCCTGTTTTAGACCGAACAATTCTGGCTACTTGAATTCATGCGCATGATAGCTTAAGAGTATGATTAACATTGCATTAGGTGACCATGCCTTGGGTAGCAGAAGGGGTGAATATAAGCTCTCTCCCTTATACCTTCAAGACATCCAGCTGTTTTGTTTCTGCTGCAGACGTATTCATTCTTTGCTCAAGAATCTCAACGTCTCTCAAAAGGGCTTCGTTCCTCACGCTGCTTCTGCTTTCGTTCAGCGCCGCCTGACGCACCCTCTGTTTAGTTCGCTCCACGTACGGAGAAGGAGACGTGGCAAGTAATGGGGACCTTCACACAATAAGAAGATTCCAACGTAATCATGTCGCTGCAGAGCTACGGGTAGGGCAAGGTGCTTACCAATTCCGCTTCGAAGCCGCCATTTTTTCTAAAAAATGATTGGTAAACAAATTGCACGTATTATGCAATCATGTAATGAAGTGGATCTGGTAAAATTCATGTACAAACTCACAGGCACAGAACTACATGATTTTATTAGAATTACGGGCTGGGTTCTGTCTCATGTACAGTCGAGAGGATACCCTGAGTGGAACCTGACAGGGCCGTGACGTTCCCCAGTATAACACTGTTGTCCTCAACATCAAACTCATCACTTTCATGGTATCCCCTGGTTGCCACTGCATGCTCGTTTTGCACCCGCCTCCAGTAGCCCGTCCTCCCCGTAACATAGATCCATCGGCACCATATCCCACCGAGCAGCAAGCACAATGAAAGAGCAACAATGGCCAAAACGAGGCCGATGACCCAAAAGGGCTGTGTTTCCTCCACCGGAGCCTCACCACTGACACGTAATACACCCCCATACAGCTGCAGGAAGCGTAGCACCACACCGTTGGTCCAACCAAACCCAGTCTGGGAGCAGGTGGAGGAGAGAAGAAGGAGGCACAAAAAAGAGAGAGACAGCTGGCCATGGGAGTACATGATGTGGGGCACTTCACACACAATGGGTTGAGGCACCCTGGATCGAAGTACGTATGTGCATGTGGTCACCTCACCTGCACCTCATACTCCCCTCCACCTCCAGGGTAGCCGGTTTCAGCATTGTACTGTGAAACAGTAACGAAGCAGGATGATTGTGAATGCTCATTTTCAAGTGTCAAGACTTGCTTGATACGATTGCACTACAGCACAAACACCGGCAAGGCAGGGTCTCACGTGCCTACACTAAACTCACTTATAATATGTGTCAGAAGAGGAGGAACACTCACTTTCTCAAACATGCTGTGGTTGAAGTCCTTCCACACAGTATAGGTGGTATTGATCCACTTTTCGGCAACAGAAAGAGCTGCATTTCGAAGGTTGGGATTTGTTGAGTTGAACCAACTGGTCACTACATACCATTGGTGAGGGGCCCAACTGTTGGGGAAGTCCCATTGCTGGCCAGAAGGATTACAGGATGTGGGGATTCCCCCAACAAAATCGAAGAGTCCTAGAGACTGAAGGATGATGCAAGAGTAAAGCAAGATGTTAAAAGCAACACAGATGTGACACACACCAGCAAGTAGACACACTTCACACACAACACACACATGCAGACACACATGCATGCATCCATGCATGCACACACGTACAGACACAAACACACACGCACACACACATACACACACACACACACATGCACGTACACACACACACACACACACACACACACACACACACACACACACACACACACACACACACACACACACACACACACACACACACACACACACACACACACACACACACACACACACACACACACACACACACACACCTGCATGGCATTGAGCACTGCCAGTTCTTGAGTGGTGTTCTCCTCCACACACCTCCATGCCAGAGGGGCAAGGTGGGAGAGGTAGAAGGCAGGGTTGTGCTGTCCGCTGCTCATGACCACATCACTCCAGTAGCCAAGAGACTCATTCCAAAAGACAGTGTTGATCTTGGCTTGACGGCTCTTGAATGCACTCTCATACTCTGCTGATTTACTCATGGATCCTATGCAAGGAGGAAAGAAAAGGTGGCGTGTGTGTGTGTGTGTGCTTGTGTGTGTGTGTGTGTGTGTGTGTGTGTGTGTGTGTGTGTGTGTGTGTGTGTGTGTGTGTGTGTGTGTGTGTGTGTGTGTGTGTGTGTGTGTGTGTGTGTGTGTGTGTGTGTGCTTGTGTGTGTGTGTGTACTTGTTATGTGTGTGTGTGTGCATGTTTAACGCTTGCATTCATAAGGAAATTTGGTAAAAATTTCAGGCATTCACGTGTGCCTTCTCCTAGTCAAAGGGCTTCTCCTTCTCTCTCTCTTGCCCTCCATTTTTACGTCTGCTATCCATCTCCCTAGACGGACACACTGCAAGGAGCCACCTACCTACCTGCAATACTGTGGAGTCTAGCAAGAGTGGCTTCATTGCTGCAGAGAATTGCGTTCAGGTCTACTGGCAGAATGTCCACTGTGCGTATGGAGGAGAGGTGGCGGCCATCTTGGAGCCATCGAGACGAGAAGTCCATACCGCTCTCTGCTGCTGAAGCCAGGTTGGTATACACTTCTGACTTGACAGCTGAAAAGGGCAGGGATGGACACACACACGTTCATGTACATACATTGTGCATGGCTTGCATGCAAGCACAAATAAGATTTGGGCCAAACAAATTCAATAGTTGTCTACAGTATGAATTTTATAGGGCCTTACATGCATTGCGGGAGGTGTTCACGTCCTCTCTAAAGGCTTCTGGCCTTGGATCAGTTAAGAGTGACCGATACATTGTGAGATTGGCATTGGGGCCATCTTTAAGGGTTCTGTTCTGTGCCCAGAACTGGTACTCTGCATCCAGTAGGGGCAGCATCTCCTCGAGAAAGGTGAGGTTGTGGGTGGAAGCGTAGTACAGATCCACCATTTGTGTGAGCAGTGGGGGCTGGCTGCGTAGGAGGTAGTACAGCCGGCCGCCATTTGGAACCAAGCCAAACCTATACATACATAGAGTCAAGAGATAATGAAATTCACGATGAGGCAAATTTCATTTATATTAGTAAGCACTATGCCTTCCCCTGTACTGGATACACATTTGAAGAGGCTTGAGTGGCTAGGTAGTTCACACATGCTTAGGATTCGTTCACACTAGCCAGGGTTCACAATAGTTCTTAGACGTTTTGGCAGCTTTCAGCTGCCTTCATCAGTAAAGGTCTGCTGTCTTTACTGATGAAGGCAGCTGAAATGGATACACATGTTTGCTCCACTCATTCCATTCACATTGGAGCACTAATTAAATGCCATATGGGCTGATGCACTAAATAATTGTGTTCATGGGCTGGGCTGAGTCCCATGTCAGCGTGCATCCACCACCTCTTCACCTTTCCACCAGGTTGGCAAGATTCTCGATCATGCCACGTGCTGTCTCCTTCATATCACACAGAAGGACACCATTCACAATCCAGTACGTGTCCCAATAGTAGAACTCAAAGAAGCGGCCACCAGGAATGATGAAAGGGTTTGGTACATGCACCAGTGAGTAGCGCTGGGGGTTCTGAAACACAGCTGGACTGATGGATCGCCCAAGGTCCATCCATATTTTGTTCAGCTCCAGTGCCCAGGCCCGGAGGATGGGGTCCTTTATATCTTGTACAAACTGGGGACTGCAGAGGAGGAGGGGAACACACAGTAGGTTAGCCTGTAGTCTGTGTCCTACCACAAATGTACAGTTCAAGCCATGTCTGTGGGCTTGTACTGAAATTACAGCAGAAGTTCACACGCTATTAAATGACAGGTTCTACATGATGACAGCACCGACCACCTGACCACTGACACAGGATAGCCCCACGACCGTGTATCTCCTATATAGTACACAGTAAAGGCTCATTATTTCCCAGTAAACTACATAATGCTTTGTCCAACTGAAGTGAAAGTAATTGGAACTATGTACAAGCTTTTCTAACTACACAGCTTGAAAGTGACAACTGGAGAAAAAGAACCACGACCTGGCGCCTGAACTCGCAGCCTACACCCTAACGCGGAGTTTCAGCTACGCAAGCCACCAGTGTGGCCGCGATTCTCTGACTCCAAATTGCCATATATATACATAATTGGAACTATGTATGTAGCAATATCTTCCAATATCACTATGCATACAATGACACGGCTCAATACCACAAGCCACTACCCATAGCTGGCTACATCACACAACCTCTCTGTCCAGTCTGATGGTGTCCACTGAAGCAGTTCTGACCCAGTCTCAAGGAAGTACTGCTCCACAAATGCTCTCACTTCATCTTTTGTTGAATTAGCTGTCAAATAAGATAAATTGAATGCGTTCAAAACCTCTGCCGGATCAAATCGCATTGGCTTGTCTACAAATGTCTTAGAGTCACTGTATAGGTCAGCTCTCTGGACTGTCTCCAGCAGAGGTCCATAGCAGTACACCTCACTACAAGGAGATGCGATAGGACACCACATGGTTGGGGTGATGGAGTATGGGGTGAGAGAGGAGGGTAGATGGGAGACATGCAGATGTATGATGTAGATGGGTGGAGCATGCACAGATGTGTCCACACATTGACAGTGAACTCACTGCAGTTCAGACAGCAGGCACACACACTCAGTGTTGTCAACTACTCACTCTAGCTAGCACAGTAACACAGTAACACTAAGCCTCTTGTGTTTATAGTGAGTGTGCACAGCTGTGGGTCTGAGGCTAAGGGTGAATGGTGAAGTGGTGATTCTGCTGGGTCAGAGCCAGACGTAGCATTCTAACAAACAAACACCCCTGACTCTGGCCCCTAGTATGGCAACGGTCGGTCATCACATGGATGAGGGAAGCCGTACAGTTACGTACCTGTCACACGCGTGTTCGGCAACCACTGCGACAGCGAAAAGGAGAAACGGGAAGACGCAGACAAGGAGAAGTGACGTCTCGGGCACGCTCCTGACCAACATGTCGTCTGCTTATAGCCACTCACGTACATGGGTGTGGCTGACAGGAACCGCGGTGGTTGGCTGTAGAGCGCTTTTGTTTCAGATAAGAAACTCTGTACAAGAATAGATAGGCTACGGCATTGTAATACATACAAATACTATTGTAATGAATACACTAAGTCTTGTATTATATATGACTCAAAGCTTCGTGGCTAGTGTGAACATAGAACTGAGCATGAATGATCTGCCGGATCAAATCGCATTGGCTTGTCTACAAATGTCTTAGAGTCACTGTATAGGTCAGCTCTCTGGACTGTCTCCAGCAGAGGTCCATAGCAGTACACCTCACTACAAGGGAGATGCGATAGGACACCACATGGTTGGGGTGATGGAGTATGGGGAGAGAGAGGAGGGTAGATGGGACACATGCAGATGCATGATGTAGATGGGTGGAGCATGCACAGATGTGTCCACAATGTTGACAGTGAACTCACTGCAGTACAGACAGCAGGCACACACACTCAGTGTCGCCAGCTACTCACTCAAGCACAGTAACACAGTCTTACTAGTGATCTGGTGAGTTTCCATAGCGAGTTGCAGAGCTGTAAGTCTGAGGAGGACTAGCTAAGTGGTGAACTGGCGCTTCTGTTGGATCCACCCATGTACCATCCAAACACCCCTGACTCCTAGTCCAAACTACACACACATTGTCAATGACCATGCATCGAGGATCACATCCTCGCCACCTGCAAGAAGCCATATAGTTTACCTGTCACACGCGTGTTCGGCAACCACTATGACAGCGAAGAGGAGAAATGTGAATACACAGGCATGGAGGAGTGACGTCTCGGCCACGCTCCTGGCCAACGTCTAGTCCCACGACATGCCACTCATGTAGGAGACTGTACAAGCGTGTTCGGCAACCACTGCGACAGCAGAAAGGAGGAAATGGGAAGATGCAGGCAAAGAGAAGTGACGTCTCAGCCACACTCCTAACCAACATGTTGTCTGCTTATAGCCACTCACGTACATGGGTGTGGCTGACAGGAACCGCATGTTGGCCTATCATAGAGCAGTTGTCAGATATGGAACTCTATGTACGTACATTGTACTGTGGCTTTGTAATGCACACGAAGATTATAATGGTTAATGAACACAAGGCTTGGTTTATGCATTTGTCATTCCACAGACAGATACTTCTCTTTGTTCAACAAATCTGTACAAGATTAGAACAAGTATCGCTTAGACAGGTAGGAACAGTGTACAAATAACGTTCAAAGCAAGCTACTGTATCTGTACATATGAACAAAAGACGAGTCGTCATCAACCTCGCCATCCAGTGGTTGCACAGAGAGTGGCCTCAAAACTTTTTCACAGGCCCTTCAGAAACACCTACTCTCGGCCCCTCTCCTGAGATAAAGCAGACAGAATAAGCTCACATCACACGAGTCCAAACTCCACACACCATCAGGGCAGTGCAGAAAGATTTGGACTAAGCGACTCACTAACCTCCTCACTGACTTGATAGCCAGCTGGTTGCTCTTCCCAGTGCGGTCTGACTTCTGCTAAGTGCTGCTTGAGAAGCTTATCACAACCCTTGACATCCACATCAGTGGGTTCGTCCAGATAGCCTCCAGCTGATGACGTCTTCAGATGTATACGCCTTGCAGACTTGGCCCTGGGCTTGTCCTCTTCATTTGGCTTGCGATTCCCCTTGCCAGTGTCCCTGGACTTCTCAGCCTCACTGGGCTTGGACTTTAGCAGCAGCTGTCGATGCTGTCCATTTGGGGGAACTTCCGTAGATGGTTCCTGCTGTAGACCAGAGAATGTGCTGCCATTGACACCAGAGTCGGCATTCTGCTTCCCATCAACGGGAATAGTTTTATCCTGTACGGAATGAGAAGAAATTAGATAGCTAAGCAGGCACACACCAGTCAGGGTTCAGTCTCAGTATTAAGGGTACAAAACATAATGTCAGTATTTAGTGCAGAGTTCTAGGTTCACACTAGCCAAGAAACGTTTAGTTCAACCTTTCCGATAGCTGCCAGTGTATGAAACTATCTGTAAGCTGCCAAAACGTTTGCACTCAAGTTCCCTGGCTAGTGTGAACATAGAACTGAGCACGAATGATCTGCCTAGCCACTCAGGCTTCTTCAAGCCAGTTTATGCATAGATAGACATCCTATTTATTAAGTTTTAATTATCTACTGTCGCATGCCCACGCCACGCACGTACCATATTCATTTTTAAAATCTATTAAGACGCCCTGAACGCTTCGACAAAGCAAACTCCCGTCCCTCTGCCTCAGACCCTGGCCGCTCCTGCCATGATCTGATTGCTGCTCATATGACTGCAATAATTATAGCCCTAACAGTGACGTAATGTTACTATACATAGACGAGGACAAATGGCGCATTGAGTGGGAAGAATGTTGCTAATTGCCCTTACTGGAGGCATAGCTTCTGGAAAGACTACAGTATCCTCTCAGTTTATACGTCTTGGGTGTTCTGTTATTGATGCAGATACAATTGCTAGAGAAGGTAAAGTAATATTGCTTTGACTACGTAATCGACCCAGATTAATTCTGACGTCACACCACACCACGCACCGTACTTTATACTAGATTTAGTATCAAATCTACGCGGTCAGACTTCGTAGATCTTACTTTGTAGTGTCATTGTCCATACATCTGTTGTAGTACTGATGAGAATTGAGTCCGGGGCCGATTATCTCTCTGCATCATCTGCAAATCTCTTACGCCATGTAGCTACACCCATACGTACTTGCCTACATCCATGCATGTGCTTTCTACCCTGTCACGTTTACCACTAGTTGTTAACCAGCTGCCATGTACCATGCACCCCTACTGGCTATATGGGGCTGAAGTGTCCCATGCATGGCCACTAATAGCTCTCCCTCCTTGTCCACCTCAGTTGTAGCTCCAGGGAAACCTGCGTGGAAGAAGGTCGTTGCCTGCTTTGGGGATAGTGTGTTGGAGCCGTCTGGGGCGATTAACCGTGCGGCACTGGGAGCACTTATCTTCCAAGATGAGGCAAAGAGAAAGCTTCTAAACAGCTGCACTCATCCCTTCATCCAGCGCACCATGCTGAGACAGGCACTTGCCTACTTCTTACAAGGTGTGCTCTCTCACTGCAGGCAGCTAGTCACACACTCTCCACAGCAGCATGTTGGGTGTGTGTAGGTGGTAGGTCAGTATGGATGGATGTGTACATACATCTATGCATGTAAGTGTCTATTTATGCATGCAGACATGCATACATGTAACCGTTATAACTGTAAACATCTTACACTCTTGGAGTACATGAGTCATTTAATAAGTGTTATTGATAGGACCATTGATTTAAATAATACTCTGCCTTTACGATGCGCAGGAGAGCAATTTGTTATTCTGGACACCCCTCTGTTGTTCGAAAGTGGCAGGCTTGTGTCCTGGATGAAGCGGATTGTAGTTGTTTACTGGTAAATATTAGTGTGTGTGTACATGTTTGTGTATACGTACGTCGTATACATGTACGCTTACGTGTATGCGTACATGTATATTATTCCAATACCTATATATTATTCAGTATTCAGTATCAGTATTTGGTAGGCAGTGGGTTGGATGCGTAATTCAGGCCACAGTCCAGCATACTGTTATGGCTTGTCTTCACTGGGGTTGTGTGCGTGTACTACTAAGTCACCAAAGTACACATTTGGCCTAGCATCTTATCTGAAGTTGCATCCTCTGTATGCATGCAGTATAGTGTGGGGTGTAAGAACATGTCTTGAGCCCTAGGCCTGTGTGTCAACACCTTCTTGTCCCGATCCCATTCAGTACTGAAGGGCAGCAGGTGAAACGATTAATGCAGAGGAATGACTTCCCTGAGGAAGAAGCTAGAAGGCGAATTGCTGCACAGATCCCACTAGCAGAGAAGGCAGAGAGAGCAGACTATGTGATCGACAATGCACACAGTTTGGAGGAGACACAGAGTCAAGTGACACGCGTATACTATGAGCTGAAGCGTTTGAGTTGGTGGTGTGGGCTACACAGATGGCTCATTCTGTTGCTTTGGTTGTTCATTGTGATATATGCTATATTGATGGTGTAATGCATTTGTGATACGCACACAACACCAGAAATTCATTTGCCCTCCTGGGTCTGAGGTCAGAAATGCGATTCGAATGAATGGACTTTAAACTGGAAACGGGAACGAGCTGACCCATAGCCTCGCGGCGAGGACGCACAGAAGCATGCTTAGCTATGATTTTTGGCTGTATTTGGGGGCCATCGGCGTCTCAATCGCTCTTCTCTTTGTCATGGTCTGGCACGTGAGTTTCCAACACCGTGCCCCTTGAAGTATCCATGCACTGACGTACTCAACAGCCTTCTCTATCTTCCATTGTCCTGCTCTATTGCTCGTAGCTAATAGTTGTAGACGAGCTGAAGAATGACTACAGGAATCCTATGGACTTTGCAAAGAATTTAAATAGAGTGAGTGTCTTTTTGTATATTTGGTGCAGTGCATGCATGGTGTAATTTGACCAGCCCCTTTTCCTACTTCTACCCCTCCATTCGCTTCAGCTGATCCTTCCAGAGTACCTTCTTCATTTGAGCCTTCCCGTGGTCTTCCTGCTGTCAGGGTGCTGGTTCTCCTTTCTCCTCAACGTACCCCTGGTCGCATACCACGTCTGGAGGTACATAAGGAGGCCAGCCATGTCTGGTCCCGGCATCTATGACCCCACGATAGTGATGAACAGGGATGAAACGAATCGGTACACAAAAGAGGGTTTTATCAAGTGTGGGTTCTATGTGATATCCTTTCTCTACTATCTCTACAAGTGAGTGAGGCGACAATAGTGGTATTTGTTCTGCATTTTACGTAGCGTGAGGATGACGTTGTACTGTTCACACATGCATGACTGACAGGCAGATGTACAAGGGTATCTGTTAGCTTGTTTTCAAAGAAACATCACAACTCTTCTCATTCTTTTCTCATTTGTCCTATGAATGTCATCGAGTAAAGAGTACAAACATTTAGCCTTCAAAGGGTAACAGCCTAGGGGGCACTACTCACTCTCCTGCTCTCTCCCTTCCCCTCTCAGCATGTTGGTGGCACTAATCACATCTTTGATTGCAAGGTGATCCATCTCTACCCGCTAGTGTACTTAAACAATCATTCCAGGTCTTTGCATTTGTAGCATGCCTCAGTGTGATGCGCACACACACACACACACACTGCGGCATGAATCACTCAGTATTGAATTACTGATTAGCACTATTAATTACGTACATATAGTATTGCATCTTGTAATATTAAATCATATTATTAAAGTACATTCAATGCATTGCAAACTGGCAAATTCCTGTAATATTTTAGTGAGTAAGAAAGAAACATCCACGCCTTGACCCCTTAATGTGGATGCCAAAACACCCACACAACCGTCACACAACACACGATACAATAGGGAAGGGCAGAGCAGACCAGGTTACTGATATAGAATGCGCCTCTGGAATGCAGCTTAAATTTTAGCGGAAAAATCCTAACTTGCTGATAAGCCACTCCTCGGTCATTTCATCATAATCCCGCAATTCAAACACCTGTGTGTGTGGAGAGGTGTTGAGTCATTAGTATGGGATACAGTGGCAAGCAAACTAGCACAGACATACTACATGTGCATATGAGGTGATACGGTGCCAGCAACATATATACCTTGGTGAACTCTCCATCCCGGACTAAGGACATCTTTGAGCCAGCATACATCATTTGCTGTTCTGGAGTGGAGCCTGAGAAAGAGACAGAAATGATGCATAATATGACAGTGGTCAGCTTCAGGTCAAGTTTCCTGCTTACTAGAGAGAGCAACCATCACAGAGCCACCCATGCCCCTCCCCCCCCCCCACAGGGCCCCGCCTACGTACCCTGAGGGCTGATGAATATGAAGCATAATGGATACGAGACACGGCCGTCGTCATGCTTGTAACAGTAGCTGTAAGCAATGTAGCGAGGCTGGTGAGCGGGGAGCTCGGCAGCCAAATCTTCCAGGCTGATGTCCTGCATGTATTGCTGTATGCAAACAAGAAATTGAAACACCCACACATCAGAGAAGTCAAAGGCTGCATGCTATCATGCCACCCGTACTACAGTCTCATTAGTATACCTCTATATTATCATGCTGTGACACACAACAGCGAAACTTGTCTGTGCATCATAACATGTGCAGAGGACATGTGTACGGTGAATTAACAAAAACACAAGCAAGCACACAGCAGGTACCTCGTCCTCGTCAATGACATCCTCAACAACCTTTCTACTTTCCTTGTCAATTTTCACTGCAAGGAGAGGGAGATAATGGTGGCAGGTCAGCAAGGGGCACCCATCACGTGGTATATACATTATAAGATGCTGTTCTGCTTTATGCACGACACATAGCTGCCACTCTGTTGATTGTACACATTTTGAGATCACATAGAATGGGGTCAAATTACACAACTGATGGTGCACGACTCCGTCAAAATGCACTCAAAACCAGTGAACTCACTAACAATAGCCGCATTGTTGTTTGCCTTTCTGAATCGAAACTTTCTCAGCTTCTGCTTCAGGCCTTCATCCAGTGAACAAATGGTCAGGTTAGATGACTGTACACAATGCATTGGACGCCAAGCCACACGGCAATCACACAGCCAGATGCATAATCTGTGACATCCTGAGACAATCCTCATGTACCTTACTGGATGTGCCAAGCCACCTTTAATATTGAACTACATAGGGTATTATCTACACCTAAGCCTGTCACAGCAGTACATATACTCACCATCTCGGATCTCTTCGAAGGTGGTTATGATGAGTACTGTGAAGTACAGGATACAGTCTTCGATCACGTGATGCATGAATACAATTTAGCTGTGACCACGTGCTACATATATTTTACGCAATGGCCGCCTCAAAATGGACGGGCACTTTACGCAGTGCTCTGGAAAGAACAGGAGTGAAAACTGCAAGCGTGTATCGCAGTGCACTGGACAAACTGGATGGTGATGTATTGCTTCGCAATCCCATACCCATCGAAGACTACTGCAAGGAAATAGCTATCTTGGAGAGCTGTGTCCATGAGTTGGACGCAGTGGAATTAGACCGTTCTTGCGATAGAGTAATCGAGATAGCTGCGGTGCCGTTTGCGAAGGGCTTGGAAACAGCATCACGAGAGGAGAACGAGAGTCTGGGTATATTTCTGCTGCAGTCTCTGAGCAGCCTCTGCCAATGCATTCTTCGAGCAGCCAGTATTCCTGTTAGAGCCCAGCTCCTGGACAGATTAGTGGTGCAGCAAATGTGTGCATACCACACTCAGCAGCGGGAAGGGACAGCGCACAGTACTGCTGCGGATGAAGTTGACATTGAGTTTGCCGTCAGGTTCCTGCAGCAAGTCCTAAGCAAAGTGGATCCAGCACTGCTGGACGGTGCGTCAGAGCCTACGCTGGCTGTGATGATGGAAAATGTCTTCATGTCTGTGGTGTCTCTCCTGGAAGCACTTCCCTTGGGCCTGTGCCACTTTGTCTGCAGCACTATCTTACCGGGATTTCTGAAGGAGAGGAGGCGGATTAGTCAGAGGCTGGTGACCCTGTGGAACCTGGTCTGCAAAGCTCACTGTGCAAGTGGTGATGGGAATACTGAATGTGGCTGCACTAACCTTGTGTTCACCATCCTCTGTTGCCTCTACCAGTCGTTCCTCGCCGTGGATCCACTCGAGATGTCTGACCCCACACACACTGAGTTGGAGCCTCGTCCCTTGAACATCAGATCAACCTCAGTGTTTTGGTCAATTCTTCAGCATGGTCTCATGAGCCAAGACCCTCTGAATCACAAGAGGAGCATGTTTCTCCTTCACCGCTGCATCGAATCAGCGGAGGAGGGGTTGGCTATGTGTTCTCCAGGGGCAGTGTTCTGGTGGGAGAGTGGGAGCCAGCAGGAGCTTACGCAAACCTGGAAGGACTTCTTCCTTTTAATGGACACACTAGAGGAGAAGCAGGTTCGGACACACGAATGCAGATGCTGTGTGAGCGTAGCCTACATAACCCCTGAGCTGGGCATGGTAGGAGTAGTGGTCAGTCTGTGCTAGTTCCTGAGGTTGAACCAAAGTGCAGCAATGTCCTGAGTGGTGGCGAGTATGCGACAGCATTGGTAGATGGTACCGCTACCCTTGTCAGATGTATTGCATTGCTGCAGATGTGCTACCTATCCATTGCTACTGCTGCAGGTCCACATTGTGAAGCCAGTGATGCCACGACTGGCCAACCTCATTGCAGCCACAAAGGAGAAAGTAAAGGGTGAGTGTTCACTGTTTGTTGTTTGTTGTTTGCTGTCTGTGTTGTGCAGACCACCGTCTCGTGCACTTCTCTTGGCTGGGTAGGTCTCGTCCCCAGTCCACTTCCGGCCGCCATTTTTAATGGAGCTCGAAAGGTGGTCTGGCACATTTAGTCGAAAAGCTTGGCATTCATGATGTACGTCAGAGACATCACGTGACTAGACGACTAGTGACGTGGCCGCTACGAACCCGGTCACCTTCAACAACTGAGCAGCCTTCACAGCTGGGTCATCCTGCTCTTCTCCGACGTACGCACACTTCAAGCCTCTTTCACTAAACTCGGCTACCTGGTCTTTCATAAGTGAGGTCAGGGGGCTCACAACGACGCACATGCTTGATTGCTCTGCCGAAGGTCTGCCAGTACAGACTGTGAGATGCCGTTTAAGGAAGTCAAACACAGCTAGTAAGGTGGCGAAACACAGGGATTTGCCTTCGCCTGTTGGTAAGGAAACAAAAACATCCTTGCCCTGTAGGAACTCCCGAACCACCTTATCTTGGTCGGTCATTGCTGCAGCGTATCCAAGAGTAAGGAAAGCATGCTTGATGGCACCGTTCACAAGCTCTACTGCGACTCCCTTAGCGTCAAGCCTCGGTATATCCATGACTGATGCTCGTAGAACGCCGCTCGTTACTACGCAGAGTGACGCGTCGTTTTCTGGCAATCTGATTGGGCAGAACAGTAGCATTCTACAGTGCCAAGCTTTTTGACTAAATGTGCCAGACCACCTTTCGAGCCCCATTAAAAATGGCGGCTGGAAGTGGACTGGGGACGAGACTATGGCTGGGTGTGGTGACTACAGGGTTTTGCAAAATGGTTGTTGCAAATGGCATTCGACTCGCGACTCACCTTTGAACTTTGACCTTACTTTAGTTAGCTTGTATTCTGTCGGTAACCGCCAAAAGTGGGTTCAAAGTTCAGAGTTGAGTCATGAGACGTATGACATTCGTGACAACCATTTTGCAAACCCTGTACGTACTGACTCGAGCCTTGTTTGTTGCTTGTTTATTGTTTGTTGTTTGTTGTTTGTTGTTTGCTGTCTGTGTTGTGCAGACCACCGTCTCCTGCACTTCTCTTGGCTGGGTGTGGTGTTCAAGCACATCTTTGGACACGATGCAAAGGTGGTAATCAAATGGGGCGTTAAGAGCTGTCTTGATTTGGAGCTGGAAGGGAGTCCCATTCTTGATCCAGAAAATTGGAGTGTGAGTGAGAGCTGGAGTTTGTTGCATCTGGAGCAAGCTATTGCCTACATCCATGTATACAGTTGTTTCACAATTTCTACGCAGTCTCAATTGCTTGTTGCGCACTGGAGACACATACTGTATGTCATTACAGTGCATTAAAGCGGGGGACTCTCATGTGCTTTATACCAGCGTAATTCACACCAGACTACACCAGTCCTGCAGTGGAATCCTGTGACTGCTCCAAGTTAATCTCCATTTCATTCTCCTGTTCTGGTCTGTGCAGTTCATTTTTGGCCCTCTTTTTGGAGTATTGAGTCAGTCCAGCATCTTGGGAAGGTGGGTATGTGGGTTGTGCAATGTGGTTGTGCAATGTGGTTGTGCAGTGTGTGCGTGTGTGCATGCGTGCGTGTGTACAGTACAGTATGTGTGTGCATAGAACTGTGGACACAGCTGTGAGGTACACCAGATAAGGGCATTGTTTTTTGTTTGTTGCTGTTAGAGGATAGAGTGCCAGTGGTGTGAGTGTGTTGAGGAAACCCCTGCTGTTGAGTCACTCTCGGCTGCACTGCCCTACAGGGACCCTGATCTACCAGTTGGTGCATGCCCAAAGGTTGTGTCCTCCCTAAAGCGATGGTTGCCTGACTTTGTAAGGCATTTGCCAACAGACAAGCTGAGGAGTGAGTTACCTCACGTACTTTCCCAGTATGTATACATGTGTGTGCATCATTGTGGTTGTGTGTACATACATACATATGTACGTACATATGTGTGTATGTATGTATATGGCGTGTGCATGTGTGTGCATGGTCATATGTACTACATGTGTGTGCGTGTGTATCTATTTCACTCGTGTGCACAGTGCATGCATGCATGCATATGTTTGTGTACTGTCTCGTTAACCTCTCCCTTCACCCATTAGGGGACTTTGTGGTACGGTTCCTCAGCGAGTGTAAGCTGCAGAGCCCTGGGGATATTTCTCTTTGTTTCTTCTCTGAAGCTCTCTCGCTCATCCCAGCTCAGCCTCTCCTTCGGCCAGAGGGCATCCAGGCTCTGAGGTGGGTGGGGAGGGGAGGGGAGGGGGCAGGGTTGGAAGGAGAGGAGGAAAGGGTGGTGTTGAAGTGATGGTGATGGGGGGTGCAGGTGGCCTAGAAGCTCAAGTGACGACCAATGATCAAAAGAAATGGGATGGCATGGGCTCACCTCCAGGAGCAGTTGGAAAAAGTGGCACCCCCCTACCATCAACACTGCTGACTGATTGAATGATTTACTAACTGATTTGACTGTTATGTGCTGTGTGTGTGTATGTTTGCTGTTCTACCTTCACTGGGCTCCCTGGAAAGTAGTCCTCCGGACTAAGTGGAGTACCAGTATAATAATTCAATACAATACAATACAATACATACAATGGTCAGAGATGGGAGAGGGGGCAGGGTTGGAAGGAGAGGGGGGAGGGGGAGGTTTGAATGGAGGGGTGGGGAGAAGAGTGAGGATGAGTGAATGTTTGTGTTTGGAGTGGTGTCCTTTGATTGGACCTGAATAATCAACTTATGAACTCGTGGGTGAGAATCGTCCATCATCCTATAAGGGTGTGCTTGTGCAAGTGTTAATTAGGATTTCTGGTCAATAAGGGGAATTATAACGTACGTGAAAATACTCATAGCATAATTATGGTAATGTCTGATCTGATCATAATCGTGCATCGATCCATGAATAAGTTGTCCATGGTAAATTGAATGGAAACTGCTTATCTTCACCATGTGGCTTTCAAGATGACTCCATTGTTGATGGTACCCACTGTTTATTTTCCTGCAAAAGTAAAATTATAGTTCACTGCCTACATGTTGGAGTGTGATATCTCGGCTTGGAAGCGCTTGTCGACCCCATTCTGTGCCAGCGAGTAGTTCTGACCTCCATGCAAACAAAACTGTCTTAAACCCACTTTTGCCTGGAAAGCATTTTTTCCCCTCTTTCTGACCGGAGCTCCTCACTATTGCCACCCGGAGACAGTTACTCGCTGCGTACACCTCCCCACACCACACCCTCATCAGCCTGTCTTCCTCCTTTCCTCTTCCATCCACAGAGTCATCCTATCCACCAGCCTGCTGACTCACCAGGTAGTGCTGCGCTCAGCCATCCAGTGCCACTTGCTCCGAACAGCCGCACAGTTGACTGATCTGAGGGAGGTGGGATTTAACGACATCGCTTCACTCCTAGGGTCGCTGAAATCAACAGAGAGCATTGCGTTCAACACAACAGCCTGGAAAGAGGTATAGTAGAATTGTAGTTGTACCTACGCACCTATGGGTTGTTCCCTCATATACTGTATGGTGGATCCAAGTATGAATATCATTAGTGGATGTGTTAGGACATTGCCGGCTGTGTCTGAGAGCTGCTGTTCCACTCCGACCCCTCAGGCCATGGACTGGGTGTACGCTGCAGCCCAGCAGTGCAGGGAGGACGGGAGAGGGAGTTTGCACGCCTTCCTCCTCCAGCAGGTAACACTGCGTGTCTCTAGCAGCAACCAGCAAAAAGGTGAAGGGGCGATCACCACGCATGGAGGCACCATACGTACATATGTGGATGAGTTTCACATAGAGCAGGACAACAGACGCTATACTGTGCTCCTTTTCTCTCTCCAGCAATGTCGTCAAGTCTGCCCCATTTGGCGAGGATGTCACTGATTGCCATAGCCCTGGCAGCACAGGGTCCAGAGTCAGCGCGCATGTGAGTGCATCACTCCACCAGCCTGTTCCTTCACAGAGCATCACTTAGTGAACACCTTGCACGCACACATTCCATTACTCCACCAGCCTGTTCCTTCACAGAGCATCACTTAGTGAACACCTTGCACGCACACATTCCATTACTCTACCAGCCTGTTCCTTCACAGAGCATCACTTAGTGAACACCTTGCACGCACACATTCCATTACTCTACCAGCCTGTTCCTTCACAGAGCATCACTTAGTGAACACCTTGCACGCACACATTCCATTACTCCACCAGCCCGTTCCTTCACAGAACATCACTCAATGAACACCCTGCACGCACACACTGCATGCCTAAGCTGAACGGTGAAGGGTTCCTCTATACCAGCTAGAAAAGGGCTGAAAATCTTGCCGACGTCAACCAGGATGTCTTCTTTAGGTGGAAGACATTGGCAAGATTTTCAGCCCTTTTCTAGCTGGCATAGAAGAACCTTTACTGTTTATGCAACAGCCAGCTGAGAAGCCCCCGCTTTTTGCCTTAGCTGCTATGAAACAGACCTACCGTGCATATGTAATGGGGTAGTGCTGGTGGCCACATTCAGTGGTGAAACGGTGCTGCAGTCCGTGTTGTTTGACTGGCCGCTGTTTGACTGTCCCTGTAGTGTTGCTTCTCCTGCTGTGTCTGAGGAGGATCTGGTCGCCACCCTGCTTAAACCAGTCCTGGAGACCATTGTTCAAGCTGGCTCTCGTGCCTACCTCTCACCTGTTGCCATTGACAACGCACTGTGTTTTCTGTCATCCTTCCTGGAGGACCTGCGGAGCGAAGAGAAGTTGTTAGGGATTCCCCCCAACCATGTTGCCTTGGAGACACTCAAGACATACATGGAGCCTCGTTTAGGGGAGGTGTTGAAATCTTTGCTGGGTTGGCTGTACAGTGGTGGGCCGGTGAGTGAGGTAGGTGGAACTTGCTTCATGATCTCTGTGTGGCTCTGTCTGTTCTGTGAGGATGGGCTGTTCACGTGGCTACATTAGCTGGAATGGAATGGACCAATGTCAAGGGTCTAGATGTTGCAGCCCAATCCAGGGCTCTCTTCAGCGATTAATGATCTACAAGTGAATTTATACGCACACAATGATGGGAAAGAGTTTCCTGCCACAGGTTTCATCTCTATTTCACTGATGAAGAGGGCGCTGGATTCGACGGAACATATGAATTCTACCCTTGACGCATTTGCAATTCCTGTTCATATACGTAGTTGTATGAGGGTTGTAGGGTTCTTCCACACCGGCTTAAAATGGGCTGGAAACCTTGTTGGTTTTTGAACAGGATGCTCTGGTCTTCTTCAGGGTGAAGTTCTCCTTGCCTTGAAGAAGACCAGAGCTGTATTGGAGAACCATTTAACCTAATGGAATGGCTAGCTGAGAGCTCCCCAGTCCACATGTACTGTATGTATGTAGTTGTGATTTGTGTG
>OX465045.1:1000284-1020284 GCA_949841015.1 Aplysina aerophoba
TAAATGTTCGGTCTGTACCTCTCAATAACATCGGCAGGAAGGTGTCTGAACCCTTAGGACACTGTGGTCGTTGCCCAAGTAGGTGTGTACATACCCGTGTGTGGAGGTGCTGTTGCATGGCATCCCATTCACTGAGCTATGAATTCCGTATTTGGTAGCTCAGGTGTGTCGTCATGTGCAAGCCTTTTGAGTGCACTTTACTGTGTGTACCCAATGAGGCCACTTACAATGCGCTTAATAGCGAAGTACATAACAGCAGGTGTGTATGGGTGCATTGTGTCATCTCTATTCTCCTGTTCCTAGCAACAGCCTGGATGCACTGTGATATTGACACTGTTGCTACGGTTACTGCACTATTCCGTCTTTTATTTGCTAGGAGTTCTTGTCTGTTGTCATAGTGATGATGCGATATTTATCTCGTGTTGTGGCAGGGTACAGCGGATATCGTCATTCCTCAATTGGTTGAGGCTCTCAGCTTTGACAACCAAGTGTCAGTGAAACATGGGATTGAATGGACGATGGTACTTTTGCTAGCTAAATGCCCAAGGCAGTCGTCTAGTCTTCTCAGAATCCTAGACTACGTGAGTATGCATGTTGCTGTAGTAACAGTAAATCGCTGTTGCTATGGAAATGCTTACGTATATTGCTGTAGGATGAAGTGAAGATGAGGCTGGCATGTATACCTTCATTCCTTTCAATTGCACTTCATCTCTTCAAGTGTCTTCAGGGTAGAGAGGAGCAGGTGAGAGAGAGAGAGAGAGGGAGGGAGAGAGAATGAGAGTTGAAGAAGACCTGGTAATAATCACTGGAGGGGTTTTGATGTTTGATGAAAGACTGTATGGAAAGTGAACCAACCATTATTCTCGTACAGTCCCCTCATCTGTCATCCATTAGATAGCTCCTTCCTCTTGCTTGCTTATGTTGATAGTTCCTATCAACGTGAGATGTGTTTCCTTATGCACATGCATAGGTTGCTCTCTCCAAGTCCCTCCTTCCCTTGCTGTACAAGTGGACCCTAAGCCACCATTTTGTGGTGCGTTTGTATGCACAGTCTGTTTTGGGGAGACTATGGGATGCAATGGCCGCAACCAAGGACTTGAGTTCTGTTCGCGAGCAGTTTGAGGTGCTGGCACCAGCTGTGAAATTTATGAAGGAACACGGGTCTGTCAGATGTGTAGTGTCACATGTGCAGTGCTAATGTCATTTCAATGCGTGCACACCACCGGTGTATGGCACTTTGTGTGGCATCTGACAAGTACTGGGCCTGAGGATGTAACCTTACAAACCTACATTGTTTGAGCCTTGTTTGATGATGAAGGCTGTGAGAATAGCCTTGTACTGAAGGCCCCTGGAATAGGAACAGAGTCTGATTACATAAGCAATGTACGTATACATGCTCCTGAATGTGATTGATCCTATCTTTTGCGCAGTGACGCTGCAAAGTTTACTCGCCGGCTTCAGTACAATGCCTTTTTGAGCTGTATTAACGTTCTAGAAGACTGGAACTTGGAGGTGTGTGCGTACATGTACGTATGTATAGAAACATAGAAAGCACAATAGATAGAGCCTACAGGTGTGTATAGAAGTATAGAAAGCACAATAGATAGAGCTTAGAGGTGTATGTGTGTACATATGTGTGTATAGAAGTATAGAAAGCACAATAGATAGAGCTTAGAGGCGTATGTGTGTACATATGTGTGTATAGAAGTATAGAAAGCACAATAGATAGAGCTTAGAGGCGTATGTGTGTACATATGTGTGTATAGAAGTATAGAAAGCACAATAGATAGAGCTTAGAGGCGTATGTGTGTACATATGTGTGTATAGAAGTATAGAAAGCACAATAGATAGAGCTTAGAGGCGTATGTGTGTACATATGTGTGTATAGAAGTATAGAAAGCACAATATATAGAACCTAGAGGTGTGTACGTGTGTGTGAAAAGATGATGGAGTATTAGTATTCAAGTAATCATGCAAGCAAGCAATGAAAGTGGTAGGACATTGTGGCCTTGAAGGTCTTCATCAGGTAGACTTAGCTGATGAAGACCCTCATGAGTGCCCAAATGGTCTATTCTTGTCCGTTTCGTGAATCAGCAGTGGCCAGTGCAGCGCTGTGTGCAGGTGTGCTGCATGTAGTGGCATCCACCTGCCCCTTTTTGGAATGCATCAAACCATACATATCTTAAATAATCAGTACCATTGTATAACCGAATGCACAATACATACACTGCATACCTACATGCAGCATAGGCGGTGTGAATGGACAGATTTTCAGTTTTGTATCAGACAAAGACCTACCTACGTATGTGGTTGAAACGTCGTACCACTGCTGTTCTTTTGGACTTGTACTACTACTACACGATTGCTCGTTATCACTTCTGATGGCATTTTTAAATGTGTAGGATTTGCTTACATGTACCCCAGCCTCCTCTTTCCTCAGAGTTCCTTAATACAGCACTGGTGCATGTTTAATTTAAAGTATGTATTAAGCTACAGAATATAACATAGGACACAGCATTATACATGTTCCTGTAATGTACAGTAATGTCATGTTTTTACTTCATTCAAACTAATTAAGCTGTAATTTGCATGGATACATGCGTATAAGGTTAAGATGCAGCTCACAGCTGCTTCTCCTGTTAGTACGGTACACACACTACCCTACCTTTGTGCCGCCTGTTCTGCTGCAGACCATCTTCTACAACTATCCTCTTTTGTGTGGAGTGATCGATCAGGAGCTGATGCCTGTCAGCGACTTTTTAGCTGCCAGCCCTTGTTGGGAACGGCAGTCGATCTTGCCTCTTTGCTGCCGTAATGTGGATCTTTTACACATGTGCAAGGAGATTGCAACTCAAGGAGCGACTGATGAAAATGCTGACTTGGGGGGAATGGAGACAAGTGGTAATGTGCAGAAGAAGATTACCCCGTGGAGTGGACCAGAGGGTCTGGCTGAGCTCTTTCCTGACCTGGATGTCTTTGCTGGTAAAGAGGATGCTGCTCCAGATGGACTCATTGTGGTGGCATCACTGGTGAACAAGGCTGCCAACTTGGGAGGTGTGTTGGCCCTGGCCGAGTGCATGCCTGTATGTGTGTGTGTGTGTACATACAGTATATTCTTTTTTATGTAATGATTGTATGCACACCACGTATTGATGTAGGTCTTTCAAGAACATGTGAAATATTCGGAGCAGCACAGTTGGTGATTGCGAACAAGAAAGTTCTAGATGACCCGGTGTTTCTCTCTCTAAGTGTCACTTCTGAAAAGTGGCTCAATACTAGAGAGGTAAGACATGTGGTTTCATCCCAGTATATAGGACAGACTACAACGTGGAGATGTTTTTGTCTTTAATGGCATTAATACTACTACCACCATCAAATGACACTGCAAGTTGTGTCAGTGCAAGTTGAGGACTAGCACCAGGATAATTAATGATAACTTCTTATCATTGCAGGTGCGAGCTGCAGATTTGTCAGAATACCTAATTACTGCCAAACAGCAAGGGTTTACCCTTGTGGGGGTGGAGCAAACGGCCAACAGCAAGTGTTTGACGGAGTACCAGTTCCCAAAGAAAACGCTGTTGCTACTCGGGTGCGTACACGGGTGCATTTACACGCACGCACTCCTGTTAGAAATGTGCATGCTGACGGACCCTTTTGAGCCACTTCAAAGTGCAACATGGCAAATGAAATTTAGATTAGTTTTCAAATCTTTAGGTTGCAACCTAATGATTAAAGTGCATTGTGAGCTTGCTAAACTTCCATAAATGGCTTGAAATGAGTGTTGTGATATATTGTGGCACTACCAAAGTTATGTAGATATGTAGCTAGCTAGAAATAAATTCTCTTGAGAGCACACAATTATCTCTAACATGTGAAGGATCAAGTGGGAAACATCTCGTGCAGTATTACTCAAACGCAGCACTAATGGCCTTTCTCTGTGGTGACTTGTTAATCCCTGCAGAAACGAAAGGGAGGGAATCCCGGTGGAGCTAATTCACCACGTTGATGACTGTGTGGAAATCCCTCAGATTGGAGTAGTCAGGTCTCTGAATGTGCACGTCAGTGGCGCCATCGTAATATGGGAATACATGAAGCAGCATCGACAAACAGACTAATTTATAGCCCTTATATTCAATTCAATTCAATTCATTATTTGAGTGCACCCATACCCGTAGGTACTAGGACACTTGATGTTGCAAGGTTCTAGTTTTTATATTCCCGCCGAAAGTGTCGCCTGATGGGACAAGATGGCGCTGGTTGCTCTGCTGATCTTGACCGTTGCTTTCGTGCGTGCTAGCGGCGACCCATGGCCTGCTCCATCTGCGTGCGCTCTCCCACTTCCCAAGAGCTACGTGTGCTATCATTTGGAGAAGGGAGAGAAGATTGTCGTTGACGGCAAGCTGGATGAACCGGCCTGGAAAGACGTTGGCTGGACTCTACCTTTTATGGGTCAGTGTAGTCATAGAAAGCAATCCAAGCCTGGCGTTGTAACCTATAATCAGTATAGCATGAACTACATGGATGTACATATTAGCATTAGTGCTGCTATTACAGTGATATGGGTCCTGGAAGATAGAATGAACTGCATGCTATCCTCCTGCAGGGTTCAATCCTTGTAATCAGCTGTCATGTTTATGCTACACTTTGCAGACATTCAGGGTCCGCTTCTCCCTAAGCCTCGCTTCCAAACCTTGGCCAAGATGAGGTGGGACGACTACTATTTATACATTGGTGCATACTTGGAGGAGACAGATGTCTGGGCCAATGAAACCAAGCATGACTCAGTCAGTGAGTTTCCCCTGCGTCTCTGCTGCAATGGGTCATAAGGCATTCAATATTGCCGGAATGAATTAAAGGGTTGAGAACAGAACATGGGAGAGTAGCTTTGTTGAATGAAACCACATGTCTGTTGTTGCATTGTGGCAGTGTGACTTTTAATGTTATTCATTGCCTTGTGCTGCCTAATGTTGGGTGTGTGAGGGATTGTCCACAGTAGTAATTAAATGGAGTGTGCTCAGATTAATCAATTTTCTTAATTTTTAAAATTTAAGAGCTTCTACTTCTCTTTTGCAGTTTTTAATGACAACGACTTTGAGGTGTTCATTGACCCCGACGGTAGCACACACTACTACAAAGAGTTTGAAATTAATGCTCTTAACACAACATGGGACTTGGAACTGAACAAGGTTTGACGGAGCATGGAGTATCTCTGGTTGGAGGGGAAGAGGAGGGCTGGGGCACTTGCCACACCCATTATGATGTAACCCTGTGGTGTCTGCTAAAGTTTCTTAGTGTGACCTTAGATGCGCCGAGTTCTGGGCTTGTGTATGTAAAAAGGAATGAAGGTGTGTTTTAGTAGACACGTAAGTCAATACTACAAAGGCTGTTCTAAAGCACCCACCTGTGGGACAGCCATACATTTTAGTGTTGGTATGATTAAGTCATGAGGTTGTCTGATTTAGATAGGTGGCTCCCGCATACAGTGTCCGTGTCGTGAACAGTTTTCCGCTGTACACAGAACTGTCTTGGATAGCTACTAAGCTCATCTTTGGTTCACAATCAACAGTATTTGTTTCACTCAGAGTTCTCTTGCGGAAATCACCAACCAAAGATTTTCTTTGAAATACCAGACGTTTCGGCAGTTTGCTGCTGCCTTCATCAGTGGTGAGCGGCAGACTGATGAAGGCAGTAGCAAGCTGCCGAAACGTCTGCTATTTAAAAAAAAATCTTTGGTTGGTGATTTCCACAAGAGTACCCTGAGTGATGCAACCCAGCCGGACAAGCTTCTTCAACAGTATTTGTTTCATATTGTACAGTATTAATAGTTGTATATGAGCACATACTGTGCGTACTGTATGTAGCTCTACAGTGGTAGCTTGGAAGCAGTAACACAATAGCGGATGTATACTGTATGTAGCTATACAGTAGCACATGTATACTGTATGTAGCTATACAGTAGCACATGTATACTGTATGTAGCTATACAGTAGCACATGTATACTGTATGTAGCTATACAGTAGCACATGTATACTGTACGTAGCTATACAGTAGCACATGTATACTGTACGTAGCTATACAGTAGCACATGTATACTGTACGTAGCTATACAGTAGCACATGTATACTGTACGTAGCTATACAGTAGCACATGTATACTGTACGTGGCTATACAGTAGCACATGTATACTGTACGTAGCTATACAGTAGCACATGTATACTGTACGTAGCTATACAGTAGCACATGTATACTGTACGTAGCTATACAGTAGCACATGTATACTGTACGTGGCTATACAGTAGCACATGTATACTGTATGTAGCTATACAGTAGCACATGTATACTGTACGTAGCTATACAGTAGCACATGTATACTGTACGTGGCTATACAGTAGCACATGTATACTGTATGTAGCTATACAGTAGCACATGTATACAATGGTCACATACATATACAACAAACACTATATACATACATACATACATACATACATACATACATACATACATACATACATACATTGGTTCAGTTAAATCTGGGAGAAATGTCTCCAGCAGTTCTTATCATGCATTGCTTTCCACAAATCTTGTCTATCTTCTCTCTGCATGCTGTCCCTCAGGATGATGTCTGGGTAAGCTTGTTTAGCCCCCATGCCAGCCAGACTACATCATGTAGCCATACCTCTGCAAAGACAATTACATACATACATAATATTGTGCTACAGTTGGCAGGTTTCACTGTATACCATGTGTGGTTAGGTTGAGAGTCAAGAGTGGTGTGCTAAATGTGACACCTACACTTAGTCTGAGGGGTGCATTCCACTGCTTTTGAATTACAGGGGAACTGAACCCCTTGGTGTCTTGCATGTTGTAAATGGGAACTAGAATGGAGGTTTTGTTACATGCCATTAATTCGTCTTGATCCACACAGATGCCACACTAAAGGCTGACCAGATGTCTGGATGTATGTATCAGAGTGCATTTTCCACTTAGTAGAGAGCGCCCAATAGGGCCCTGATTCTTATCTTAAGCATGCAACCCTTGACCCAAGGTTAAAAGTGTAGATATCGACCAGCCAGGATTGAAGAACACACAGTGGGTACATGACTGGAATGGGAGTATTCACTGCTTGTATGCATGCATGTATCATACAGTGGGCTTACATGATAACCCAAGAATGTCTGGGCCTTGAGGTTCTTGTATTGCACAAGGTGGGGTGGCATGTATCCCTGTGACCCCAGGTCAAGGTGCAGACTTAGAACCAATGTGTTAGGGATTCACTGTTGAAGACAGCCTCCCCCTACATGCTCTTTGAGTTCACTGGGATGGGTACTTTTATGTATGCATAGGTGATTACCTTACAACTATCTAAAAGGTTCCAGTTGCTGTAGAAACGTAACATGTGTGGTACATTGCTTGGGTCTAATGTCACTTACTGAACTACTGTGATATTGTTACACATCACGTTAGAATGTCTGATGACCTGTGATATTGTTACACATCACGTTAGAATGTCTGACAGTGTAGCCTGAAAATTTATTAGTGCCAAGCCGTACTGGGCGTAACTCAAATGCTCAATGTTTTTGCTGCCGTTTCACCCCGGATCCCCACCCACTCACTGCAACAGCTTCACACCCCCTCCTTCACACTAGAGTCCACCCAACATTGAAACAATGTTTACTGACATGGTCTAGTCTGAACCATTGGTGTCACGTAGGCATGTTGTAAAATTCTAAAAGATACAGGAACTGCACACAGCATTCAGGTCAAGCATTGTTGGTTGAACTTCTATATATAGCTTTAAGTGTTCATAAATTTAATGCACAAGTGCTTGATAACAAGAACTTTTGGTCATTGTGTCTGCCAATACTGGATAAGTTCACCCTTTGTACCTGGTTCTTGGCAAACATTTCATTTGGTTATATTCACTAATGTTTGGTAAATAGTCTTGCAAGGCTGCACTGTTTGTTGAGATACAAGAGGTTTTAATTGTTTGGTAATAGAAGATCTTGTGACATTTAGTGGGTTCACTTTGACCTTGCAGTAATGCAGTGGCAAATGGTTAAGCCAGCCGACAGCATGAGGGCAAGTTCTGGTTAGGGTTTGTGCCCTTGTGCAAGCTGCAGTTGCCTGCTGAATCTTGCTCCAACTAGTGCCAAAGATGGGCTTGACCCTCTGCAACTTGCACTGTGTGGTGCTTTTCTGTCATCAACTAGCGCTAATACATAACTTGCACTCATGGTGGTCATCACCTGCAACTTGCACTGGTGGTGGTCATCGCCTGAAACTTGCACTGGTGGTGGTCATCACCTGAAACTTGCACTGGTGGTGGTCATCGCCTGAAACTTGCACTGGTGGTGGTCATCGCCTGAAACTTGCACTGGTGGTGGTCATCGCCTGCAACTTGCACTGGTGGTGGTCATCACCTGCAACTTGCACTGGTGGTGGTCATCGCCTGCAACTTGCACTGGTGGTGGTCATCGCCTGCAACTTGCACTGGTGGTGGTCATCGCCTGCAACTTGCACTGGTGGTGGTCATCGCCTGCAACTTGCACTGGTGGTGGTCATCGCCTGCAACTTGCACTGGTGGTGGTCATCACCTGAAACTTGCACTGGTGGTGGTCATTGCCTGCAACTTGCATGGTCATCGCCTGCAACTTGCACTGGTGGTGGTGTCTTTTTAATGCCAACTGGCTCATATACTGATGTGTACGTATATGGTATATAAACACATAATTCTGTGCATGAATTGCAACTTGCACTGTGTGGTGATGGTTGTGCTGCTGGTGGTGGTAGTGTGTATATACGTGTTTGTGTGCGTGTGGTGTTGGTATTAATTGTGCTTATGTGCATGTGCATGTGTGCATGGGACAAACAAACATCAAAAAAGAGGAAAATAAAACTAACGATCAACGAAAACGAGGTGGAAAAGCATGCCTATTAATTGTTTTGAACCCACTCTTCCACATGCTTGTGAAGCAACTGTGTTAAACCCTATGGTACAGCTAATGTGCTGATTGAGGCTAATGTTACAATGGAACTGTATGGGCCAATTTTTGTCTGCACCAATCTCCACTACCGAAAGATAATTCACAGCGGACACAAATGAACTTACTAAGCGCTTTCGTAGGATACCTTTGTCGAGTGTTTTGTCTGTTAACTTGAAGGTTTTCCAATGTTTTGCCTAAGTCTTACTACGATGTCATCTTGGGTTTACAGAGAAAAGCGACGTAAATTATGGGATTTGAGAGGCAGCCGGTTGTCCATGAACTCCTCCTGGGACAACGCTGTGACGACCTTTTCACTATCATTGCACTTTAATGTATGCGGCTATGTGTGGATATAAACATGCAACAGAAAGCATCGTCCCAGGAGAAAGAAAGGGCCTTGATGGCGAAGGAGTGGGCCTGAAGATATCCGGTTCAACAATTGTGCAATAATATGTGAACGACGTTCCATGTGTGTTGCTGGGTCTGCACCTGTTCATGCTTGGAACATCCAATCCAATGCGAGCGTGTAAGTAAGAAAAACCATTGTACGTAATGTAAGAGTAATTTAGGCAGGCATCCCTAGCAGTGTAGGCGAGAGTTGACTGGAAGTTGTGACTTTCACTGTGGTTAAAGAATATAGCCATCACTGGAAGTACTGTCATGACCACCGTCAACAAACGGCTGTCTAGGGAGCACCGTAGCAGAGAGTCGTCCCTGCTAGTACATAAGTAGGGTAGGAATAGGTAATAGGTGGTGGAATAGGTGCAGCAATTTGGTTTTTCTTCATTTCTCAGTCATTCTGCATTATTAAGTAAAATAACTAGAACTATAAGAAGTAGTAGAAGAGTCTCGAAGCACCACAGGAGTTTCATATGTGTTCTTTGCACTTTGTATTTGAACTATTACCACATGCCACTTCACTATAATTCTGCAATACATTATGTACAACAGTGCTAGCATTTTTGCAATAAATTTTGCCGTCTAATTCAGCTTAAAAATGTTTAATTAACTATTCAATTTTTAAACCTTAAATACCTCTCTGGTTTAAGAACATGCACTTGGTCAATCCGTCATGATAGCCAGAGTGCCCAAACGTAACATTGCATTACATTGCATCACTGTACATTATTTAATAGATTATTTATATTACATACATTGCATTGCCATGGTATTTGGCAACGTGCTCTGTGTCCACGTACATGTATGTAACCTTACATCTTCCAACTTCCCTCTTCTCTCCCATTTTACCCCTCTCCTTTCCTTCTTACTCTTGCCTCTGCCATCTCTCTTCTTGCTTCTCCTTACTCTTCCCTCCTCCATCTCTCTTCTCTCCCATCCCCTCTGTTTTCTACTGTACGTCTCTTTCCCCTCTTTTCTTGCAGCCCTACATTGATGGAGGATATCCTAATTCAAGCTGGGAAATGCCCACGATGAAATCAGGCATTTACATCGATGGTCCAATCAATAATCCACTTGTAAAAGGTATTCAGTTTAGTTAAAATGTACGTATATGTATGTATTTACGTACATACTAATTCATACACTGTACTACACACACACATGCACACACACACACACACACACACACACACACACACACACACACACACACACACACACACACACACACACACACACACACACACACACACACACACACACACACACACACACACACACACACACACACACACACACACACACACATGCACACACACGCACGCGCGTGCACTCGCACACACACATGCACACACACACATGCACACACTCACACACTTTGCCACTACTGACCTACTGATGAAGGGCCCGCAGTACAACTGGCAGCAGCAGCACTTCAGTTGCAATGTACACTGTTGTCACTCACCTGCTGATGGCCATGAATGTGATAAAACACAATTCTTATGGCTGTCACACACAAGTGTAAGACACAACACTCTGTCAGTTGAACTGGAAGGGCTGCTGCTATGTACCGCAAATGAGCTCACCTAGACCAAACACCCAAACTGACTCCCATAACTCTGATTGAGCCCCCTGATCCGTGGGCAAGAAGCTGTGAAGAATGTCATTGTCCTAATGTGCAGCAGTAGCTGTCGTGTGATACTCCCCTTTATGTTAATGTAAATTGGCTTTTGCGCTAGCGTTCTGTCTGTGAATGCACCCTGAATCACAATAGTGAACTGTCAGTTTTAGAGTTCTCATACAACACCCAGAACCTCCCTTCCACCACAGACAGCATGTTAACACAACATGTCACCGTAGTTGGTGCGTGTATAGTCTTTGTGAACTCTTTGTGCAGCTAGGATAGTGCTCTTCGCAATTGAGTAGGGTAGTGCTCTTCGCGATTGAGTAGGGTAGTGCTCTTCGCGATTGAGTAGGGTAGTGCTCTTCGCAATTGAGTAGGGTAGTGCTCTTCGCAATTGAGTAGGGTAGTGCTCTTCGCAATTGAGTAGGGTAGTGCTCTTCGCAATTGAGTAGGGTAGTGCTCTTCGCGATTGAGTAGGGTAGTGCTCTTCGCGATTGAGTAGGGTAGTGCTCTTCGCAATTGAGTAGGGTAGTGCTCTTCGCGATTGAGTAGGGTAGTGCTCTTCGCGATTGAGTAGGGTAGTGCTCTTCGCAATTGAGTAGGGTAGTGCTCTTCGCGATTGAGTAGGGTAGTGCTCTTCGCGATTGAGTAGGGTAGTCCGTATTTGACTTATTATAACACACTCCATCTTTTGTTTGCCAATGCTGCAATCTGCTCCAACCGACATGTGTAGATCACTATTGGACTGTCGAGCTTGCCTTTCCGTTCAAAGACTTGATCCATGGGACCCAGTACGCTACTGCTCCTCCCAAACCTGGAGACACCTGGAGGATCAATTTCAGCAGGTGTGTACGTACGTATATACGTACGTATGCACACATGCATTGGTATGTGAACAATAGGAAAATGATGCAATATGGGACGAATAGGTGAATTTGAGTGTACATACGTTTAGTGTGGAGCACTTACATGGTGTTTCCTCTTCGTGTTGTTCTGCTGTGCGCATGTACAGTACGTGCATGATCCTGTCCCTCTCATTTCATTCAGAGTTGAGTGGAAGGTCCACAATGTGAATGGTCACTATGAAAAGGTGTGGATGTGCAGTTAGTAACGTTTATGCATAGTCCAGGATTTGTTTCCTAAGTGTGACACACCATCACATGCTGACCTCCATCCACATGCAGCAGAAAACTTGACTAAGTTAGCAAGTAGTAGTTACCAAGCGTATACTGTACAAATGTACAGTACGGCAGTCTTAGTTATCGTGGTCTTTCTGCACTACCGTTTGAAGTATTCGGGCATTCTTGTATAAAGATCCACTCCCTGTAGTGCTTCCCAATCATGCAATGTGCACGTTTATATGTACGTAGTTGGTATGTCCACAGCACATTCAAAATTTATCACAGGTAAAAATCCAAGGTTTAAGTCCCAGTTCAAATTTCTGCAACTGAAGCTGAATCTTAACTGTATGTATGTACACGTCATGGTAGAAACTGGAATCACTGTGGTATCAGTATTTTGGTATTCATGGCAACAATGTAGTCATGAGATTGTATCCATGGCAACAATAGCATCCCTGTTGGCTAGAAGCTATTTAAGTGTGAGTGCGTAGATCCACCCTTCAGTACCGTTACCCGTGTGATCTACTGGAAATGTATGTTTGTCTGTACCACACCTAGAGTCCATATGTTTATGCACACTCCATGGGATATCTCCTTCATGGGCTGTGTCTGATGTTGCTGGCTTCGTAGGTCCCTGGAGATCCTGCTGACAATTGGGTGTGGTCGTCTCAATCTGCAATCAACATGCATCTCCCAGAAAGGTAAATTACAACGTCATCCCATCATATTGTCCTTCATATGAGGGTTTGCCGAGCAGAACCACTGCTGCTGGACTCACAGTAAATCAGCGTCCAGCAGAATGTTCTCTGAATCTTCCCTTGTCACTGGTTCCTGATTATGTACATACGTATATGCGTACACCATCCCTACATCGACAGCATGCACTACTGTGCAGTGCATGCTGAGTTACTGCCATTATTATTAGGAAAAACTATTGCTAGAATTGGTGTATGTAGTGCGGCTAATGTGTGACTGATGTATTTTGTAATTAGTGGAACATTCAAATACTGGATAATTGCTTTTCTTTGAAGTACAGAGGGAAAGGCAGGAGTGAGTGGGTGTAACCAACTCCATCTTAGTACTGACCTAGTAGTACCAGATTAAGAACATCCTGGGCATGGTATTATTTGAATGCAGCAGCTGCCAGTTCACTGCATACCTTTCAAGGAAGTACAGATACATGCCTTGTGATTGCGTCTTTTGCTATTCTCTTGCGTGCGTGGACCCAAGTGTTGCACAGAGTGTATGTGTACTGTCCTAATGAAGTGTTGTAAGGTTGTGACAGAGCGCTGCCCTGTCTGCTGTAAGGGTTCAGGTACTATAGAAAGTTGTTAATCTAGTCAGACTGTCACCTGCATTGCAGCCTACATAGAGTGTCTTTAATAGAGGGTGTTACCCATCAGCGGTATATGATCTCAAAGTCTGTGTGTTTTGATTGGTGTGGAGTACTGTGGCGTGTTAATTGATTCTGGTGCTGTCTGGCAGTGTGGCAATTTCTCCCCGTCTTTCTGTCTCTGCACTCCAGGTGGGGCTTTCTCCAATTCAGCATGGAGTCAGTGAATTCGACGAAATTCCATTACAACTCAGATAAATGGAATGTCTATACTAACCTTGTTCATGTGTATGATGCTGAAAGGGTGAGTATTGGGTGCCTGCATTGTATGATTGATTGCAACGAACGGAATTAAATTCTGCTGTTCCTGCTTCTTATGCATTGTGCAAGTGCTTCATTCTAGTGTGTTCTAGTGGCATTGTAGGCCAGGAATTCTTTAGGGGTTTGGATTTTGTGTATATGCTGTTGCTTCAACATGCTTACACTACAACTAAGCATTGCTTCTCTGTGTTGGCCACTCTTTTTCTTGTGAAGTACATGTTTGTGAACTGGTATTAAGCTGGTATGACTTGTGACCTACCTATGTGCGCTCTAACACGGAAACTTCGCGTTAGAGTGTATGTAGGTCTAGGGTTCAGGCGCGGTTGCTGGTCCTTTTTTTCCTGTCACCTCTCCTTCTGTGCTGTGATCATGTCCTGCAGCCATACAAGCTCTGTTTTTTGATAAACCTACATAGCTATGTTACCTTCAAAGCTGGTCATTTTAACCCAAACTCCTTTGGAGCTACTACAGTCAGTAGTATTCCACAGCCCATGCAAACAGACACCATCTGTCAAGGCTGTTTATTGATCTTACCCCCAAGGCCTCTCCATCCTGCTCACGGACACGGCAAACAGGTTAATGATCAATTATTTGGACATGTATTGACTGGAGTTTGGACTCTTTAACTGGCTTTCTATGGTACAGTGAAACCTGGCTAAGACAACTGCCTGTGGGCCAGTTCTAACTGACCATTATAGAGAGGTGGCTGCTCTACAGAGCTAGATTCCAATGCTTTAGCGCTATGTGGTGCCAGGGAGGCTGGCTGTTTTAAGAGGTGGCTGCCTTACACAGTGACCATCTTAGACAGGTTCCACTGCATACACAACTCGTGACTGCTGACACCACCCATCTGCAGTGTAACCCTGTGGGCGTTGGCTATATAGAAGTGTATGATCCTCGCCTTTCCACTTGACTGCATAAAATCCATTACATTATCGATCACTGCACATCAGTGAAGAAGCCCAAGTGTGTGTATGCCCTGACGTGTGGGGTACGTAGTATGATGTAGGTTCAAGGGTTAACAATGAATATGTGCATTATAATGACGAATGACACATCTGATATATGCATACATAATATGTGTGTGTGTTCTTGGTGTTGTGTACGTAATATGCAGTAAGCCTTGGTTCTTTTACACTTGTAGGAGTTTGAATCTGTAAATGGATACTATACTCCTGACTTGGGCAAATTGACCCAACTTCCTGAGTATGTCTACAAAGGCATCTGTGCTTCTGTGCCCAAGGTGAACGCTTCATCATTTCAGTATGAAGCCACGTGCATCCCTTATACAGCTGATTCGTCAGCTTTTGTGGGCCATATCAGATACGATAGGCTCATTTGGTTCACAGAAGACTGACTGCCTACGTATATATTATATACGTAAAGTGACAGTGGTCATGTTCAGAACAATATTGAAGTAATACACGATTAGTAATTTGATGCACACATCATTGGGAATGTGCCTAATTAAAAAAGTGTGATATGTACATTCAAATTAAATTGGGGGATCAATGCTATATCAGCAGTGTTGTTCAATAAATAGATATATATATAGCAGGACTTTGCAATCAGTGTGTGCTAAGCTTTGATTGCCGTGAATGCCTGCATGCCTGTGCTCCTCAGTGTGTATGCTGACTGATGTGCTTGAAGTAGACTTGGAATCCGCTGCCTTGTCGAATAGCATCGGTGTATAGAAGCAAGTAGACTCGTCCAGGATTCTCAAACTGCAAGGTGCGATTCCTCTGGGAACCGCACAATGTTGCAAACTGACCAGTGTCTGATACCACAATAATGAAATCAAGTGAGCACATTCTTGTCACAGGATGACGCTCGTCAATGTCAATGCTTTTGAAATCCAGCTTCAGAGTATGTTCAGGTTGAACCATAATGGTCCATTCGCATCTCAGTCTTGGAGGCATGTTTAGGGGGTAGCCAGGCGTCTGCAGGATCCCCTGGAAGCTGTTCAGAGTCCACGATGAGTGACACAAGTATTGTGGCACTGTATAGGGGTGAGAGGGCTTGATATTTAATGTCTGGCCAGCACTTATAATATATATTATAATAGCATATGATTGCAAAATGTCAGCAAATGTTATTAAGCCACCATTTACAGTTTGTCAGTAAACTCACCAGGTGCATGTACATATATATAATATAATTTATATATAACCATGTATAAAATGGGAGAAAATTATATATTATAAACTGCATACATAGTATGCAACTATTATTCTGTTTTATTCACGTACATATATGCACAATGCATGCATCTAGCTGCATGTATATATGTAGCACAATCACATTAAAGCCATGGAGCTCTAATAGGGTACATACGTACACAAACATATTCGTGTCATGCATGCAAAAATAATATAATTTACATGCAACAGTTAATCTCTATAATTATGCTAAATTATACACTTACCATTTGGCATTGTTTTGTACAAGAAGGTGAATTCACTTGCCATATTGACGGATACACTGAGCAGCAACTCCACATACAGAACATTGCCTTCGCTGATAACAGTCTGGAAGCTGTTATTTCCACAGTATCCACCTGGCCTCAGGTTGTAACCCGGTGCATATCTGTCTTGGTACACGTTAATACGGTTATTTTCCGGGCACTCTGCACCATCGTAAACGATGCTCTCCTCTGTAATGTTGAAGGGTGGTATGCTAAAATCTGTTGCAGCTAGAATAATCCTGTGGCCAGGGCGACTAGTGGTTGGTGCGACGGTTCTTATCTCCCATACACATTTCAAATCCGCGCCTAGAAACGGGATCTTCATAGATATGGATCCTTCGGCATCCAGCAAGAGCTGCCCGCAAGGCGATCCTGCAAGAAAGCAGTTAATTAAAATTACCACATTATCCAATCGCACCATAAATTACCTACACCATTTAGCTATATATATATATATATATAAATAATTGCAACTCACTAGTTTCGCAAAACAGTCCGTAGAATCCCTCCGGACAGGCGCATTCCACCCCGTTCTCTTTCACAGTCCCTCCATTGTTGCAGATTGAAGGGCAGGGTCTCTGGAAGGATGCCACTCTCGGGGGAGTGCAATAGCTGCTGTTACAGACTTCTGTTATCTCGTCTCTGAAGCCAACCTGCTGAACCATTCCGTTCTGGAAGCTAGTTGTGCTACATCTCAGAGGAGACGCCACTTTGCTGCCAATGTCCACCGGATGGTCCGAGTGTAAGTGACGTCGAGGTCTCGTCAAAAGTGATCGCTTTACTGCTGAAGCTTCGACAAGCTGTGCGGCCAAGCCAATGCAAGCCATCGTTAGTGCGCATTTTATTAGCTGCATCCTGCTTCGGCACCAGCTGCTAGCACCAAGGAGTAGCTGCACGTTCAGCTACCGACTGTGGTAGCTGAAACTTCGTACTCTATTTATACTAGGCTTTGTTCCGAAATACGAGGTAAAGTCTGAGCAAAGACAATAGACAGCCTAATCAACGTTCATTCATCCATAGCTACGGGGGATTCAGCGAATCGAAGGGGCTTCTCCTGTGGACTCCTTTTCATATTATATAATATATAAGTAAAACTCTAACCTAACCTACGGGGTTGCGTAGTTTGGAGTATCTTTATAACCTGCCTAACCTCCCCGTGAAGAGCACGTGATCTTGTATATATGGCGGGCTCTGCCATGAAACATACCCCCCAATAATGCAATTGCAAAGCTTGGAAATTCAGGAGCTGGAGTGCCCAAGTGATGTACGAGACGACTGTACAGAGGGACAAAGGTGTTTGCTGTCTATGCGTCTCCTCCTTGTCTTTTACAGGAGCACTCATCTGCCTGTGCGTGTGGTTCTGAAGGGTCCACATGTGTTGCTGTGGGCTCTAACGTCACAGTGCTCTCGGGTGGCCTTACCAGAGCCCAGTCAGCTTTCACAACAGGTGGGCAAGCAAAGCACCCACGTAAGATGAGCAACAATCTTCTGGAACCAGAGACCAGCTACTCTTACTAGTTGTGCTCTCCCTGCTGTTCTTCAATGACCAGACGGTGCTTTTGCATGTGGGGTATGGTATATAGTGTTGCTTACTTGATTAACGTGACCCTGTGTAGTTTCAGCATATTCTTCTGTGTTCTGTGGCTATGAACGAGACTGCCAGTGACTAGATGACTACAGCAATCGAACAGGCAATATTATGTCACATATTGTACACATATCTACGTGAACTGTTAAGGAAAGTATTTCAATTCACAGCAAAATGTTCACCTGTGGCTCCGAGGAGCTATAGTGCTGTCATTCATTGTGGTCACATTTGAACAGATTATGATGTTTCATCAAAAGTCATGATATCAATTGACTTTGAGGGCAAAAGTGCACAAATGGTGATGTCATCACAACCCACTTTGTTGTTCAAATTGTTGGAAAGTCTCTGGGCTGAGATTGGTAGTGAAATGTTTGCATTGTCTGAAGTTTTCACATGGGATATCACAGTGCAGCGTTTCTATCCACGTACAGCTATGTGACCCGAATGTATACAGACAAGGAATTGTCGTATATCTCTTCCTAGCAGACTAGTGTAGCAATGTGTCTCACACAGGAAAGGTAGATATTGTGATTGCACGTTGAATGATGCCATTCTCTTCTGCTGTACCTTACCACGAAACCCATAGCATTTAGTGCTGTGTGGTTGACTTACATACTGTATGCAGTGGTTGTGGTGATATTTCTCCATGTAGAAGGTCATCATTGCTGCAAGCCATGTACACAGTAATTGAGGGTTCTATGTCTTCCAGTTGGTGCCATTCTTGTTCTGTTCCAGCTAAAAGTGTGTGTGATATAAGCGAAATACGAAGGCTAAAGTCAACTGCATGAAATTGCTGGCATAACTGCCACCCTATGGGCTGCCATTCAGGTTGTTTGACTGTCCCACTTATTAAGTGGGGCTGTCCAAGTCATTCAATAGAGCTGTCCAAATTATTAAGAGGAATTGTCCAAGTTATTAGGCGGGACTGGACTAGTGTCCAATAAGCTGAAGTGTCTCACTTAATAAATTGGGCAGCTAAGATGCACAAATTTGTGATTGCATGGTTTTGACCTAAACTACATCCCATGCCTAATCCCACATGTTACCTGGCAGAAGTGTTCTGTGATCCCTTTGTGTACCTCAATTCATGTAGACGCGCCTGTAGATGCAGTGGCCCTCTGCAGGGATGGATCACTTCTTGCAGCCGGACTGAGGTGTGAAGCCATATGTGTGTGTGTGTGTGTGTGTGTGTGTGTGTGTGTGTGTGTGTGTGTGTGTGTGTGTGTGTGTGTGTGTGTGTGTGTGTGTGTGTGTGTGTGTGTGTGTGTGTGTGTGTGTGTGTGTGTTGCGTGTGTCTGTGTGTGTGTGTGTGTGTGTGTGTGTGTGTGTGTGTGTGTGTGTGTGTGTGTGTGTGTGTGTGTGTGTGTGTGTGTGTGTGTGTGTGTGTGTTGCGTGTGTGTGTGTGTGTGTGTGTGTGTGTGTGTGTGTGTGTGTGTTGCGTGTGTGTGTGTGTGTGTGTGTGTGTGTGTGTGTGTGTGTGTGTGTGTGTGTGTGTGTGTGTGTGTGTGTGTGTGTGTGTGTGTGTTGCGTGTGTCTGTGTGTGTGTGTCTGTGTGTGTGTGTCTGTGTGTGTGTGTGTGCGTGTGCGTGTGCGTGTGCGTGTGCGTGTGTGCGTGTGCGTGCGTGCGTGTGTGTGTGTGTGTGTGTGTGTGTGTGTGTGTGTGTGTGTGTGTGTGTGTGTGTGTGTTGCGTGTGTCTGTGTGTGTGTGTGTGTGTGTGTGTGTGTGTGTGTGTGTGTGTGTGTGTGTGTGTTGCGTGTGTCTGTGTGTGTGTCTGTGTGTGTGTGTCTGTGTGTGTGTGTGTCTGTGTGTGTGTGTGTGTGTGTGCGTGTGCGTGTGCGTGTGTGCGTGTGCGTGTGTGTGTGTGTGTGTGTGTGTGTGTGTGTGTGTGTGTGTGTGTGTGTGTGTGTGTGTGTGTGTGTGTGTGTGTGTGTGTGGCACAAAGTAGAGAACTAGACAAGGTGTAGGACCAGGAGGGAGGGGGAGAAGAGCAGACAAGGCAAGTGACCTCCAGTGGACAAGGCAAGTGTCCTCCAGACCCTATAGCTGACCTAACAAAGGGGTAGTTCTCTAGATACCAGCTTTGACTGTTAGCAATCTTGCCAACAACATTGCTAACAGTCAAAGCTGGTATCTAGAGAACCACCTAGACGGCCACCTCTTT
>OX465045.1:1025284-1053442 GCA_949841015.1 Aplysina aerophoba
GGTGTTCCAAAATGGCAAGACTTCATGTGTACAGATGTGGTGCACGCTCACAAATCGCAAGACTTCATGTGTACAGATGTGGTGCACGCTCACAAATCGCAAGACTTCATGTGTACAGATGTGGTGCACGCTCACAAATCGCAAGACTTAATGTGTACAGATGTGGTGCACGCTCACAAATCGCAAGACTTCATGTGTACAGATGTGGTGCACGCTCACAAATCGCAAGACTTCATGTGTACAGATGTGGTGCACGCTCACAAATCGCAAGACTTCATGTGTACAGATGTGGTGCACGCTCACAAATCGCAAGACTTCATGTGTACAGATGTGGTGCACATACTACATACTGTAGCACGTGTGTGCGTACCTTCCTTTCCAGGGCACCATTGCGGTGTGGTCCACGCTACTCTTTGTGTTGGTCAGTTTGTGCCGAGTGAAAGGCGTCTTGAAGGACTTTGTGCTATGGGACAGCCTGCACTGCCACAGCTCCTCAGTGATGTCACCACACTCAAAAGAAGTTCTAGTGTGCACTCTCGTTGAAGATGAGGGAAGGAAGGTGGGATTCACATCAGACCACCTGTCTCTTCCAAGCATTTGTCCACCACCAATTGTACTGTACATTTTATAGGTAATGGCGTCATAATTAATACACTTGGCATATGGTATACAATGTTCAAATTAAAGTGAGGGGCTATGGGAGTATAATATTGTACAGAAGCCTGTGTAAGTAGCCATTCCATGTAGGGATTACTTAGTACTGTACTCGCTGTTTGGATGTAGGTCTTCAAACAGCAGGTGTACGTAGGTAACACGCTAATCCCTCCTCCTTTCTTAGAACTCCACCCCTGCTATGCGGGGGAGAACATATCGGCAAGCACTACAAATAGTTCCATACACAAATGTAGTTTCATGTGTGTACTTAGCAGCGTGTGTGCTTGGACTAAGCTTGGCTGTTTTACATAATTGGAATTGTTCCTTTTGTGCTGTTTGATATCAATAAGGACTCCCACCTTTCTGCTTAATATGGTGTTGGTAACCTGCACAGTGTGGGTGGTTTGGTGTAGCACGCTAGGCCCTGTCACCTCTGGGCACATACTAATGGTTTGTGTACCTGGAGGTGGAGTGGGACTGGGGATTACGTATCTGCTGTGTGATGTGACGAGTGTTTGTTGTCATCCTTTCCTGTTCTGTCTGCCCCCCCTCCCCCCCTGATGGCAGGAGCTTTTTCTGTTGTCACTGCCACACCTTAAGACCACAAATGTAATTTCTGTTGCCATGGAAACTCAACTTGTGTCAGGGCCATCAGCTTTGGTAAGTCTGTTTTAGAGATTTCTTTTGCCAGGCAACTGTTGCTATAGCAACGGTTTGTGTGTTGCATTGCATGTAGTAACAGTCATGCTATAGTATCCTCAACAGTGAAAGTCTGTTGCCATAGCAACAAATGTCTGCTAATCATAGTGACTGTCTACATTACTGCAGGTATGTTATGGAGATGTCGTGTGGGGATGGGAGGTGTGGCATGGGGATTGGAGGTGTGGTGTGGGGAGGGGAGGTGTGGGGTGGGGATTGGAGGTGTGGTGTGGGGAGGGGAGGTGTGGGGTGGGGAGGGGAGGTGTGGTGTGGTGTGGGGAGGTGTGGTGTGGGGATTGGAGGTATGGTGTGGGGAAGGGAGGTGTGGTGTGGTGTGGGGAGGGGAGGTGTGGTGTGGGGAGGGGAGGTGTGGTGTGGGGATTGGAGGTGTGGGGTGGGGAGGGGAGGTGTGGGGTGGGGATTGGAGGTGTGGGGTGGGGAGGGGAGGTGTGGGGTGGGGATTGGAGGTGTGGTGTGGGGAGGGGAGGTGTGGTGTGGGGAGGGGAGGTGTGGTGTGGGGAGGGGAGGGGTGGTGTGGGGAGGGGAGGTGTGGTGTGGGGATTGGAGGTGTGGTGTGGGGAAGGGAGGTGTGGTGTGGTGTGGGGAGGGGAGGTGTGGTGTGGGGAGGGGAGGTGTGGTATGGGGATAGGAGGTGTGGTGTGGGGATGGGAGGTGTGGTGTGGGGATTGGAGGTATGGTGTGGGGATGGGAGGTGTGGGGTGGGGATTGGAGGTATGGGGTGGGGATGGGAGGTGTGGGGTGGTGTGGGGAGGTGTGGTGTGGGGATGGGAGGTGTGGGGTGGGGATTGGAGGTATGGTGTGGGGAGGGGAGGTGTGGTGTGGGGAGGGGCGTAGTGTGAAGAGGGAAGTGTGTGGTGTGGAGGGAGGTGTGGTGTGGGTGAGAGAGGTGAAGTAGGATGTGTAGGTAAAGAGGTGAAGAGGGACATGTTGCATATGGGGAGGTAGGTGTACGTAGGTAGGAATGCCCTGTTTCAGGTGACACATGCCATGTGGTCCTATAACGGTTATAGGACCACTTAGGCATGGACTCTCATGGACTTGAACTGCTGCCTTTGACCTCTTTGTACCTCTTGTTTAATAATCTCATAGTGTCCATTAGTTAAGTGGCTAAAGGAGTTCTCCAGTACCACTCTAGTCACATCTACAGTACTGTAGCTTCATTTCCAGGCTGTTCAAAGTTAACTCAAACTACACAGTAATTGTCTCTGAATGGCCTGAAGGAAGCTACGCACATGGGATAGCCACTAGACTAATGGTTGGTATGGTTTACAGTGACAGTGTGTGCCCCTCAGGGGATGCTGTGTGTGTTCTCTTGTGTCCTCATGTGTAGAGTGCTCTCTGCTACACCGAGGAAGATGTCGACAGTGGGAAGTGAGTGTGTTGTGTGTTTGTGTAAATGTGCATAATCAGCTTCAAACCTGTGCTTGCTATGTACCTCTATGTGGTGTGGTGTGTAATGGTGCGGTGTGGTGTGGTGTCGTGGTGCGGTGTGGTGTGCTGTGCTGTGGTATGCTGTGTAGTGGTGTGATGTGTTGTGGTGTGGTGTAGTGTGCTGTGCTGTGGTATGCTGTGTAGTGGTGTGATGTGTTGTGGTGTGGTGTAGTGTGCTGTGCTGTGGTATGCTGTGTAGTGGTGTGATGTGGTGTGGTGTGGTGCAGTGTGATGTGTTGTGTTGTGTTGTGGTGTGGTGCAGTGTGGTGTGGTGTGGTGTGGTGTGGTGCAGTGTGGTGTGGTGCTGGGATGATTTCCATTCTGACCTCTCCTGTCTGCCTCCAGAATTGGCGTTAAAATGATTGTTGAAGCTAAAGAACAGGACAGGTAAGGAACTGCAGGGCAACTGATTGCATGTCAGGTGGAAAGAACCCTGCTCCTATCTTGTGTATGTCGTATATAGTACAAGGGTGGGGTAGCAGGGACACTTGGAAGGCTGTCCATGCAGCTCTGTGCAGACCTCTGTGTTGACTCAATAATGTGCTTCAAGGAAGCCTGCAAGGTAGTGGTAGTCACCCTGCTGTCTGTTGTGGTTGGCATTTCCCTAGCAGCCACTTTGAAGACTACAATTACATGCATTACATTTTCACTGTCTCTTTGATGTCAGTCTGTGGCTGCAGTTCACTGGGTCACTGAGACCCAGACAGTGGGCATAGGTACTATGTTCCACACATACTCGGAGAGTTTGCTGTACACACCAAATATGGAAAATACCCCATAGTAGCTACAGTATGGCACTTGTGGTGTGCCCTGTGCTCTAATAGTTAATTGTTACACTTAAGACACATACTGTAATAGTATAAATTTCAAGTGTGACTAATATAATACATATGTAGTTTTCTGTATGTATGTACAGTATGTTTATGTACATAGGCATATCTATTGTAGTGTAGTACAGTTTATATAGTGAAAATGCACTATTGCAGAAGCTTCCCAGCCCACATATGTAGCTATAGGCAGTCGTAACCAAGGATATGGATGGATTTTGTACAACAACTATAGGGCATGTGGCTGTATTGTAAGTAATGAGTGCACAGAGTTTGGGAAGCTGTTGCAAGATTCTCGTAAGGTATAGAAAGAACTGAACAGTGTGCGTGAACGAGAAGAAATGTGATAGTACTACATACATGACACATTATTACAGTGAGTAGCCTACGTACATGACACATTATTACAGTAAGTAGCCTACGTACATGACACATTATTACAGTAAGTAGCCTACGTACATGACACATTATTACAGTGAGTAGCCTACGTACATGACACATTATTACAGTGAGTAGCCTACGTACATGACACATTATTACAGTGAGTAGCCTACGTACATGACACATTATTACAGTGAGTAGCCTACGTACATGACACATTATTACAGTGAGTAGCCTACGTACATGACACATTATTACAGTGAGTAGCCTACGTACATGACACATTATTACAGTGAGTAGCCTACGTACATGACACATTATTACAGTGAGTAGCCTACGTACATGACACATTATTACAGTAAGTAGCCTACGTACATGACACATTATTACAGTAAGTAGCCTACGTACATGACACATTATTACAGTAAGTAGCCTACGTACATGACACATTATTACAGTAAGTAGCCTACGTACATGACACATTATTACAGTAAGTAGCCTACGTACATGACACATTATTACAGTAAGTAGCCTACGTACATGACACATTATTACAGTGAGTAGCCTACGTACATGACACATTATTACAGTGAGTAGCCTACGTACATGACACATTATTACAGTAAGTAGCCTACGTACATGACACATTATTACAGTAAGTAGCCTACGTACATGACACATTATTACAGTAAGTAGCCTACGTACATGACACATTATTACAGTAAGTAGCCTACGTACATGACACATTATTACAGTAAGTAGCCTACGTACATGACACATTATTACAGTAAGTAGCCTACGTACATGACACATTATTACAGTAAGTAGCCTACGTACATGACACATTATTACAGTAAGTAGCCTATGTACGTACGTGCCAACATTGTAGTGGACTTACACATCATTTTGGTCTGTTTCCTTCATCTTACAAGACTCAACGGCCTCATCAGCTCACAATGTTACGAAGAAGCTGTGTGTTTTGCTGTGGAACACAATTTGGACACAAAGGTAAGTACGTATGTATGTATGTCACTCATCTCTGCTCCTTGAGTTGCTGTGCAGATGGTGTGATGCTGCATAGGATGACGTCTACCCTCACCTCACCTCTGCATGTAATGGGACACCACTGAATGTAATAGACCACCTCCTAGTGTTCCACATGACCACACATGTACAGTTGAGAACCTCCTAGTTGCAGCATCACTGGTGGTGTCAAGCCAGAGCATGGTGTGTAGTGTGCATGTACATATGTACATCATGTATGTACATATGTACATAATGTATGTACATATGTACATCATGTATGTACATATGTACATACATGATGTACATATGTACATACAGTAGCAGCTGCTGGACTGGTACTTCGATCAGGTGCTTTTGTGCCCATCGGTGGAAGAAGCCTGCAGGTTTAATTGTACTGTTCAGTAGTAAGAGGAAGCCTTCCCTGGCAGATTGCATGAAGAGGTGTCCTTCCATCAGCAGCACGTGTATGCAGCTACGCAAGCCATCACTGAGTAGTTTGATGCATACACAGTACTTGTGGGGAATGGGAGCACCCACTCCACTGCCTTTGGTAGCTTCAGTCCTTTGAGTTCTGCTTGTGAAGCTTCCGTGTGTCATGGCAGAGTGCAAGGCAGCTAGCTGTTGGAGCGTTTGATGCACCTTCCCTACTCACTAGCTAACGTTTCTCTCTGTGCTGCAGGAAATCTATCGGAGCCAAGCTGCCTTTCTTCTTGGTGAACGCGTGTCAAAGAAGGACCTTGCCACTGTGGTCCAGTGCCTGGAGAGAATCTCAGTGGGTGACACGCACACAGACATACACATGCACATACATACACACACACGTAAGCACACATGCACACACACGTAAGCACACATGCACACACACAAACAAATGCCCGCTCATGCACACACACACGCACACGTACACATGACACGCATGTGCGCGTGCGTGTATCAATAGCACCGTGGGTGTTGTAGAGGGCTCATGCGCAGACGCGTGGGGTTGGCAAAGCTTTTCTTTTGTCGCTAAGAACCCTTTGACCAGAAGCTCTCCATTGTTCTCAGCGTCAGTCAGGGCCAACAAGAACACAAGGAGACAGTTTCACAGTGGATTATGTTATTCTGCAGTCTAGCACATATTGTCTGGGGGACATTGCAAGTTTGTACAGTGGAACATACCATGGGCTAGGGACGACTTTGTGACGCACAGTTTGTGTACTGCATCACGTCAGAGAGTGGTCGTAGAGATATCATTGATTTGAAAAAGAAGTTTATTGTCTTATGGGCTGCCTTCCTCGAAGCGGATTGAGATTGGATTCCTGTTCTTGTGTTTGTGTATGTGTATGTGTGTGTGTATGTGTGTGTGTCTGTCTGTATGTGTTTGTGTGTGGAGGGGGGTATGTGGGTGTGTGTAGGTGTGTGAGTGCATGTGAATGTGTGGGTGTGGGTGGGTGTAGAACAGACTCTTGTGTAATGAATGCATGCTCTGGTTAGTGTGCAGCATTGTGCTCACGTATTCCAGTTAATGTCTGTAAATTGAGTTGGAATGTCATGGTGGGAAGCAGCCAATTAGGTCAATCTACCAATTAGCTATCCAATGCTATGGCTACATCTTCACAAAAGCAGCAAGCAAGCACTTATGGATTTCTGCCAAGGAATTGTTCTTGTAATCGTGATATTTATTTATGTACATATCAATTAGATTTACTTTCCTGCTTCAAACAGTCTTCACTCTTTTTTTGTGCCTTGCTCACCTCCTCCATCTCTGTACATGGCTTCATGTGCATAGCAATTTAAATTCCCTCTCTCCTCACTCATATATCTCACCTCACCTCTCTTTCCTCCCTCTCTCTCCTCTCCCTCCCTTTCTCTCCTTTCCTCCCCCCTCTCTCCCCTCCCTCCCCTCTCTCCTCTCCCTTTCTCCCCTCAATGTAGGATGTACCCTTTGTTGTGGAGCTGTGCTGCTCAGCAGTGATGCAAGACTGTGCCTCTGTTGCGGCTCTCCTACAGTACTCTGTGAAGAGGGTGTGTAGAGGAATGGCACCGTAGCACCTGCTTGTGACCGGTTCAACTCCGTCTCTCTGCTTTTTATGTATTCTCTGTCTTCTCATGTCTCATCTCACTTCTTTTCTCTCCTCCCTTCCTTCCTTAACCTCCTCCCTCCTTCATGGAACTGTTCTCGTTCTTACTCATTCTTTTCTTGTTTATTGCCTCCTTGCCTCTTGTTCTGTTTGGCTGTGATGCAGGTTGACTCGCTACCACAGGAAGAGGAGGCTACCAGGTCTCCCCTTCAAGCTAAGGTGCAAGGAATGTTGCACAGACTGGCAACATTTAGTCTCATACTAGGGGCCCAGGAGTTCAGGTTCGGGAGAGTCACACACCCGCACACCCACACTCACACCAGCACACACACACACTCATCAGCACACACACTCTCACCAGCACACCCACACTCACCAGCATACACCCACTCACACCAGCACACACACACACTCATCAGCACACACACTCACACCAGCACACCCACACTCACCAGCATACACCCACTCACACCAGCACACCCACACTCACCAGCACACACACTCACACCAGCACACACACACCAGCTTGCCCACACTCACCAGCACACCCACCCACTCACCAGCACACACACTCACACCAGCACACCCACTCACACCAGCAGCACACCCACACTCACCAGCACACCCACACTCACAACAGCATGCCCACACCCTACCCACTTACACACTCCCACCACAGAAACAGAATTATCCAGACACACTACGTACCAGACTACCACCATATTCTAGAGTATCCTCTTTATAACTATTGTCAGACCAGTCCTGTGCCAGATGGTCGTTCTGCTTCCTGCCCTTGCTGTAGCGGCACACTGTGGCACCATTTCAAGACTGCCAGACTCCCAGATATCATACACTTGCTACTCACTGAGGAAAAGTTGTCTGAAGCTTCCACAGTGTGGTTGCAACATCAGGTGTGTGTGTGTGTGTGTGTGTGTGTGTGTGTGTGTGTGTGTGTGTGTGTGTGTGTGTGTGTGTGTGTGTGTGTGTGTGTGTGTGCGCGTGTGCGTGTCTGTGTGTGTGTGTGTGTATTGTCTGTGTGTGTGTGTGTGTGCGTGTGTGTGTGTCTGTGCGTGTGTGTGTGTGTGTGTGTGTGTGTGTCTGTGTGTGTTTTGTGTGTGTCTGTGTGTGTATTGTGTGTGTGTGTGTGCATGTGTGTGTGTGTGTGTGTGTGTGTGTGTGTGTGTGTGTGTGTGTGCGTGTGTGTGTACGTGTGTATGCTGGGGTACACAAGGCTCTGGTGCTTGTCATGTGTCTCTTGCACTCTACAAAGGGAGAACTGCTAAAAGAACTGGATGCAGAGAGAGTCACTGCAATGCTTGCATGTGTGCCCGAGGGAGTGCCAATAGAGGAAGTGTCTGTGTTCAGTGAAGCAGTTGCTGCATTCCTCATCCACCATCTACCAGATCCACTGGTGAGCCAACCCAAGAAGCCAGTGCTCCAGCCGACCACAGACATACCCACTGAAATGATATGGGATTTCTTCAGCCATGGTGCATCACATTCGTATGTATGTACGTACGTACGTATGTATGTGATGCACCATGGCTGAAGAAATCCCATATCATACGTACGTACATATGTACATATGTACGTACTGACAGTGTTCATCATTCCACCTTTTAGTGGTACAGTAATATGTATGTATTGGAGATTAATGTGGTATGAGGTACCATATTCATGCTGTAGGTTTGGTGCGTATCCGTGAATGGTGTTTGTTTCTGTCGTCTTGGTCAACCCAGGACCACTTTGTGGACTGGTTTGCTGAGAAGGTGCACTCCAGTGTCGCGGAGGACACAACCCCTATGCTGGAGGAGTGTCTTGTGGCAACAAGAAAGTTGTTGGCGCTGTTTCACAGTGCTGTCAGACAGCGAGACAGGCATCCTCTAGTGCGGGCAGGACATGCAGGCTCTGAGGCATTCGTGAACGTACGCACGTTTGTGTCAGTTTTTGTGCATTTCACCCTTTTGTTTCTTTCTTTCTTTTGGTTCTGGCATGATAAATAGTACGTACTTTCTCGTTTTGTGCATGCGTGTCATCCTTCCTCCACTCCCTCCTGCCTCAGCCTGGCGCAACAAAGAAGCTAGAGGGTCTCTTAGTGGTACTAGAGGAGTTGAGGTACCTCCTTCACACGCTGAACCTGTCAGGCATGTCTCTGGAGCAAGTCATAGAAGTGAGGGGGCTTGGGGTACCTGCTTGCGGTGGTGCCTAGACAAAGGTGACTACTTTAAAGTGCTGTTATGATGTGGAGTGTTTGTTTAATTTTCATTGGATTTGCATATTTGCTGATTTTTATTTTACCTGATTTCACCTTTTAAATTAGCATTGCCAACCTGTACCACACGTACCTGCTCATACATTTGTGTCTACTTCTTGCGGACATGAACCTTGCCAATAATGGCAGCTGATGCACTGAAACCACTCACAGTACGTATGTACTGTTAGGACCCCAGCAATAAGCTGCATACAGTACGTATGTACTGTTAGGACCCCAGCAATAAGCTGCATACAGTACGTATGTACTGTTAAGACCCCAGCAATAAGCTGCATACAGTGTGGGCTGTGAGCATGCAGCTTATCTTTCGGGTTCAAGTGTACAACAGCACTGCTCTGTACATTGGCTGTCTCCAGGAGCACTGCAGTGTCTTGAGTAGGAGAGAGTGATGTGTTCGTCACTACTGTTCTTCCTTCTACCTCTTGGCTCCTCCAACTCCTCCCAACTCCTCCCAACTCTTCCTTTCCGCTTCCGACTCCTCCCAACTCCTCCCAACTCTTCCTTTCCCCTCCCAACCCCTCCCAATTCCTCTCAAAAATCCTGCTGGCTCTTCCTTTCTGCACTCAAAGAATAAAGAAGTCTTGGTGAGGTTGATGCTGGACAAAGTGATCGCTCCAGAGCAGTTTCCTCAGGTGGTTCGTGAGCAGGTGTCTCCATACTGCTGTCGGCACAAGATGAACTTAGACCAGACATTGGTTTGCTATGTAAAGGTGAGAGGAAGAGGTAGACGAGTGGTCCCAAGCTAGTACGTGTGTGTATGTGTTTGTGTGTTTGTGTGCGTGCATGTGTATGTGCATGTGTACGTGTGTCTGTAGAGGGTCGTGAAGAGTGTTAGCTTGTCTCAAGGCTACGCAGAACCAATCTAATCAAAAATCCACTTCCTGTCTACACTTTCTGTTTGCAGCACTTTCTGTCTAGAATTCCTGTGCAGACGAGCTGTGACCTGGAGTGCCTAGAGGAGTTGCCGTGGGAGACACGTATTCTGGCATTGATAGCATGCATCAAGGCAGAGGGGGTGAGGCAGGCTCTGGGAAAACCCCTTACATCATGCAGTGTTAGCATGTGTAATGCGTGATATTCACAATGCGTACGTACTTTTAACTTTTTTCAGTTCTGCATTCTCTCTTCTTCATCCTCGTTATACATAGTCATCTCTACCCCATCACAACCCCTCACCCTGCACACGTTTGCACATACGTACATCTCATCTGCACACCCTATTTGCTGCTCACTAATGACGTTCTAACACCTCACAACCCTTCCCACCCCTCACAACCGTTCCCGCCCCTCACAACCATCCCCGCCCCTCACAACCACTCCCGCCCCTCACAACCGTTCCCGCCCCTCACAACCACTCCAGCCCTCACAACCGTCCCTGCCCCTCACAACCGTTCCTGCCCCTCACAACCACTCCTGCCCCTCACAACCACTCCAGCCCTCACCACCACTCCTGCCCCTCACAACCACTCCAGCCCTCACCACCACTCCAGCCCTCACAGCTGCTCCCGCCCCTCACAACTGTCCCCGCCCCTCACAACCGTTCCCGCCCCTCACAGGCACATCTGGAGGCAGTGTGTGAGTTGGTGACCCACAGTCGCATCCCCTGGAGCCCAGAGGTGGAAGCACTGGTACAGAACGCCTGTGGATCCAGACTCCCTCAAGTGGAAGAACTAGAGAGGCACTGCCAGTTTGTTCAGCTGAAGACTGTTGCTCACATGTACAACTTCTCCCCTGCGGAGTTGGAATACCTTCCTGCTCGCAAGCCAAGAGGTATCATACGCAAGATAATATACTCTGGTGCTGAAAACTCCCTCAAAGATGCCCTCAAGGTAGTACTCAATTTCATTTCTAATTCATTTGGGAATGGGTATGGAATTGTCAATGAGTTCACAGCATTGTACAGACTCTAGGTTGGTAGTTTTGTATTTGAGTCTACTTCAGTCAGTACTTCAATGTGGTGCTTCATGTCATCACTTGTCACAGATTGTCAACATGTGCAAGGTGTCAGTTGTTGACGTTTATGTGACATATGTGAAATTTCTAGCAAGAAATGACAAGGTGAGTATGTGTGTGTGTGTTTGTGTGTGTGTGTGTGTGTGGGTGTTTGTATGTGTGGGTGGGTGTGTTTGTGTGTGTGTGTGTGTGTGTGTTTGTGTGTATGTGTATGGTCCAACATGTGTCAATGTACGTATGCATGTACGTACATACTCCTAAGCTCTGATTGGTCACTGCTGACACTGTTTTTCTTGCACTCTTGGCACAGGTGGATGACGTGGAGGCCCTTCTTCCCACCCTCCCTCACCTGACAGCAGTTGAGGTGGCTCGCAGGATGGTGGCTGAAGGAATGGTTGGAAGCTCTCCACTCTCCACACAGTTGGCCATTGTGGGGGCTCGGTTTCTCATGTCTCAGGACCAGCAAGCAGTGCCGGAAGGTGAAGCAAACTGGTCTTTGTGACTCCCTCCTTGCTGCACCTTCAGTGGATCGCACCGTATCCTTGACAGTTGCGTAAAGTGTAGGCTATCATTGAGAGAGCTTGTGTGGATGTATAGTGCCGTTAGCTTCTCAGGTGTGAGTGCTTCGTGGTTGACCTCCTTGCTTCTCTACGTACGTAGGCTCCGAGTGGACCCACATCCCGCTCCAGGAGGTGGTGTCGGTGCTTGGGAGGATGCAGCTTCTGCAAGTATGTACATACATACATACGTACATGCATGCATACTTATGTACAAACGTACATGCCTACATTCAGACATACATGCATACATACATACCTACGTACATACATACAGGGTGTTTGCTCTACGTAGTCAGCCATCTTGTTCCAGTCAATGGATGCCTCTGTGACTGACACTTTCCTTGTTGCTGTCTGCAGAGGAGCTATTCTGAGTGGCCTCTGTTTGGCTCTTTGATGGATGAGGCCTTCTGCAGGAAGCAGGTAAAGCAGAGGATGCATTCCTCACAGTCTTCGACAACCATCAAGGACTTAGAGAAGCTGCTGAGGTGCAACAGAGATACACACACACACATACATACACACACAATGCATGTACACACAGTACCTGTCACACCTTGTCTAATCCTTACCTCTCCACACCCACCACACCCACCCCATGCCCACCACACCCACCGCACACCCACACCTAACACCCACCACACCCACCCCATGCCCACCACACCCATCCTAATGTCTTGCACTATGCAGATATGCCCAACTTTATGGTGTGCCCAGGGAGTGGGTTCTGTGTGAGCTACTGTTGCAAAGTGTGAAGGAAAAGCAGTTTGAAAGGGCTGCGTTGGTCTGCCGGTTAGTTAACGGGTACAAGTGACTAATTCAAAATTCAGCTCAGCTCTAAATTTTGTACAGTACGTACTGTATGTACAGGCACATAATTTTATGTGTGTTGTACTGGTATTGTATGTGTATAATCACTATCCTACTGGACGCTGTGTGCTCGGTTGTCTGCTTTGTGTATGCGTGTGTGCAGGTCACTTCAAGCCAGAAAGGTGCCAACTTCTCCAGTAGTGGGCCAGATTCGCTCAGCAGTGGAGTGTTTGTGGAGGGTCCTTGCTGAGTCACCCAGCACAGTGCTGTTGCCTGCTTCCCTCTCCCCTCTCCTGGACGCACTGGCGGAGCTTTCCCCCGGGCTCCTCGCTAACTGTGCCGGCGGTGAGTGCCAGTCAAGCAACAGAACAACACCTTGTCCTCTGAAATGTCATTGAATGTCAAACGTACGTATGTACAGTGCTTCTGTGTGATGTGTGTGTGGGGGGGGGGGGGGCTTGCAGTGTGATATGCAGTGCAGTATGGTGTGATGCACCCAAGCACGCATGTACACATGCACCCTCTCTCACACACACTGTTTTCAAGCCAAGGTATGATGTGACCCTAGCCCCTTCTCCCCGCAGAGGATCTTCTGTCCCTTCAGGAGTTGGCTCATAATATAAGGTTCATGGCAAGTGTAGAGAAGCAGTGTTCCACATCCACAAAGGATCACAGCACCCAGCGGTGAGATGAGAGCTGTCCGTGGCACTTGCAAGCCTTTGGGGTCTGGTACAACCCTTTGGGGTTCTGATGCAATCCATTCAGATGTAGCACTCTTTTATTCACTCATTCTTTTATTCACTCATTCTTCAACTTTGTGCCTGTAACATGCAGAGGGACACAGCCCTGTGCGGTGGCACCACCTTGTGGCTCCCCCTCCCCTGCCCCTCCCCTTGCCCCTCCCCCTGCCCCTCCCCCTCATGCAGGCTCTCCCAGGCCCTTTGGAAGGAGGTGCTAGACCCAGTGTACTGCGAGGAGGCTCTGATGATGCAGCAGTCGTTGGCACTCCCTGCTGTGGCTCGATTCCACCTGGCAGGGACTGCCTTCACCTTGGCAGGTGGGGAGAGAGGGAGGAGTGGAGATGGGAGGAGAGGGGAGGAAGGGTGTGCTTGATGCATGTCCAGTACGTGTGGTCTGTGCTGCCTGTGAGTGGTGTCCCTACTCTCTGCGTGAAGGGCTGGTAGTGGATGAATTCGTGAAATTGTCTAGTAGTCTTGCAACTGTTCTAAGGGAGAACGGGTTGAACCAGCTCGCCCTGGACTGTGCACAAGAGGTGTGTGTGTGTGTGTGTGTGTGTGTGTGCGCATGTGTGTGTGTGTGTGTGTGTGTGTGTGTGTGTGTGTGTGTGTGTGTGTGTGTGCGTGAGCGTGTGCGTGTGCGTGTGCGTGTGTGTGTGTGCGTGTGTGTGCGTGTGTGTGCGTGTACGTGTGTGTGTGTGTGCGTGTGTGCCACCTCTGTTACTGTATATACTTGTCCCTCAGACCCTGCACACCCTCCGTCTCCACTGTCTACTGGAGGGTGAAGACCTAGGCCCACTTGAGAGCAAAGGGAGAGACTTTATCAAAACACTTGTGACAGCTTTAACAGAAGCAGTGAGGGGAACCATTCCCTGTCCACATGCATACATGACATTCACACCTTACCAATGGCACGCATAGTTAACCTGACATGATACATGAGCAGAGACTTCTGGTAGCTGCATGTACGTAGTCTTGTCTCTGTGTGTTTCTGTCTCTCCTGTTATCGGTGGCTTGTGGCACACAGGTACTGCGCTACCCGAAACTGGACCACTTGTATGCAGTGTCTTTGCTGGTTTCACTTCCTCGCAACCAAGCACGGCAGCTGTTAGTGGCATCGCGCAAGCTGTGTAAAGGGTACTCCAAGATGATGGTAAGGAATGAAGAGAGAGGATGGGAGGGGGAGAGGGAGGGAGAAGAGGTTGAGGGAGTGCATACTGATATGTATGTAGATATCTTGTTTAATTTTTCTCATTCAGGCATTCTCTGACCTGTGCATCCACCTTGGCACCGTCCTGGGGTCTAATGACATGGTCTCTACTGCGAGCTACTTCTACCGAATTGCTAAGTGGGGAAAGAAACTGAGGGAGTACCAGGTAATTGAGAGTGGGTTGTCTGCTTGCCATGGCAATGGAACAATATATATATTTTGCAATTCAACCAAAGAAGAAAGGAAAATCAGTCCTACGTAGCCTCTTCTCTGCCACTTTTTCTTCACATACGTACTCTCTTCCGGTATGTAATGGATTATCTCCATGCTGATCTCCCTTTTCTGCATCTGACACCATGCCTGCGCCACCCTGTCTACCCACACCACTTCTTCCACAGTTTGAAGTGCATTCGTACCTCCTCAATCCATCCTCATGCCCTTTATGTATGTATGTATGTATGTATGTATCTTCTGATAAATATTAATCTATTATGTCACATGCATTGTAGGTGGGTAGAACCGCATCCCACGTACGTATGTATGTGTGCCTCGTACACTCTCACTCCTGTTGTTGTTTCACGTGGCGTCATCTCTAGGTTGACTACTCGGGTGCCCTTAAGGGGGACAGACACCAGGTGGAACTGTCCACTCTCAAGGGCTTGATGCTGAGAGGAGACATTCCATTCCAAGTGCTGATGGACTATGCCCAGTGAGTGGCGCCTAGGTCCACAGCAAGAGGGGGTTTGGGGTAAAGGCACGCACGCATGTATTGCACACATGCAAACGTTGATAGGACGACAATCACAATGCTAAATTTGAGCATGCACTTTTTTGTGCTAAGCATTTCCAAAGCTCCTTCTCTGCATGTAGTGCCCATGTGTAGAGCCTGTGGTTGTTTTTTCATAAACAGCTCATGAAATATGCAAGCTTGGCACTTATTCGTAATGAGAGCTCAGTTGACAGCTGCACTATTGTAGCTTGACCTTAATGAGAGCTCAGTTGACAGCTGCACTACTGTAGCTTGACCTTAATGAGAGCTCAGTTGACAGCTGCACTGCTGTAGCTTAATGAGAGCTCAGCTGACAGCTGCACTATTGTAGCTTGACCCTAATGAGAGCTCAGTTGACAGCTGCACTGCTGTAGCTTAATGAGAGCTCAGCTGACAGCTGCACTGCTGTAGCTTAATGAGAGCTCAGTTGACAGCTGCACTGCAGTTACGTTCACATTAGGATGTAATACTATGTAATTGAACAATTGATGGGGAATTGGACTGTGTCACACGGTGAGGCGATACTTGCTGAGGTAATCACTGGTAATCTTACCCAAAAACAGACTGTGTCACACGGTGAGGCGATACTTGCTGAGGTAATCACTGGTAATCTTACCCAAAACCAGACTGTGTCACACGGTGAGGCGATACTTGCTGAGGTAATCACTGGTAATCTTACCCAAAACCAGACTGCTGCACTAGAACAGTGGTGAGCAGCCTGGGGGATGGTCACTTCATCTAATTGACCTAATTGAACAATTCTAATCCCTTCAAGCTCTTTCTCCCCTGCCTCCCCTGCACCATCATCCAGTGACATTGAACAGCCTCTGGCAGTCATTCTGCCTCAGTACCTCCTCAGTGTGTTGGTGAAGTGGAGAGAGAGGAGCTATCAGCAAAGGGCTCTGGTGGTGCTGCGAAGACTCTCTCCACTGGAGGCGCGAGAGGTTTTGATGAAGGCACAGGCAAAGGTGGGATCAAGTAGGGATTTTGTATCCTAACACCCACAGATTGTAAAACAAGTATTGTACCAGCATCAAAAGTGAGTTGATTGCCCTGTACTGTGGCAAGCAGTTACCCGGGTGCCTGGAGAATTGCACTAGCTCTTCTCAGACCAATCACCCTCCAAGATGGCAGCCCTACTGTATGTACTGCAGTGTAAACTGTAGTTCTGGAAGACCTCAAATAGAAGTCCTCCGAATAAGGGCCTAGTATAGTGTCATGTGGTGTAGTGTTGTTTAATGTCATGTCAAGTGTGGTGAAGTGAAAACAAGATAATGTGTTGTGGTGTGAGCAGTGCATGTGCGGACCTCCTCTGCAGGTCTGCTCCTACGACTACGAGAGACTGGAGTTCATTCTGGAGCAGCTGGATGCCATGGCAGGCCGCGTGGAGGTCCACAGCATGACCAAGGTGCGACAAACTGCACCTGTAATGCACCCAGGACATACTGCAGGCTAGCTGACCCATCTTCTGCGTGTGGTTGTTCAATACAGATGCATCTGGCTGTATACACATGTGTACCTGTACATAGAATGCATTTTAGTATTATGTTTGACAGCAGCGTGTTGGCAGAACTGACCAGTGTGGACAAGGCTGACCTCCCCCAACCAGTGTGGGTGGGGCCAACCAGTGTGGGTGGGGGCACTATTGCAAGCCAGTGTGTGTGGGACCAACCACTGCCAGCTAGTGTGGGTGGGGCCAACCACTGCCAGCTAGTGTGGGTGGGGCCAACCACTGCCAGCTAGTGTGGGTGGGACCAACCACTGCCAGCTAGTGTGGGAGGGACCAACCACTGCCAGCTAGTGTGGGTGGGGCCAACCACTGCCAGCTAGTGTGGGTGGGGCCAACCACTGCCAGCTAGTGTGGGTGGGGCCAACCACTGCCAGCTAGTGTGGGTGGGGCCAACCACTGCCAGCTAGTGTGGGTGGACCAACCACTGCCAGCTAGTGTGGGAGGGACCAACCACTGCCAGCTAGTGTGGGTGGGGCCAACCACTGCCAGCTAGTGTGGGTGGGACCAACCACTGCCAACCATGGTGGGTAGGGCCAACCACTGCCAGCTAGTGTGGGTGGGACCAACCACTGCCAACCAGTGTGGGTGGGACCAACAACTGCCAGCTAGTGTGGGTGGGACCAACCACTGCCAACCAGTGTGGGTGGGACCAACAACTGCCAGCTAGTGTGGGTGGGACCAACCACTGCCAACCAGTGTGGGTGGGACCAACAACTACCAGCTAGTGTGGGTGGGACCAACCACTGCCAACCATGGTGGGCAGGGCCAACCACTGCCAGCTAGTGTGGGTGCAATCAACCACTGCCAGCTAGTGTGGGTGGGACCAACTACTTCCAACTAGTGTGTTGCTCTTGCAATTTGCTGCGATCTGTCCTCATCCGCAGAACCTGGCCCTGTTGCGGTGGATGAAGGAATATGAGAGGCAGAGCCAACCCTCTGAGTACGAAGCCGAGTTTTACACACAGTGCCACGGAACAGAGGAGGGAGACTCTGTGGACAATGCCCTTCCACCTCTGTCCTCCTCCCACTTGCCCTACCACGCCTTGGTGTATGGTAATGCAAGGAGGATTCTCAGTGAGTGAGCAGCTGGGGGGCGGGGTTAGTTGTGGGGCACAGCACCACAATGCCAGTTAGCTGCAAGGCAGAATGGCTGAAGCACACACAATGAAGAGAAAAGATGTTTGTGATGATGCTGTTTCGTATATGAGATCCCTCCCGGCTGTCCTGTTCCTATGCACAATGTATGGGGGTGACTGTTTGCATTCAAACCTCATTCTTCTGCTGTACACTGGTGTGCCACAGTTGTGTGTGTGTGATGGGCTACCTCCCTTCATACCAGCTGTGACCTTGCGACCACTAATATGTGGGACAGACTACACAACCACAGCCATACCTACGTACCTGTGTGTGCTGCTCAGGATGGGGCCTCCCCCAGGCTATATACGTATATACACACACTGTCCACACACACATTCACACACACACTCCCACACTAGATGATAACGCCATGCACCCACACATTTCATCTCATGCACATGCACACGTTCTCATGCACTCATCAGACACTGCATGCTTATCACTGCTGGAGTCTGTGCCCTCTGCCCATACCCCAGCTTAACATACGTACGTTCGTAGCAGGCCCAGAGCTACCGCATACTCCTCCTGCATCCCTCAGCTCCTGAACTGACTCTATCCTCCATGGAGAGCCTCCTTAAGGTGGCTTCTCTGCTGATGATACCAAAGGACGAGGTCCTCATCCTCACCATTAAGAACACCGCGCAGCTGTTTGGTGCTGAAGATGCCTCCAGACAGCACAAGAAGCAGACTGTCAGGCTGGGTGAGGTCTTTGACAGGATTGGGGACCCACAGCTGGCAGTGGCGTGTGGACAGTGGATGAAGCACACACTGAAAGGTTGTGTGTGTGTGTGTGTGTGTGTGTGTGTGTGTGTGTGTGTGTGTGTGTGTGTGTGTGTGTGTGTGTGTGTGTGTGTGTGTGTGTGTTTGTGTGTGTGTGTGTGTATGTGTGTGTGTGTGTGTGTGTGTGTGTGTGTGTGTGTGCATGTGAGTGTGCGTGTGTGTGTTTGTGTGTGTGTGTGTGTGTTTGTGTGTGTGTGTGTGTGTGTGTGTGTGTGTGTGTGTGCATGTGTATGTGTGTGTGTGTCTTTAGACATGCGTAGTATGGAAGTGCCTCTCTCTCCAATGCATGCTGCAGGAGAGATCCGGATTCGCATGATGGAGAAGACAGCAGCGGTGGCTCAGAAGTGGCTGTCATCTGTTGATACTGAGGTATTGTTCCCACTACATGAAAAGAAGGGTATTGAACAGTATCATGGGTGGGTGGCTGGACATGCATTGATTGATGCATTTCTCATACGTACATAAACTCACCACTTTACCTTCCGTGTGTGTGTGTGTGTGTGTGTGTGTGTGTGTGTGTGTGTGTGTGTGTGTGTGTGTGTGTGTGTGTGTGTGTGTGTGTGTGTGTGTGTGTGTGTGTGTGTGTGTGTGTGTGTGTGTGTGTGTGTGTCTGTGTGTGTCTGTGTGCTTTGCTGTGCACGTGTGCGGACTTGCAACTGCAGGAAGAGAGAGTGAGGGCAGGTGAGGCAGTGGAGGAGCTGTTGCAGGAGGTGAGGACCTCTTCCATCCAGTTCACCCTGGAGCGCAACGATCTAGCCTCTGAGGGGGCACTTGAGCTGATTGACCAACCAGAGGATCTCATTGTGCACCTGTACACAGAGGAAACTGTAACAGCAGCTCCCTTCACTGCAGAACACATCGACGGTTAGTGTATGCCACTCGAGCAGCCTCTCCACACTTTACAGCAACACAGTACGTAGAAGTTGGTTGTGTGCGTGTGTGCGTACATACGTACATACACCATCAACCACTAGAGTGCTCAGCTGGCAGACTGCCACACCCACGCTCTTGTCTGTCCTCGCAGTCCCCACAGCTCCTTGTCTGAAGGTGCACGAGGCAGCACGGGAGATTGCCAACGTGTGTCAGTTGGACCTGCAAAGAATTCAGAAACATCTCCTCAATGTGAGTGGAGTAGGGGTGTACAATGGGCTTCTCAGCACCACTGGCAGAGCAACATGTGCATGGGTGGGTCTGTGTCTGGAGGGACCACCTCCTGCACACTGCACTGTACATCTGGAGGGACCACCTCCTGTACACTGCACTGTACATCTGGAGGGACCACCTCCTGTACACTGCACTGTACATCTGGGGGACCGCCTCCAGTACACTGCACTGTACATCTGGAGGGACCACCTCCTGCACACTGCACTGTACATCTGGAGGGACCACCTCCTGCACACTGCACTGTACATCTGGAGGGACCACCTCCTGTACACTGCACTGTACATCTGGAGGGACCACCTCCTGTACACTGCACTGTACATCTGGAGGGACCACCTCCTGTACACTGCACTGTACATCTGGAGGGAGCACCTCCTGTACACTGCACTGTACATCTGGAGGGCCACCTCCTGTACACTGCACTGATTTCTATCTTCTCCCTGCAAGGCCTGGCTGCAGTTGGCTGGCTGCAAGCACACCACTCAGAGCCCCCTTGATGCTACCCTGGACACCACTCAGTTGGCCCTAGATGAGACCCTGCCACTATCGGACGGTCAGAGTGCTGGCTTCAGCTGCAACCAACAGGAAGAGGAGCAGTACTTCCAGAGGTGAGGGACCTTAGAGAGTGACTTGTTGACTGTGCTTTGTCAAATGTTTCGCATTTATACTGAATGGAGGGAGTGCTTGTGACTATGTTGTGTTGTTGTTGTTGTTGTTGTTGTTATGGCACACAGACTTGTTTACTTGATGAGTGAGGATGGAAGGATTGAGGACAATGTGTCCACTTTGCTCAGTTATGCCAAGGTGTGTACACATTTATGTATGTACACTACACACACACACACACACACACACACACACACACACACACACACACACACACACACACACACACACGCGCGCGCACACACACACGCACACACACACACATACACGCACACACACACACGCACACACACACACAAACACACACACACACACACACACATGCACACACACACACACACACATCAGTAACTTTGTTCTGCACAAACCTGCTTCTCCAGAGGTCAGGCTCAGGCTTCCCGTACAAAGCACGCAGGCTAGCGCTAAGGGTGGTCCTGCAGGTTGCTCCCCCTGAGGTGGTGCAGAGGGTGGCTGACAAGAGCCTAGTTGGAGTGATGTGAGTGGCTGATGTGGAAGCTTGCATTGCTAATTTACCTAATACCTGGCACATTGTATGACTGGGTGTCAAATGATAACACCAAATTAGGTATGATTTGTAATGTAATTGACTTGGATTATGCCTCTGGTTATTACTTAGCATTATTGTCTGTTTGAACCACAATCCTCTGATTTACCCTTAACCCATTGTTTAGCCCAATTCTGCACTTACGTACATAGCATCTTACCCTCACCCCTCCCCTCCCCTGACACACCACCACCACATACACACCACCACAAATGCACACACATACGTACATACGCACATATACTGTACACACACACGCACACACAACACACACATACATACACGCACACACACATACATACACACACACACACAACACACACATACACACACACACACACACACACACACACACACACACACACACACACACACACACACACACACACACAGGGAGTACTCTCAGGTGCTCCACATCCTATCAGAGCTGGAGGTGCTGGGGATACCTACAGACCTGCAGGCCTACCTCGGCTACAACAAGACAGTCTTTGTCAAGGGCATCCTCAAAAGCCACTCGCACCAGCCAAAGGTACTGGCTCAGGCAATTACTGTTATCACACACTGTGGACCGGGGTGGTTACCACTTTGGTTCCCGATTTTACCCACACATTGAGAAGCACGTAAAGAGAGGGAAGACGTAGAGAGAGTGCTTGTGGACTTGTGTTGTGTCACATGCACACACACACATGTAGCATGTATTCTGGACCTTTGTTATACTTGTAGGTATGTACATACAGTACATACCAATTGCAGGTACATACTGTACGTGTACATACAGTTGTACGTTTGTACCTACGTATGTACGTACAAATTCCCCTCCGCTTCAATGTATGAGCATACATACTTCTGTTCTATTGTGAATCCTTGCCTACAGGCATGGGCACCTAGGGCTTATCGTGTACTGTACATATTACGGCACACACCCTCCCCCTCACCTCACCTCCCCTCATGTCAAAGGCTTTGGACCTCATGGTGGACGTGATGACCTTCCATTCTCTCCTGGACCCAGTTCTGTGGGAGCAGGTCCTTCACCTGTTGATGGACGCTAAACTGGTGGGTGGGTGTAGCCGGTCACCACTGAATGACTTGCACAACTGCACAGTGGGATGGGGCAGTGCATTGGTGGTGCGTGTTATCTGAAGCAGTGTCCATTCTGTCTTGTGCACAGGTGGCCACACTGCGCCGTGCTTTGCTCTTCCTGGCAAAAGCAAGCCCAAGTGACTGTTCAGTTAGCTCCCAATGAATTCTTTCACATGTCACACACACACACACACACACACACGCGCGCGCGCACACACAGACACACAAGACACACACAAACACGCGCACGCGCACACAGACAGACAGACTCACAACACACACACACAGACACACACACACACACACAAACACACACACGCATGCACAACACACAGACAGACAGACTGACAGACACACTGACTGCTGACTACTAGTACCAGTGTGTTGTCTTAGGGTGTTTATCGATGCAGAAACTCGTACAGTGCATGGCCTAGCCTAGGTCAGTGGTGACATCCCACTGCTTCTGAGGATGCTGCAATGTCTCCCCATCTCTTCCTTGGCCATAGTATAGCTAAGTCTCTTCTGCAGCTCTTCAGTCACGCTGACAGTTGTGGCCATCTGTTCTGGTCCCAGGTGTCTAGGCCAACACAGCAGTGTGTCATGACGGTGTCAGCTAATGCCTCCCCCATGCTAAACCTATTTGCCTTGGTATTCGCTTCAGTGATGTGCTTGTCTCACGGTTGGTCCCTTGTCACATTACAGTATACTGTTTTCGCTTCACACACTCAGCCCCGATGATCGATGTGTCAGTTCCACTTAGCAGAACCACCATAACCACATCATGGTACACTGTCTGTCTGCTTGGCTTCTACAGACAAGTGGCTGTTCTGAAACACTGGCCTTCCTTAATTAGCACACACACACACACACACACACACACACACACACACACACACACACACACACACACACACACACACACACACACACACACACACACACACACACACACACACACACACACACACACACACTTGTGCTTGCCTAAACACTACCACCTGTATGCTAGTTTCCCTCTGTCCCATCATCCAAAAGGTGACCACCTGTGTGGGTGCATGGCGATACTTGCTGAAGCAGCCACTTAAAGATGTCGAGGTGCCTGTCACCGGACAACAGAAGGACGTACTTCTCAATAACTTCAAGTTGCTACTACAGTGGGTGCCTCTACAATGCAGCCTCAGTTATGCCCATAGAGCGAATATGCAGTGGAACCTCTCTACAGTGGACACCAATGGGACCCAGCTGGCTGTCCTGTATAGAGAGGTGTCCCTAATTCAGAGGTAGATTTGTACATAGGTAACACAGCTCCATGTGGTTGGGGGCAGCAGACAGGGTCCTCATTAGAGAGGTGTCCTTTTTGGAATGTCTTTTATAGAGAGGTTCCACTGTACGTATTCTGTGCAGTGTTTTGTGCATATGTAGTTCTGTCTGAGTCACTCGAGTTCAGTAATTGGCACCAGCTTGTGTCATCTGGTGCTATCTGGTGTATGGTGCGCCGCCACACACAAGATGAAGAGGTTGCCAATTTCATTTACCATTTCCTCAGATAAGCTGGAGTGTTGCAGTGGTGGGTGTAATGTAGTCTCAGCTGACCTCTCTCCCTCTGCAGGTGTCCATACTTGCTCTCTGTGGACCTACCATTCTTTGTCAAGTCCTACCACCGGCTTCAGCAGCCTGCCCTTGCCCTAGCCTGTGCTTGTCTCTTGCCCTCCTCACAAGAGAGGGAGGCATTTGTCAAGGTAGGTTTGACTCCTGGTTAGAGGTGGGTTGGTATTATCTCAGTCAGTGGTGTCGCAAATCAGCCAGACATGTGTGTGCTCTTTACGTACACCAGATAGGATGTGCCCTCTTTTCCGTGATGTTTTCTGGGCACAAGGTGCTCCTATGAGGTACAGGTACCTCGTTTCTGTGGTGGTGTTTCTGTTGCTCTAGAGTCTTGGGAAATCACTGGACCCCCTTGCTTGGGGGGAGGTGGAGAGGGAGCTCCAACATCTACCCATCCCTCCTCACGTGAGTGGAGTCATGGATGAAGGTAGTAGCGCTCACTTTTAGCATGTAGATGCTCACAGAGAACCTCATCCTGATGTGCCATACCACAAGGAGCCTTAAAGCCTTAAGCAATCAGATGGCGTATCGGCAATAGTACACATCATCCTAATGACACTTCTGCATGAATCCGGTGCCCTAGCTCATTCAGGCACACAGACAACACGTTGGTTCTAAGACCCTCTGTGGTTCAGTGCACTTCTTTACAATACAATGTTGTAGCCACGTGTATCGTGCACTGTGTCTGTTTCCTCTTTCCAGATCAGAGCTGCTGTTAACCAAGACATGCATGCATTGCAAGTATAGTGATGAGGCAACTTTCTAACGCTCCTGTTTGCGGGCTATGAATCTAATTATGGCGGCGGAATGCCGATTGTGAATACCGACCCAATACAGTTTGTGTACAACCACACAGCTGTGTGGTGTGTGTCTATGTGTGTGTATTGATCAAGTCAAGGAAGAAGACACAGCCCTCTGAAACAAAGTTGTCCAAGTTCCCCCGAAGTACATCAAGGTCGTATTTCTTGGGGCACACGCGTGAACTGTGTCGGGGGAGCGCGGACCATCTCTTTGTATATAGACAACCATCCCTTCCCATCCTACAACGTCATCCATTTCCTTCCCATCGTGTACTAGCTCTCTCAACCGCGCGGCCAGAGCAGGGTCAAGAAACGCGGGCAGAGGGCATCAAAAGTGGGTCGACAACGGATTGGCTAATAGCCATTTTATTATTCACGACCCGCCTCCTTAGAGGAATATTTTCCAGTGTCTAAACAAACGCTGCCTTTTGGACAAGTGTTCATGTTGGTATATTATCTCCCCCTTCCCATCAGATTTGAAGGCTGGCCTCTTCTGAAAGCGACAGAGAGGGGGCATTGAGTCCTCCTCCTTCGAAAAGGGCCCGAATTTCGCCACAGTACCGGCGTTCTCCTGTACTGTGTCCGGCTATGTCCGCTAATGGATCAGCCGTGCCTTCGTCGCAGAATGGGGCTGGAGCAACGCAGGAGGACGGAGAATTCTCCCTAAGGGGGAGGATAAAACAGAAACTACTGTCTTCCTCCCCCAGTGCCTTGGCAGAAAAACAGAAAAAGAGGAACCTTACTGAACGAGAACAGGAAAGCATTAAAGTCATTGGACAACACTTGAGGGACCTCGGCTTGTCGTAAGATGTAGAGTCCTCTCTGTAGTGGTAGAGTCATCCTGTAGTGTGGTATACACTTAGAATAGAACATTTATCAACACATGTTACCCCTTGCGCTGTGTGTGTGTGTGTGTGTGTGTGTGTGTGTGTGTGTGTGTGTGTGTGTGTGTGTGTGTGTGTGTGTGTGTGTGTGTGTGTGTGTGTGTGTGTGTGTGTGTGTGTGTGTGTGTGTGTGTGTGTGTGTGTGTGTGTGTGTGTGTGTGTGTGTGTGTGTGTGTGTGTGTGTGTGTGTGTGTGTGTGTGTGTGTGTGTGTGTGTGTGTGTGTGTGTGTGTGTGTGTGTGTGTGTGTGTGTGTGTGTGTGTGTGTGTGTCTGTGTGGTGTGTGTCTGTGTGTGGTGTGTGTGTGTTGTGTGTCACATGTTATTGCAGAGGCTCAAGGTAGATTGATTGATACCAATAGCGAATTGATGAGCAACATGACAGTTGTGTTGTTGCTCATCAATTAACTATTGGTGTGTTACATGTGTCACCCCCATCCCCTTCCTTCCACCACCTTGTAGGCGGACAGCCGAACAGCTAGCCGAGGAGTCTGAGTGCAGCCTGGACCACCCGTTGGCTGCCAAGTTCAGGCATTTTGTTCTGAGTGGCTTGTGGGAGGAGGTAAGTACCAGCATCATGCAGGACAGGGTGCCCTGTGCGTAAGGCAGACAGAGACAAGTGGCATTCCCAATATGGAGCGCCTATCTGGTATGCTAGTGTCTTAGCTCCCCCCCCTGGACTATCTGACCCAACCAGTACTAATTGCGTTAGCACACTATTTTGCACAAGTATTTTGACTGTACACAATACAGACCACAGTACAAGACTGCATAAGATGACTTGACAGGCAGGTTTCAGTGTGGTGTTGCTTCAATGTACGTATATACATCATTGCTTGTTGGGCATATACGTAGAACCTCTTTACAGTGAACGCTTCTGGGGCACAGCTGGCTGCCTGTATAGAGAGGTGTCCCTAATTCAGAGGTAGATTTGTACACAACCGTATGTGACTGAAACTGCAGACACTGTCCTCACTGGAGGGGAGTCCTTTATTCATACTGTCCCTCTTTATTGACAAGTTCCACTGCACCTGAAACTTCCTAGTGGCCTTTGTAGTGCAATCAGGGGTGCCTGCGAAGTGTGCATAGATGCATGGCTGGGCAGGGAGAGTGAGTGTACGTATGTATGAAGTAAGTCTTAATGAGAGACTCAGAGGAAAGTGGGAAATGGTGTACTGTGTGTCACTTTCTCTCTGAGAGAAGAAGAGGCATTGTGTGGTTGAGGGTGGTGTGTGTGTGTGTGTGTGTGTGTGTGTGTGTGTGTGTGTGTGTGTGTGTGTGTGTGTGTGTGTGTGTGTGTGTGTGTGTGTGTGTGTGTGTGTTGTAATGTGCAGTGTATTCATGCACTCCTGGTTGTTGTAGTGGCATTGTGTCATGTTGTCTAACTGTTGTCAAGGCACTTGTTCAATAGCTCGCTCATCAGGGGCCATTTGCTGACACATGCACACCATATGACCTCACTGGGAGTGTGACAAAAGTAAGGACCAATTCTCCTCTTCCTACCATCCTCCACCTCCCATAACCACCAGGCTCCTCCCCCTCCCATAATCACCAGGCTCCTCCCCCTCCCATAATCACCAGGCTCCTCCCCCTCCCATAACCACCAGGCTCCTCCCCCTCCCATAACCACCAGGCTCCTCCCCCTCCCATAATCACCAGGCTCCTCCCCCTCCCATAACCACCAGGCTCCTCCCCCTCCCATAACCACCAGGCTCCTCCCCCTCCCATAACCACCAGGCTCCTCCCCCTCCCATAACCACCAGGCTCCTCCCTCTCCCATAACCACCAGGCTCCTCCCCCTCCCATAACCACCAGGCTCCTCCCCCTCCCATAACCACCAGGCTCCTCCCCTCCCATAATCACCAGGCTCCTCCCCCTTCCATAACCACCAGGCTCCTCCCCCTCCATAACCACCAGGCTCCTCCCCCTCCCATAATCACCAGGCTCCTCCCCCTTCCATAACCACCAGGCTCCTCCCCCTCCCATAACCACCAGGCTCCTCCCCCTCCCATAACCACCAGGCTCCCCCCCTCCCATAACCACCAGGCTCCTCCCCCTTCCATAATCACCAGGCTCCTCCCCCTTCCATAACCACCAGGCTCCTCCCCCTCCATAACCACCAGGCTCCTCCCCCTTCCATAACCACCAGGCTCCTCCCCCTCCCATAACCACCAGGCTCCTCCCCCTCCCATAACCACCAGGCTCCTCCCCCTTCCCATAACCACCAGGCTCCTCCCCCTCCCATAACCACCAGGCTCCTCCCCCTCCCATAACCACCAGGCTCCTCCCCCTCCATAACCACCAGGCTCCTCCCCCTTCCATAACCACCAGGCTCCTCCCCTCCCACAACCACCAGGCTCCTCCCCCTCCCATAACCACCAGGCTCCTCCCCCTCCATAACCACCAGGCTCCTCCCCCTTCCATAACCACCAGGCTCCTCCCCCTTCCATAACCACCAGGCTCCTCCCCCTCATGCCACTTGCCACTTGTTTGCTATCAACACATTAAACTTTCACTCTCTAGAGTCACTGAAACCTTGCTGCTGCTCAATGCCCATCCATTCCAT
>OX465045.1:1053642-1068642 GCA_949841015.1 Aplysina aerophoba
TGCACGTGTGTGTGTGTGTGCGCGTGTGTGTGTGTGTGTGTGTGTTGCGTGTGTCTGTGTGTGTGTGTGTGTGTGTGTGTGTGTGTGTGTGTGTGTGTGTGTGTGTGTTGCATGTGTCTCTCTGTGTGTGTGTGTGTGTGTCAGTGTGTGTGTCAGTGTGTGTGTGTGTGTCAGTGTGTGTGTGTGTGTGTGTGTGTGTGTGTGTGTGTGTGTGTGTGTGTGTGTGTGTGTGTGTGTGTGTGTGTGTGTGTGTGTGTGTAGTGTAAATACATAAATGTGTGTGGGCCATGTGGGGGTAGACAGCATTGTGTGTGTGGGGGGGGGATAGGTGCGACAGTACAGGTACTGTACTCATGGACGCACAAAGGTATTCTCCTTCCTCCCACAGCCCCTCCAATCGACACCACACTTCCCCTTCTACCAACGTACCCGGATTAATACCTATGGTACTGCCCAAATTGGGCTACATTCAGATCATTGTCTCCGAGGTGGTTGACCCTGCCCATTTTTGGGCCCAGCGAGTGGATACATCGGCCATGGTGCAGCTGCAGTCCATGATAGATGCCATCAACGCAGAGTCTGACAGACTCATCCCACTCCTCAGTAACCCTGAGGACCTGGTGGGGCATATGTGTGTGGCGCCCTACTTCGAGAACGGACAGTACTACAGGGCAAGGGTCCAGTCTATTGCCCCAAGTACTGGCCTCGTGATGGTGAGGAAGGTGCAGGGGAGGGAGAAGGTGCCAACTACACCAATCTGGGCAGGAGGGAGGGGAGGGGACTACAGACCCCTTGGATACGTAGTCTGTGAGATGCATTGACTACTGGGTAGTTGAAGCTCAAGGGTGCCCCTGACGATTGCAGTCTGCGTATGTTGTACTTGTGGTTCACTCGTGTTGTCTTGTGCCTTGCACCACAGCTGTTGTGCGTGGTTCTGTGCGCTTCATCTTTGCAGGTCCATTTTGTTGACTACGGCAACAATGACTTTGTTCCCTGCAGTGCTCTGCGACAGATGCCACTCGAGTGTTTTGCACTTCCGCCTCAGGTGAGCACTCTGCTCTCTTCTGGCCAGCTTGTCCTCATTGGGGTTCAAGCGTACTCTTTGGTGTCCGAAGTATTCCTTTTGAGGCAAAGGGGCACTCTTCAGGGTTCACAAGTACTCTTTAAGGTTCCACAATATGTATGTATATCTGCTTTCAGGCAGATTCAGATCACCAGGTCTGACTTAACAGAGCCGTTGTATTGCCAGTGTACGTATTACGTACAGTACATATTGCCTTCTGCCCTGGCCTGGGTAACCATGTGTGACCCTCACCTCACTTCACAGGCTTTCGAGTGTTTCCTCGTCGGAGTGCGTCCATCTCTGCACAAGTCTCCTGATGGACAGTGGACAAAGGAGGCTGTAACACGGTTCACAGAACTCACCTTCGGCAAGGTTCTTGTGGCTGACGTGAGTGGGCACCTGCTGACTCACAGTCCATTGGTGCACGGTTCGGTGCTGAGGGGTGCTTGATTCAGCTTTGGTGTAGGTGTGAAGTGATTTGGAAGTCTTGGTGTGGTGGTGTGGGTGTGGAATGTGGTGTGTGTGTGGTGTGTGTGTGTGTGTGTGTGTGTGTGTGTGTGTGTGTGTGTGTGTGTGTGTGTGTGTGTGTGTGTGTGTGTGTGTGTGTGTGTGTGTGTGTGTGTGTGTGTGTGTGTGTGTGTGTGTGTGTGTGTGTGTGTGTGTGTGTGTGTGTGTGTGTGTGTGTGTGTGTGTGTGTGTGTGTGTGTGTGTAGCTGTTCGTCTGTCTTATCTCATCACCTTGTGCTGCAGAAACACCACACTCTTGCCCAACATCCACGGGTTACCAGCACTGACGTGTCTGCTGTTTGCACCCATAGTGGAGATGAGGTGTGTTCGTGCACCTGTGTGCATGCGTGCGTGTGTGTGCCTGTGTGTGTGTGTATGTGTGTGTATAGTGTGGTGTACGTGCATACTGTAGATGTGATGTAGTGTACCATAGCTCACAACATTGCATACGTACATATGTACGTATGTACCGTGTGTACATGTATGTACTTTGTATGATGTACGTATGTACTGTACTGTACGCACTCTACATGGTTGTTGTGTTAAAGCATGGGTAGCGTTTGTGCTATATTGTATAATTATGTGAGCATGCATCCTTGCCCTCCCTACCTCCCCCTACCTCTCTCATCTTTTCCCTCTGATCCTCCTTCCCTTAAACGACATCTCTTGGTGTTCAGGACAGACCCACTATTTTCGCGCTACACTGGTGTTCTGTGTGGATTGGGGTGTGACCCAGCCACGGGGGAATCCCTGTATCACCTACATGATCTGGAGATCTCTTTTGACACAACTTTTACTCAGCAAGACCTTGACAGAGTGAGTCTTCAGCCAAATGAACACAACACATCCTGTGCATGCATGAAAGGGTGTGTTCTGCTTGGCTCAACAACCTCCCTCAGTGTGCCTACCTACATATGTACCTATCTACTGGTCCCTCCCCCTGACTCCTCCCCCTGACCCTCCCCTTGGCCCCTCCCCTTGGCCCCTCCCCTTGGCCCCTTCCCTTTGGCCCCTCTCCTCCCTACACCTGTTAGGTGAACCACCTTCGGCTGGCCGTGAACCTTGCTCTTGACTGCGATGAAAATGCAACCACCTGGGGGCCTAGTGCGGTTGAGAAGATTCAGAAAAGAGCAAGGACTGACCTCCTGGAGTGAGTGGCCGAGGAGCTGAAAGTTGTGTGTGTGTGTGTGTAGTGTGGTGTGTGCGTGTGTGTGGTGTGTGGTGTGTGTGTGTGTGTGTGTGTGTGTGTGTGTGTGTGTGTGTGTGTGTGTGTGTGTGTGTGTGTGTGTGTGTGTGTGTGTGTGTGAGGTGTTTGTGTGTTTGTATAGGTGTGTGTGTATGTGCATGCAATGCTCTTGTGAGGTGTGGAAGGAGTGTTAACCTTACAGGCTACAAGGTCGAGTGTGTGCAAGGTGTATTTGGCCCTCAGCATTGACTGCAAGGCTGTGTGGCACTGTTTGATCTGTACCAACTCCCCACTAATTGCTACACAGACTTCTGCACATTCCTCGTGAGTCAGTCCCTGTCATTCCCTTCAAGAGGCAGTACCAGTGGAATCAGATGCCCCCCCAATACCTCATCCACCCAGAGCAGCGAGGGATCATCGGTGACGCCTCCTTCCTCCCCCTACACCCAGGGGTGACCCTGACTGGACCCCACTCCTTGTGCAGCCAGCTGCCTCCTCCCACACACAAGATGGCTCAACACATTGCAGAGCTGCACAGACTTGCAAACCAGTGAGTTACTGCAGTGAGACCCGTCTTATAGACAGCCACCCTGTAGCCAGTGGTAAATGGAGAGGTGGGTGCATTGTGTAAAGGTAGTTTTAGTGCTACACTGATGTCACACTGGGGCCAGGGGTGGGCTGTAGTTAGATATGTAGATACTTCCAGAGTAGTCTCGCGTAGCCAGACCCTTTCTACTGTTGTGGTTGCACAACACGCTGGAATTATGCAGTAGCGAAGAATAGGATCTGGCCACGCGAGACACTTCCACAGTGGCCATTAGACATATTCTGCTGTACGCACAGTATGGTCAGCATAGGCGGCGGAACCATGGGGGCAGGGCACAGGGGGCACTAGATTGAAAGCATGGCTGTGCATGCACAAATACGAGGTTGCAGTGCCCCCCTAAATAGAAATACGTATCTTCCTCCGCCTATGGCCAGGTAATCCATGCCTGAGTTGTCACTGCAGTGTGCCTTATAGCTTCCTGCTGATCCGCCCTCCACACAGGTCCAGCGATGCGACTGCGGTGACCTGTGAGCTGTGCCATGTCAAGTGTGGCACCGCACAGGCTCTGCTTCGTCACCTTCAGAGCAAGGCACACAAGTACGAGGAGAAACTGGCTCTCGAGGGCACACCGGCACTCCAACGTATGTGACCTCACAGTGATCGAGTGACTCACATCATGCATCGATCCTACAGGCCATCCATTCTATACTATACACACACACAGCTCATATACAAATTACAGCATACAACTATTGTAGGTTGAGCACTGCCATGGCTGTTCAACCAATTGACTGACCACACTGCATGATTCATTGATTTCTATTTCAGAGTTATTTATGTGCATACATACATATGTTCTCAATACAATGATTCAAATTATACATTGGAGACTGGAGGGGATCGTGGAGAATGTTATTAGTACATATGCTGTGTATAAAAATTACCCTAATCATTAATACGTATTATGAGTGGTCATCCTCGTCTTTGCTGGGGGTGGAGTTCCGTGTGCCTCTGACTGGCGAGGGACTGGGATGGGCTCTCTGCCGAGCGGGAGAGTTAGAGTCCATTGCGTCTGGTCCCCCCTGTGACACCGTCACCTTCAACACACTATACCAACACACACACACACACACACATACACACAGGGCAGGAGAGAGACAGAATGAGACAACAAGTGTTACTGGACATGAGACTCTGCCTGGTTAGTTTGTAGTTAGTACTGCATCCCACATGTGACCTTGCAATTGCAGACAAGAAGTTTGTGCAGCTTGGTTGCTTCACTGATGTTTCTAACACAGGCAGCAAGGCAGCAGGCAGCTACTAAAACTAGGAGAATCAAATCTTTTTGGCCATGTACGTACTGTACATTGGCGACTTTATATGGGAATTATCAGTATAGTCGGATGGCTATTTTGGACGATCAAGCACGCTTTCAATTGTCACTTCAATGGAACGTTTTGCCCATCACGGGATTCATCAGGCATACAGCACATTACCAGTGTACTTACGTACGTACTTGTGCATGTATGTACATAACAGAGAGTGCTTCATAAGAACTCGGTACGTGTCTCACCTTCCACCTCTGTCAGGCTGTTTGAAGCCAAACAGTTTCTTGATGCTCTGGGATATTGACTTCCTCTTCGGAGAATCGCGGCTCTACACAAAAAGTGTGAATGCAGGAGTAATCCAACTGCACCAGCGGACACAATACGAAGGGTGGTGTAAGTGGTGCATGCACACCTCTCCAGGTTTGCTTACAAAATGTCCAGAGCCCCTTCTGAACAACCTGGGGCTGGGTGACCTCTGGGTTGATGAAGCCACCGGTACGCTGGCCACCGAGTAACAATCGTCGTCATCATCGTCTTGCACGTCACCAGCCTGCCCCCTTGCGCTCTGGAGGACTTCGTTAACACGTGCTCTTTGGTTGGCATCTAGACCCTGTGCAAGTGCAGGTATGTGAGTGTGTTGTGTGCGCATGCACGAACATAGCAAGGATTACACTAAGAAGAGATACATTCAGCGTGTGCAAGCAAGTGCAGTGTTTGGCTGACTGACCTTCTTTGAGGAAACGGCAAACTGAGCAAGGACCTGTGCGGTATCAGTCTTGCCCTGACGGCGATAGAGCTCACTCAGGTTCTTGAGTGTGTCTGACACAGAGTGTCTACCGAGAGGGGAGAAGGGTAGCAGTGAACTTGTGATTAAAGCAGACGGCACTTGTACAGTGCAGTCACTGTCAGTGAGTCTCCCTGTCAAAGCAAGCACTGGTGATATTCCCTCCTTCCCTCTTAGCCTCCTCACAATTAGCCATTCCTCCACTCCCCCTCCCCCTCCCCCTCCCTTTCTTCCCCCTCCCCTCCTCACCTTCCTCCCACCTGCCTTTCAGACCTGTGCCACCCTCCCTTATCAGAGTACGAGGTGTCCATGACTGCATCGGAGGCAGCACTCCTGTGCTCCTGTGCAGGACTGTCACTGTCCAGCATCCAGGAGGATGGAGGACCTGTGTGCTCACCATCACTGGGTTCGGATGAGTTGGCAGTCTGAAGAATCTGGAGGTTGAAAAAGGTGGGGTGCCGTGGAGTCACATGACTCGGTAGGGGGCTGATAGGAGTACGGTGCAGTGATGATGGGTGGCAAAGTAGCACAGAGAACTGAACAGTACGGATCGAGGTGAGCCAGCCTACGTACCTCCCTGAAGACCAATTCAGCCGCCTTGTATTTCCCCTGTTTGAGGTAGCAGTTGGCCTGCGCAGACGGAACAGGACACAGAGAAATGTACATTGCACTATCAGCGCTCCATCCAGCATACACAAATGCAAACATGCACACACTGCAACACACGTCACACACCAGAAGACTCTTGATGCGGTTGACGTTGGGATCATCTGGTCCTAGCTCGGTCTGGTAGATCTCCAGTGCACGCTGGTAGTACCACTCCACCTGTCGCAGCGTGCGGAGAGGGGAGACGGTATGTACATACTAGCAGGCCAGGAATTCACCGTGCTGCAGCTTCGTGCAGTGGGTGGGGCAAGAGGGAGAGACTCACCTCTTCGTACTTGCCAAGGTTTTGGCAGAGAACAGCCAGGTTGGCCAGCTGCTTGGCCACGTCAGGATGGTTCACACCCAGGAGCTGGACATGACATGACATCACATGACATCACATGACATCACATCCCACACACCACACCACACCTTCTGCCTAATCTCAAGTGCTCGTCGGCAATGAGTCTCAGCCTCCCTGTAGTTGCCAAACTTCGCATAGACAACAGACAAATTGTTCAAAATGGCCGCCAACTACATATAGAGACGAAGAACAGGATACACATGCAGTGGCAATGCACAGGGTTAACTTTGCTCGCCGCCTGATAGGGCACTCACAGCGGGCTTGTTCTGAGGAGCGACTCGCTCCCGTATTCCAAGGGCATCTTGCAAATATTGAACTGCATCCTTGTACTTCCCCTGGTCTCTGTATGAGGAGGGACAGGAAGGGGGTGAGGAGAGTGCCAGGAGGGGTGAGGAGAGTGCCAGGAGGGGTGAGGAGAGTGCCAGGAGGGGTGAGGAGAGTGTCAGGAGGGGTGAGGAGAGTGTCAGGAGGGGTGAGGAGTGTCAGGAGGGGTGAGGAGAGTGCCAGGAGGGGTGAGGAGAGTGTCAGGAGGGGTGAGGAGAGTGCCAGGAGAGGTGAGGAGAGTGTCAGGAGGGGTGAGGAGTGCCAGGAGGGGTGAGGAGAGTGCCAGGAGGGGTGAGGAGAGTGCCAGGAGGGGTGAGGAGAGTGTCAGGAGGGGTGAGGAGAGTGTCAGGAGGGGTGAGGAGAGTGCCAGGAGAGGTGAGGAGAGTGTCAGGAGGGGTGAGGAGAGTGCCAGGAGGGGTGGGGTGGGAAGAGTGCGAGGAGGGGTGGGGACAGACAACAACTGCAACACATGGCAACGTAACATGTACACACACCACACCACGTTCACCACCATACGAGGTACCACCACACCATGTTCACCGCCATACGAGGTACCACCACACAACAGGGAAGCAGTGCACACACGTGTCGTGTCCCCTTACTTGTACACCACAGCTAGTATGCTGAGCGCCGTGGCAACATCCTGATGGTCATGTCCGCCCTCCGCCTCCAGCTCTCTGATAACCTGTTTACACAGAGTTGTGGCTACCTCGTGCCGACCCTACGGTGAGTAGTGGCAGACGACACACACTGGATGACTGCTCCGCTTAATGGACTATAAAAGTAAAGTTCAAAAGAGCTTGATACTGAGAATACACAATCAGTGTGGTTCTAGATATACGTACATACGTACTGTACGTGGGCACGCATTCTTGCTATTACACACATACAATGACAAGCACATGTCTGTTTCACACACAGGGTTCATAACATCTTCACCCTAAAGAAGGCCAGTGCATCTGACCGAAACGTCGGCAAGATTGCTAACAATTGAAAGCTGTTACCCAGAGAACCACCTCTTTCTCATGTGTGTTGCCATACGTACCTGGTTTATGTGTTGCAGGACCCTCCCGTGGAGACTGCGCAGCTTCTCTGCTGCTGCATCATGACCTCCGGCCTCGGCTGCCTCCTGAGACCCTCCTCCCCCTCCAGCCCCATCCTTCTTTTCCGCCCTTGTCAGGTGAGGGTCCTCAATGATGCCCTCTTCAGTGGTATCCATGTCAAAGGAGAAGTCTGACTTGCTCGTGGTGAGTTGATCCGCTTGTGCCTGCGGAGAACACGCGGTGCATCAGCTGTTGTACTGCATGTGTTTTAGCTATACTGGGTAGCTACAGCACTGTGTAAGTGCATTCACATGCATGCATGGATGCACACACACACACATGCATGCATGCATGCATGCATGCACACAGCACATGCACACCACACACACCCCGTGCAAGTCATCCCTTGCAAGTGATGCCTGAAACTCCAGTGCCTCCTTCTCCTCCCTCAGCTGGACTAGCTCTACCTCGGCCTCTTGAAGCTGCTGCTGAGCCTCTTCCAGTTCCTTTCGCAGCCAAGTGGTTTCCTCACACAGTCTCCGCACTTGTGCCTGCAACTTGTGCCGCTCCGTCTCCATTTCACTCAGGTAGCCAGTCAGGGCAACCATCAGCTGCATTGTGTGTGGTGTGTGTGTGTGTGTGTGTGTGTGTGTGTGTGTGTGTGTGTGTGTGTGTGTGTGTGTGTGTGTGTGTGTGTGTGTGTGTGTGTGTGTTGTGAAGGCACATTACTACTCATGAAACATTTCACCATCTAGAGGTGAGGCAATATAAGGTGCACTACGATAAGAGGTGTGCCACAATAAGAGGTGCACCACAATAAGAGGTGCACCACAATAAGAGGTGCACCACAATAAGAGGTGTACCACAATAAGAGGTGCACCACAATAAGAGGTCCCCACCACAATAAGAGGTGCACCACAATAAGAGGTCCCCACTACAATAAGAGGTTGCCACTACAATAAGAGGTGCATCACAATAAGAGGTGCACCACAATAAGAGGTGTACCACAATAAGAGGTCCCCACCACAATAAGAGGTGTACCACAATAAGAGGTGTACGAAACAGGAGGGTGGGGTGTCACTATGGGGCGTGAGGACGTCGGCCTCCACCGCCCACTCAAAGTCCTGCTGCCGAGGCACGCCTCCACAATAAGAGGCGTACCACAATAAGAAGGGTTCCTGTACTCACTCTCGCCTCCAAAACACCCTGACCAAGGCTCTTCATACATTCTTCCAATTGCTTTCGCTTCCCGTCTGATATCAGTGATGCCGCATCACTCTTACCTGAAAAAGAGGATGGACAGATGTGTGCGTAATATACATACATATATACGCACCAAAAAGTCATCCTCAACCTAAAACCTGGCCATGATCCTGGCTTGCTGGGAGTCTTCCATACAAACATGAAGCAGTTCTACGAAATAACTACACAACCAACAACGTTGTATGACACAGAGAGGGGCACCCTAGATAATCTACGTATGTTGACACACACAACTTCTAGGCTGAGCCCACTTCTGAACTGTGCACACAACCGTACGTCCACATCCTGTACAGCTTACGTCTAGCCGCCTCCTCTTCCTGTCTGGACAGTCCGTCCAACAGAGTGCCGTTTTGTAGTTTTAACGTTTCCAGGCCTTGCGACAGCTGAGAGGCATTCTCCACTAACTTCTGGAGGCTGTTTGTGTGTTGACCGTTCATTCTCTTCCCTCCCAACAGCACAAGCGGTTCACGTCAGACTCTAGCGGTTAGTTCGGTCACCTTGGGAAGGGCAAGAGGAACGGGCAAACACTGAAACCCCTAAACTAGCGGTATGCGGCATCATAGAGTATCACTGTGTGCATGTCCCCATACTGGGTAAAGTCTGCTTCTGACTTCAAACGTACGATTTAGATTTGGGTTTCAAAATTTGGCAATCGGTGAAATTGCTGCTTGCAATTGCAATAGGCCAGGATGGGAGTGTTTAAGGATCTGCATGTGTATCTTGTCGAAGAATCCATTGATGACATAGCGAAGGTAGTCTCTCGACATGTGAACAATAATGGCCTTTTGTACGCGCTATCTTGTACAACAGCCTTAGTACCCGACTCGACTTCATTGTTTTAGTTCACTGCCTATGGTGTATGTACATTGTCATTGTTTCGCTCAAGTTACTTTTTAAGCATTGAGTCACTTGACCTGCAGGTGAAGGAAGTGCTCCGAAGTGGTGAGGTCTATTGGGAGTACTATTACACAGACCTGGTGGATGTAGTGGTGTGCGACCGTGAGGAAAGCATCAAAGAGTTGTGGGACAGAGAAGACGGAGAGAGAGCTCCAGTGGTGACGTCACAGTGGGTCATCCTCTCGCACAAGTGTGGAGCCGTCCTACCGTATCCTAAACTCCTCCCACTGCTAGTGTGACTGCGTGGTTGATATGCAGTATGTACTCCAGACATGGCACATTTGGGACCTTGTGTTCATGTTCGCTGTTAAATGTTTGTATGTGTCAAATGTAAGAAATATGCCATTAAGGTACTTTGTCACTGGTGGATGTCTGTGGTCATGTGCAGTTACAAGTAGTATTATAAAGCTTCTTCCACCTCCTGCCTTGTGTGTGGTATGGACTTTACTGGTATGTACGTATGTACGTACGTACGTATGTATGCACCTTGACTGTGTGGTAGGAAGGAGCCATTTTACCTGTGCAAGACAGGGCTATTTAGAGAGTTCACCTTCTGTCCATCAAAGGTGTGTGTGTGCATGCATGCGCGCGTGTGTGTGTGTGTGTGTGTGTGTGTGTGTGTGTGTGTGTGTGTGTGTGTGTGTGTGTGTGTGTGTGTGTGTGTGTGTGTGTGTGTGTGTGTGTGTGTGTGTGTGTGTGTGTGCGTGTGCATGCGTGCGTGCGTGTGTACGTGCGTGTGTGTGTGTATCTGTCTATGTACATTAGCACTGTTATGACTGCAACTTTTATGTATGATAAATTGGATGTATATTATTAGACATAAAAGCAGAAAGCTTATGATATAATAATTTGTTTAAAGTGGCGTGAATTGAAGAACATTTGCATTGTGTGTGCATGCGTGCATGAACACATACATACATATGTACGTATGTACATGACTGTGTGTGTGTCTGCTCGCGGCCTCCTGCAGCTGTCCCAGAAGGACCAAGATCGGCTGTGGGGCATGGTGGTGATGAACGGGGGGAGGTGGCAGCAGAGGCTGGACAAGGGAGTGACCCATCTGCTCACCCTGGACTCCTCATCGGTAGGCGCACCCAACTGACAGCGTACATACGTACACACATTGCGGTGTTGACTTGTCAGCCATTGGAAGATGTTGTTTCTACCGAAAAGTGTGTTTGTGACAGTCATGTGTCTGCATGCATGTGCGTAGGTAAATACTCCCACACAGCACACCACCCTCACTCCCCACACAGCACACCACCCTCACTCCCCACACAGCACACCACCCTCACTCCCTACACAGCACACCACCCTCACTCCCTACACAGCACACCACCCTCACTCCCTACACACAACACACAACACACAACACAACACCCCCACACAAACCCCTCACCCCCACACAACACACAACACAACACAACACCCTCATCCCTCCACAACACAACACCCTCACTCCCTACACAGCACTCCACCTTCACTCCCCACACAACACAACACCCTCATCCCTCCACAACACAACACCCTCACTCCCTACACAGCACTCCACCCTCACTCCCCACACAACACACCACTCAGCCCTCCACAACACACCACCCTCACTCCCCACACAACACAACACCCTCACTCCCCACACAACACAACACCCTCATCCCTCCACAACACACCACCCTCACTCCCCACACAACACAACACCCTCATCCCTACACAGCACTCCACCCTCACTCTCACCAATTCTTCTTCACTCAGTCCAAGTGCCAGTGGTGCAAGGGGCACACCAGTGTCAAGGTGGTCAGTCCGGAGTGGGTCGTGGACTGCATTGAGGAGGGCCAGCTGTGCCCTGAAGATGGCTACCACCCATGTGCTTTGACTCAAGCAGAAAGTAGTGCCACAGACAGGGACACCAGTGATGTGGTCAGGCAGCAGCGCACCTAGGGTCATGCAGGGTGGCTGTTGTGTACTGTCACAAGTAGTGCCCCTCACTTGAATTGTGCTAGAAGGCAACTCTGTGCAACTACACAATTACATACATATGTATACACCATACAGTGCACCCCAGACCACCCTCTCCTCCTCCCTCCCCCCCACCTCCCCCCTCCCCTCCCCTCCCCTCCCTCCCTCTGACCTACACATTATAGGATCACTCCACTGCAGCTGGTGTGGACCGGGTGGTCTCCGACAGTGAACCTTTTAATGTCAAAATAGTCCCCGAGACTCCCATCGACACAAAGACAGCGTTCAACATTCAATCGACGGTGATTCACTCTCCCCTCCATCTGCAACCACCTCCCTCTGCAACCCCGCCCCCTGCAGCTCTCCCCCCTGTGACCCCACCCTCTGTGCCATTGGACACATGTGCAACTGGTATGGCTGGGAGAACGGTGGAGACAGAGGCCATGGATGAAGGCAGAACACATCCAAGCCAGCAGAAGGACAGTGCCAGTGAGAGAGCTGTGGACAAGGGTGCGAATGAGCCCCTCCTGCACTTTGATCAAGCAGAGGTTGAAAATGCATCTCTCCAGCCAAGCCCTAGCTCTCCTTCTGTAGCTGGTGAACCAAGCCACGCGGCCACTGGAAAGGGTGGCCAAGTGGAGGGAGATAGACCGGTTCCTGCAGCGTCCCTGCTTGAAGGAATGGTCTTTTTCATTAGCGACTACAGCCTGTCTATGGAAAAGACCATCATACAGAAGTGGAAGCAGGTACTGTATGTGTGCTCCGTGTGTCTGTGTACATGTCTGTGTACTGTGCAAATCTCGTGGTGTGTTGCATAAGAAGCAAACAGCAACACATCGTGTGCTATGTTGTGGCAAGACCGTCTACAGTGGAGCCCATCAATGTATGTTTGTATCAGGTATAACAGTCAATTGTGTGAGGTATCCGTCTCTCTAAACCGGCCAGCCCCTACTAGCGTGACCTGTCTACGTATAGGGTGACTGTGTAAGGCAGCCACCTGTCTAAACCGGCCAGCCCCTACTACTAGTACCTGTCTATAGTGGTCACTGTGTAAGGCAGCCACCTGTCTCACCCGGTCTCAATAGTCAGTGTCACTCTACACCTATCACATTAGCACACTGTGGAGCCACTTATCACAGAAGACTTCCTGGTAGTATAGATTCTGAATGGGCTGCGGTGTACTATGTCAAACTGTTCTGTACTGTATCGGCATATCAACATGCCATGCGGCTACCTGTCTCAGACACCCACTGAGTCCTTCTCTCCTGTATTACGCAGGTCGTCCATGAGCATGGGGGCGTGGTCCTGGAGGAGTACGACCACCACAGGTGCACGCATCTCATTGCTAAGCACTGCAAGAGCGAGCTGTTTGAACAGGTGACCTAAGAACTCCATATAGCCTGCCTCACAGACGGTGATGAGCGTCACAGCATACACACATGGTCGACACTGCTTTGATACGGTATATGTATGTATGTATGTTGTGCAGTGGCATGGAGTGGTATGTATGGTGTGATATGGTATACGTTATACAGTGCAGTGGCATGGAGTGGTATGTATGGTGTGATATGGTATACGTTATACAGTGCAGTGGCATGGAGTGGTATGTATGGTGTGATATGGTGTACGTTATACAGTGCAGTGGCATGGAGTGGTATGTATGGTGTGATATGGTATACGTTATACAGTGCAGTGGCATGGAGTGGTATGTATGGTGTGATATGGTATACGTTATACAGTGCAGTGGCATGGGACATGCATGCACATGGGGTGGGTATATGTACAGTACAGTAAATGGTGCATGTATTCTGCAGGAGAAAGGTAAGTGATTCAAATCCAAATCAGACGTACATATGTATGTGCATACGTATGTACATTCCTCTGAACAGTATGTAGTGAGTTAGTGTGTGCGTTGTTCACATGCTTGCAATTGGACGTGACAACTTTGCTCGCTCACATTCACCAGGAAACACACTTATTAATAATGGAACCACTGCTGGTTCACTTATTAACCCAACCACTGCTGGTTCACTGGTCTTCTGTAGGCCCTGGAGGCAGAGAAGTGTATTGCGACTGCGTATTGGCTGAATGATGTGCTGATGACTGGGGACCTGTTCCTTCCACACAGTCCCCTGCACTTCCCAACAGCTTTCTCTGACCGACCGTCACACAGACCAGACACTGAGTTTGTAAGGGTCTACATGCACTAGTCCATAAGTACGTATGTACCAGCATGCATGTGTGTGTGAGTGTGTGTGTGTGTGTGTGCGTGTGTGTGTGTGTGTTGTGTGTGTTGTGTGTTGTGTGTGTGTGTGTGCGTGTGTGTGTGTGTGAGTGTGTGCGTGCATGTGTGTTGTGTGTGTGTGTGCGTGTGTGTTGTGTGTGCATGTGTGCATGCGCTCGTGTGTGGGTGCGTGCGTGCCTGTGTTTGTCTGTGTGTTTGTGTGGAATGGTTGTATGATGAAGTGTATATGTGCATACTGTACATAAGTCTGCATGTACGTACGTATGTATGTATGTACGTATGTGTTGACGCTATACCACTCTTCAGTGCCTTTGCTGGACAAACTATGTTGGCAGCAAGCGTCAGATGCTCAAAGATGCCATCAAACTGATTGGATTCCCCTACACTGGTTTCCTCTGCAAGAGAACAACACACATCATCTGCAGAAAGTAGGTCTGATGCTGCAACCATGGCCTTGTTGTCACATGGGTGACATGTGACATCATGTGACCTTATACTTGTGTAGGCCTGAGGGGGTGAAGTTCAACTCTGCAAAGGAGTGGGGAGTCCATGTACTCAACGCAGTTTTTGTGACGGACATATTGTATGGTCAGTGGTTGGAGAAAGTGTTTCCAGGGGGGTGGTTGAGTGAGTGATGTGTTTGTGTGTGCCCTGCTTGCAGAGGGTTCCATTCCGGATGTTCATCCGTACCACACTGATTTGCGTTTGGAAGATGACCTAGAAGTGAACCACCCTTACTGTCTTCTCCTTCTAGGTGAGGGGCAGGAGTGACTGTATGTAAGGGCAGTGTGTGTGTGTGTGTGTGTGTGTGTGTGTGTGTGTGTGTGTGTGTGTGTGTGTGTGTGTGT
>OX465045.1:1071142-1314921 GCA_949841015.1 Aplysina aerophoba
ATTGAAGGTATTGTGGGTGTACAGAGAAAGCTACTGAAGGTAATGTGGGTGTACAGAGAAAGCTATTGAAGGTATTGTGGGTGTACGAAGAAAGCTACTGAAGGTAATGCGGGTGTACAGAGAATGCTATTGAAGGTATTGTGGGTGTACAGAGAAAGCTACTGAAGGTATTGTGGGTGTACAGAGAAAGCTATTGAAGGTATTGTGGGTGTACGAAGAAAGCTACTGAAGGTATTGTGGGAGGAAGCTACAATAGTGAAGGTATTATGTGTATACGTAGCTATCCACTCTTTTCTCATCACTACGCACTCACTTTTACTGTCATGTGTGAAGGCAGGCATTATACCTGTATCCTGTATGTACGTAGCTGCATTGTGTCACTGCAGAAAAACGCACTTTGCTGCCCCGTTTCAATGTTATGTTGTAACATTCCTTTCCAGGGCCTCTGCATATACTCCACGAAGAGTGTCATTCCCGAGTTTGCTACACTGAAGACAATAGTGCAGGCAGCAGGCGGGGAGGTGAGCACAGAGGAATACTGCACACTCCTAGCATAATGTTTACTCCAGTTTCGTCTCTCCTTCTTTCCACTCCTTCAGCTCCTCTCACTGGAGGAAGTGAACCTCACGTATGGAGCAGTGCTTGACAGGAAGGTATGTATGGCATGAGCAGTTCCTTACTGTACCTCTAGAATGCACTATTTGTGTCCTCAATATGCTATGTATGTATCTATGTATGTATGTATGTAAACTATGTATGTATGTATGTACGTGTGTATGTATGTATGTATGTATGTATGTACGTGTGTATGTATGTATCTATGTATGTAAACTATGTATGTATGTACGTGTGTATGTATGTATGTATGTATGTATGTATGTATGTATGTATGTATGTAGGTACGTACGTATGTAAACTATGTACGTATGTATGTATGTATGTTATGGCATATAATGTGTGTATGTTGTTCTGGTAATAGACTCCTGGGAAGTGTGATAGTCAATAGTTGCTACCTCTTCCTTGTGCACTGATGCTCTCTGCTCACTGCATGTTGGCAGTGCACAATGAAGGACATGGCCAAGCCACTGATCGTGATCTGCCGCGACAACGACTTTGAAGAAGGCCAGAGTGAAGAAGAAATGAAAATGTTCATTCGTGCTAGAATTCGTGAGTTATTAAACGAGTTGATATGCTGCGTAGTCTTGTATATGTACATGTTGTGCACCGCTCATGATTCATAGGGTCTGGTGTGTGTGTGTAGAGATACCATTTGTACTGTTTGAGGTTTGCAGCCTATTCGTCCTCGCTGTGACCCCCCCCCCCCTACAGCCATATACACTCCAGAACTGGTCTTCACTGGGATCCTGAGGCAGGAGCTGCTGTTTGGCCAGTGCAGAATCTCACCTCCTGAGCGGTTTATGAGCCAACTCTAGCATGTGCATTCTCTCTATTTGTATCTTCCTGAATTTGTACCATCTATCAGTCTATGAGTGCAAGTGTGCACATGTATGTAAATTACGTAGATGCATGCACTCTTAGCTTAAATGTGTTGATTGAACGAGTCATTGTATGGTATTAAAGTACACATATGTATATTTGTCTGCCTCTCTACATAAGAGCAAAATTAATAAGACAATGACTTATCTAGCAATTACTGTACCACACAGGACCCCATGTGCATACGTAGGACTACAGTATGTTGTGCATGAAGGCAGATGATGGCAGCATAGTTGACAAGTTGGAAAGTCAACTACTAATCAAATAAGAACGGGCAAGAAGCATGAAACAAGAGTCCATGCATAGCTAATTATATCAGTTAATTTAATTACTTGTGTAATTTCATGCAAATTACAAGCTTGTTCGTCAGTGTACATATACACATTCACTCACTGGTGGTGATGCTGATCTAGACCCACAGTTTGTGGTTGATTATCATGTAGGCTCTTCCTCCTGCTGAGCCAGTTGTTGGCACAGTCTTCTCCTTTCCTCTGCTTGTCTCATGCGCATCAGGGTAAGACTCTCATAGTCCCTTTCTTTGGAGAAGAGTGTGGTTGTGTGTTGCATCTCAGAGTCCAAATTTACTGAGTGAATGGGATCACAGCCTGTTGTGGTTGGATGCATCGATGGCAGAACAGGGTCCTGAGCAGTAGAAGGATGAGGGATGGCTTCAGGAATGGGATTGTCTGACACCCAAGACAAGGTCAATGGATTGGTACTCAGGCCTTTTTCAGCGTCCATTGCTCTTTGCTACAGGAAATGAAAACGGTCACTTAACTGCCCATTGCATGCCAATGCATATGTAAGAAAATTCAACTTGTGCAATTTTCTCTACACTTACTGCATCAATGGGATCCAGGAAGGACACCAATGCCTTGCCATTTCTTTTTGTAGATACAAGAACATGATGAAGCGGTCCATACTTGGAGAACATATTCTCCAGTAATTCTTGGTTGTATCCTCCATTGTTTGAGTCCGCTTTCTTGCTCTTCCAACTAATCTTCAGAGTGGGCATGAGGTCAGCTTGAGAAGGCTCCTTCACTGAGGCAGACACATACACACATACACACACACACACACACACACACACACACACACACACACACACACACACACACACACACACACATACACACACACACACACACACACACACACACACATCACACACACCACACACCTGTAGCTTTCTGTTGTAACTCTTGTCTAAGCATTTCCTCATGTTCTGCAATCTTCTTCTTGCCTTCCTCCCTCAATCTCTCAATCTGCATTTTTGTAGAGAAGACAATGTAGCAGCACCAGCACACACTAACTACGCTTTACCATCACATTACACTCACTTCCTTCTGCACCCTTCTGGCTGCCTCTGCCTCATCCACTGCACTGGAGCTCTGCTTGGCTTCTTGACTCTCCAACTCTACACACCAAAGGGAACACTACTATCACCACAGTGACTATTTACCTTTTTCTAGCGGAAGAACTACTTAGCACATTTGAAGAGAACCCGCTGTACACTAACACACACTACACCCATCCACTCACCCGTCCAATGCACGCATGCACACGCACACACACACACAGCACCAGCTAGCAATTACCATTGAGCAGCAGTGACACTGGACCCACTCACTTTCCTTCATTTTCCTTCTCTTTGCTGATAATTCTGCATTCCTTTGTTTGGCTGCTTGCTTGGCCTTTAGCCAACTGTCATAGGCGGCCCTTGCAGCAGCATCCAACAAGATGTCATAGGCCTGTGACAGCTTCTGAAACAGGTCAGCTGCCTTCTGGTCCCCTGGATTCTTATCAGGATGGCATTTAAGCGCCCTCTTCCTGTACGCCCTAGTAATCTGTGCAGAGTCAAACATTCAATTGCTTGAACTAGTGGCATCTCACTTCAGCGAATATCTATACACATGTTCCCTGGCTCACCTCCTTATCACTGCTGGTTCTATCAATTCCAAAGTAGGAGTAGAGATCTTCCGCTCCCAGTGACTCCGCCAATTCGTGAGCGGCGGCCATTTTGTAAGGAATCCGGTACTTTCCCGCCGAGACGTAATGGATCTTTCTCCCTCGGTTCTCCAAGGCCTGCAGGTAGCAGGGGCTGGCTCCATTGGGGACAAAGCATTCGCCACAATGCTAAGCCACTCTATTGATACTGTTAATGGCGTAAAAGGGATACGCTCTCTTCAAGGTGAGACACAATGAGCCAATACAGATCTGAACTCCGTATACACCCACCATGTGTGTATTGAGCTGGCCAATAGTTGAGTATTGTATTCTGGCTGTCTGTTTGAACGGTGGGTGCAGAAAATGAGGCTCTGTCAAAACTGGACCAAGGGGAGCTCAAGGAAGCTTATTCTGCTCTGACAACGTTTGTCATCGAAGCAGCCAAGGCAGACATTGACAGTGAGGGCGTGAGGTAGGCAACCCCCCACCCCCTGCTGTTCTCATGTTGTGCATTGTATTGAGCCATGAATCAAAGGATGTGGACAATGGCTTGCACACTCAGCAGCCCATGTCTGCACGGCCAGAGTCACCATGGTTTGTTGCGGTGTGGTGTATGCTTTGACAGTAATGGTCTAGCATCAGAAGATAGAACTGAAGTAGCTAGCAGTGACAATGATAGTTGCTGCGACTGTGGTTGACAGGCAGCTTTGAGGAAGAGTCTGGTATGAACTGTGCACTCTACCTGTCTGCCCTGTCAAGAATAACAGTAGATGACATCAGCCTGTGTCACATGACCTATTTGGAGGATTCTGATTGGTGAACATGATCCGCTTGCAAACCAAAGTACGTCTTTCCCTCTTTCTTGCCAAGATTCCACTATCAATCAATGTCTCATGCCATAGCTGAGACTAGGATTAAGTTACTGAAGTTCAGAGTTTGTACCGTGCATTTGTCTGTAGTCAAACTGCCTAGTATGTGACGTTCATTAGCCTACGGGTCAACGAGAGTGGCTGCAACAGTTCCATCAAACCCGCTGATAATAGTCCATGCAGACCTCTACAAATTGCCAAAGTAACACTCAATTAGTGAGTACCTATAATTATATAACTCCTTCCTGTCCCTAGTCCTGAGCACTTGGGTGGAGAGGGTCTAGCATGCTAGACTAGTCCTGAGCACTTGGGTGGAGAGGGTCTAGCATGCTAGACTAGTCCTGAGCACTTGGGTGGAGAGGGTCTAGCATGCTAGACTAGTCCTGAGCACTTGGGTGGAGAGGGTCTAGCATGCTAGACTAGTCCTGAGCACTTGGGTGGAGAGGGTCTAGCATGCTAGACTAGTCCTGAGCACTTGGCTGGAGAGGGTCTAGCATGTTAGACTAGTCATGAGCACTTGGGTGGAGAGGGTCTAGCATGCTAGACTAGTCCTGAGCACCCAGTGGAGAGGGTCTAGCATGCTAGACTAGACCTGAGCACTTGGGTGGAGAGGGTCTAGCATGCTAGACTAGTCCTGAGCACCCAGGGTGGAGAGGGTCTAGCATGCTAGACTAGTCCTGAGCACCAGGGTGGAGAGGGTCTAGCATGCTAGACTAGTCCTGAGCACCCAGAGTGGAGAGGGTCTAGCATACTAGACTAGACCTGAGCACTTGGGTGGAGAGGGTCTAGCATGCTAGACTAGTCCTGAGCACCCAGGGTGGAGAGGGTCTAACGTGCTAGAGTAGGCATTCATGTACCTGTTTTACAGTGTATCTCTAGTGAGTGAGTGTATGTATGTATGTGTGTGGGAGATAACCCATTGAGTACTCCAATCTCGTGTCACCTTGTAAAGGTTGTGCGTTGTGGCTGAAATCCTTTCAACCACAACACACAGTGCGCAATCAGTGAGTGATTACTTTGACAGACAGACCCATCCACTGAGCTTACGGCCCGCACATCTCTTGTAACCTGAACCCCTACTGCGTATGATGACCTAAATTGTATATCATGTGTCATCGTTGACTTGCCACCTTCTTTATGAGTCCACCTCACCACATGGATTGATTTGAGGGGCATATTACATTCTTTACTTGTGTGTTGGTACATACGTACATGTGCAGGGCCACGTTGGAGGAGTGCAAATTTGCTCCTGACAGAATTGACGTGTGTGCATCAAAATTCATGGTACGTGGCGTGGTGTGGTGATGTATGCCATCATTCGCACACTAGTGTGTAATAGTAACAAACTTTTGGGGGGCACATATTTATATGTAAGCCTAGTGTTCATTTGTGTATAAATTGTTAATCAGGAATGCCTGATTTTTGCTCTGTTTGTGTTGCCTTGGACAATCTCCAATGCAAATTTCTGCCTGCGGCTAAGGGTACACTAAATTTGTGAAGTATCATGTGTAACTATGAAAATTAATTATTCACGAGACTTAGATTATTTGGCAAGCCAATCAGACGCTAGCTCAATTTGACAGACCATTCCAGTGCCTTCATTAGTGAAAATAGACACGTGGAAGGTGACAGGCAGGATTTGTACACTCACCAGTGGTGGGAAAATCAAGGTGTGGGATAAGCCACAGGACGACTGAGGATATCTCACTATTTGTGTATAGAAGAAGGAGGAATGATGATTTGATCTTTGGTCTCTTCCAGGAGAGCAAGACACAATTACGAGCAAGCCTCAGGCGGTAAGCACTACATCTGGTTGCACTGCGCAGCTTCTCTGAGAGAAGGATGGTAGCTTCAATGAAAGATGCAATGTGTCACTGTCTATAAGTGTTTGTAGTCGTCATCTGGGTATGTGTTTGTCTGATCTAGTGGATGTATAGTGGAGAGTCCTACTGCATGTGATGCTTATGCACAGTGATCACTATACCACCTCTCCCTCAATTATCATACTCACACTTGTACCTGTTCTGCTCTCCTTCCCAACCAACCACAGAGTCACGTCTACCTTACCTCATATTGTGGATGTGGATTGGAGGTTGGATTACTACATAAAGGTGATTCCTGGTGGTAGCCTGTGTAGTCTATGCCTATCCATGTTGTGATGTGGTGGCTTATGAATGCCAGCTTGCGTAGAGGAGGGGTAGGAGTGAGGGGAGGATCTGGGGAGGGTTAGGAGTGAGAGGAGGGTCTGGGGAGGGTTAGGAGCAAGGGGAGGGTCTGGGGAGGGTTGTGTAGAGGAGGGTTAGGAGTGAGGGGAGGGTCTGGGGAGGGGTAGGAGCGAGGGGATGGTCTGAAGTGAGCGTACAAAGCCAGCAGCTGTACATGGTGCCAATTTTACTGGGTTTTCTTGTTTGCATAGTAATGCCTCTGTTAACATGGATGACTTCTGCCAAAAGTACATGAGACATAAAGACACATTATCATGCTCACAAGTGCCACTTTACTACCTTGCTTTAGAAAACAGATGTGTATGTGTGATCTTATGTGGTTAAAGAGAAGAGAGTGTAATGGTTGCACTCTGTTCTCTCTAATGTGCTCATGCTTCTGCCTACAGGGGAGGAATGTGGAGCGGGTGAACAAGGCTGTGTATCTCATCAACCTGAAGACAGAGGGGAGACTGGCTGCTGGAGGCAGTCAGGGGAATGTGCAGTTTTCATGCACCGAGGAACAACTGCAGGTTCAGGACTGTGGGATATTGCTTTGCATTTACTGTGTTGATACAGAGTCTGCAATGTGTGTGCGCATGCAGCTGCATACACAAGCATGCCGTGTTTTCTCTTCCCTACTTAGGACCTGGTTGCACGGTTGAGAGACGCCTGTAAGAGCTTTGAGAGGATTGCCGCAAGTCGTTAGCGCCCATAGGACACTTATGTCATACCCCAGCTATTTTGTGGTCGAATAATGTAATTACAGTTGGAAATGAATGCAGTTATTGCGGGAAATATTCAACGCGACGACCATATTCACTTATTATTATTCAAGCGCATCATGTGACCTGCACACTAGGCTATTGTCCCCTGTAACCAATATATACAGTGCGCACGCCCAGAGCCAAGCAGTTGCTGCCGCGTAGTTTGGATAATCTTAGCTTGTGATTTGGCAGACCGCACTGGAAAGTTAGAGTTTGGAAGCGCAGCGCCATGCAGGACAACAGGACTACAGCAGTGTTCCTTCTACTAGCGCTGACAGCAGCAGGCTTCCTGGTCGTTAGAGTCCCAGCGAGCACCGCCACTTCTCGCCCTCTGAAGAGTCTGTATTTCACGGAAGTCGACGAGTCCTGGGCGCGCCTGAATACGTCAAGTAGCTTTGGAGCCGTCGTTCGAATCAGCTTTTCGATTGCTCCTCAACAGAGGGATTCTGGGAGGGTGTTTTACGCAGTGGAAGAGGGCGTGCCGCCTGCACATGCAGCTATCATTGGAGTGCAGCTTGATCCGCGGCTTCGAAAAGCGGAGCTGATCGTATCTGCTCCGCGTGAAAACATTTATAAGAATTTTCCCCTCGAAATGCCTCCCCCGGCTGAGTGGTATCACTTTTACGTTTTCTACAACTTTACAAGCAGCAGCGTCGGCAATATCTCATTCGGCGCAGACCGCTCTCCTGACAGCGTGTCTGTCTCGGCTGAAGGCGTTTCGCATCTACTGCGAGGATCCGGTGACTTCTATCTTGGAGGCTTGCCGTCATCGTACTTCCGAATCTCAAACGATGTCCAGATGGAGTCCATGCGTAACCATATCATTGCTGGTGCGCGCAGTTTTGAGGGGTGCATGTACGCGCCAGAGATACACTACAGTAGTGGGCATGTTGAGAGGCCTGAAGTGATGGAGGGACAGCACTGGTTGGCTAACGCGTGCGGTGAGGTGGGCAACGAGTGTTCCCTACTGGACCCAGCTTCATGTGGGGAGGGTGCTTGTACGGAGGATCACGATGATATCTGGAGATGTGACTGCAGGGAGACAGAGCAAGCTGGAAGGGACTGTTCCCTCAGTGAGTCAGCTGTTTACAGTGCCCGCGCGCTGCAAACAGGTGGTTTATGACATAATGATATTCATGAGTTTAGTACCCCATCGGTATGTGGGCATAATAATATTCATAGTTTGGTTTGATAGCCATAAGATAAGCAAGCTTCTTGTAAGGGGGCAATGAGACAATTTGGCTCTAACTGGGTTGCTAGGAGGGAGTTTATGTCACCCACACCTACCCTTTCTGTATGCAGAAGCTGCAGTGGTTCCATTTTATGGCAATCAAGGATTCATCGTAAAGCACACCGCAGCCCCTCCCCTCAACTTTGACATTAGCTTGTACTTCAAGAGTGCTCTTCCCTCTGGCATGATCATGTATCTAGTGGACCTCTCCAACCGCAGCAAAGTGGCAGTGTACATTGAGGAGGGGCTTCTGGTGATGGAGATGCATTTGGCAGTGAACCAAAGTGTGGTTGAATACACTGTTGCACCGGGCTGGCCAGTGGAGGCTGAAACGTGGTATTTTGTCCATGTGACTGGGAGAAGAAATAATGTGACAATGCAGTTAGGGACACACATGATATCCGCAGTAATTCCCCTCTCAGAGAGTTTGTTTGGTGATAACGCAGAGGTAACGCTTGGTGACACCGACACAGCATCTGCTCCACAGGCCTTCAAAGGGTGCATGAATAACATTCACTTTGGCATTCAGAAACCAGCTGATGTATCTGTAATCGCAGTGGATGTCTGTCCAGATACAGAGGACCTGCCGGTTCCTCCTCCTCCAAAGGAACTAGGTATGTTTGACATACACCTTTAGGATTGCGTTGTTGCATGAAAGATGACAGATGGCTAGAAGTGCAAACTTTGGTCTCTGCACATCTTATTACTGCTACGTTTACTGTGGTTCACCTGACTGTCACAATTGTCCACTTTCATTTCCTTGCAGTGTATGTAATCGATCCAAGCTTGGGCCACCGTGTTGAGTTGGGAAGCGTCTACCATAAAGTGAACGTCACGTTCGATTTGTATGGACTTAACACCACTGGAAATATCGTGGAGGGTTGGTACTATAACTACATAGCATTCTCCCTTTCCCTGTACAATGGGTACCCCATCCTGCAGTGGCACACTCTACTTGATGAACAACTGGTCCTGTTTGCTGCAGGCGTGGATATCAAGTACTTGTGCACTCTCACTGTACTGATGAATGAGTCGCACGTTGGGCTGGTTGTAGAGCAGTGGGGCCAACGCAGTGCAGTTTTTCGTGCCCGGGGACCTGGAATCATTGAAGTTAATAGCATCTCTTTTGGAGGCACCAGGCATTCGCTGCCTGGAGTGATTTATGATTTACGTGTAAACGGTTACAATCCCACTGTCTGGACAACGCTGCACTCAGAAGACAGCGGTACAGATGCCTCAGTCTCTCTTCCAACGCCCCAGCCGAGCAGCAGTGCAGCAGTGTCCAATTTGCCCACACCAATGGTGATGAATGTAGCAACAGCCACTAGCACTCCAAGTAGTAAAAACAATGACATAGTGAGCAGTACGGTACTAGGTGACATTGAGTCTTCCACAGAACTTGGTGAGCGTAGGACTCTCCAGTCTACCCTTGCAAGATCAGCCACTTCTTCTATACATGTGCACCAAACGAGCACTCCTACAGCCACCGACAGCGTAGACATGCCCCCAGAGTCTTTAGCAGATAAGAGAAACATTGCTCTGGCTATGTTGGCTGCCACCATCTTTATAGCGATTCTTGTGGTGGTAATCGTTGTCGTGGCCTCTGTTTTTATGATGCTGCACTGTTGGCAAACACACAGATTAAAGCACACAGCCAATGGGCATCGGAATCCAGAGACAGGAGCTGGAAAAGAATCACCGCCAATGAAGAGACAGTGATCCCCCTTTGCAATGATCATATACATACCTACATTCATTGCATGTCGTCAACACAGTCACACATACTCTTGTACCAAGAGGTCTGCGTCATCTCTCCACCACCAATCTATCACCGGGGTTTCTGTGACACTATACTTAATGTACAGTACAGTTTGCACTTTTACTGTCATTGTCTGTCAGCCATTTTGCCTCATGTCACTTTTGCCATGTACAATGTATTGTGCATGGCCTTTATAACATTGTGTCTGTCACTTTTGCTATAATTATACGACCCATTAGATTGGAGTGCAGAGGAGGCCAACTTACTTTGTTCAAGCTGCATGGGTGAAATAGCAAGCACTGATTGTTCTATTTTTGGAGTAGGGCACGTGGTAATGTTGCTATGGCAATATCTGCCATCTCAATGGCTCAGTAATATAAAACCTACATGATTATATATTGCCCATTTTGGGGTCCTGATCAGATCGGGTTTCCAACAGAGCTGTACTATGCACACATGTACATGTGGTATATGTAATATATATAGACCTATAATAGATATACTGCATTTACATGTCTGTGGATGGTGGGGTAGCGATAAATGTACAATGAATGTGTATGAGGCGGTCTAGACTGGCCAACCTCATATCAGAGGATACCCAGGAGTGGACGGTGCTACAGGGGACAGGTTTTCCACATCTTGGACAACATGTGGTAGATTAGTGCAGTATTTGGGCAGATAAGGTACTCTCCCACCCACAGTCCCTCCTATTTTCCCCTATGGGTGGTTCAGAGGGTGCTAATTATATTCATAGAATGGATGTACTATTTATGTAGTCAGTCAGTGTAAGTATATTCATTGCCGGTCAAGATAGAGGGATTCTGCTAAGATAAGGACCACAACCACCAGACAGGTTCAAAAACATACATTGTCTGTTGTGTGTTTGTGTGTTTTTGTGTGTGTGTGTGGGCAAGGGTGATAGTAGATTGGTATAATGAATCCTATCAAAGGTTGCAGCCAGTGCAAGCCCCTGTATGTCTGTGCTATCCTTTGAGTACTAGCTTCAAAGTAGCGGCTCGTGTGTATGTGCACATGTGTGATGCATTCCTTGCAGTACAGTGCCCGCCATGTACAGTAAGACATTCTCGTACATTTCTGGCCTGAGCTGTGGTGACTCAGCAATTGACATCGGATACATGCAGGTGCAACAGGACACACTGGATGACACAGGATCCTTGCAGTCTATTCACCCCCCACCATCTACAAGAGACTAGGAAGTGTAAGACAGCAAAAATTGAGGCAGGATGAAGGCGGAGAAAGCAACGCTCTCCCACTGCTAATGTAACTCAAGCAGTAACTAGATATTATGCCCAGAGGGAGTTCTATTGATCTAGGGGCAACAGAGCAGGAGCACTGTGATTGTCCTGAACTACAAGTGATGTACTGGCCACCACTATGAAACACCAAGGAACGATGACAGCTGCAGCGGCATTGTGTTAGGCAGAAGCCATGCTACTGGGCATGCTTAAGTGGTTACACTGGTATCTACGTACTGATCCAAACCAGTGAGATTTCAAATCCCAACCTTTTCATCCGTAGTCTTGCTAATTAACCCCTGCAACTGTGTGCATGGCCCTGTGTAACCTGATCAGACTACAAATGCAGGGTTAAATACACTGGGACTCTCTCTCTCTCTCTCTCTCTTTCTCTCTCTCAGCATGCTTCCTGAACCCACAGATGTTCACCAATGAAAACATACACCTTGTGACATGGTCTGGAACACCTACGCAGTGGGTCACACTAGAACAGCTGGCAGGCTTGGGCAAACATGTCAAAGGATAAGACAATGTACACACACATCCAATTTGTGTGTGCACATTGCTACTGTACAAGCAGGTCCAAATGCCATGAATACATACATATTCCATAAAACATCTATTAGTCTATGGCTTCAGCTACATCTTCAGCTTCAGTCAACAGTTGGTCCGGTCCGCTAGACCCAGTGGCAATGCATTACGACAAGACGTTGGGTCTAGCGGGCCAGACTAGCCAACAATCTTGACTGCAGATGATACATACAGTAACATGAACTTGCTGGTTGAAACAACCCTTCTTATTCATCAGTGTGATTGGATATATTGAGGGCAATTTGTAGAACAGATTGTGAATCGGCTACAAGATTACGGTGCAAGAGTGTGCTCAGCCAGGGTGACGCTGTAGGTGTGAAACTGATGATATCCAACTATTATATATTATACTATATATACCTCTATATATACTACTATACTATACTATACTATACTATACTATACTATACTATACTATACTATACTATACTATACTATACTATACTATTATAAAGTATTGGAGTGTTGTTATAGTTACTGTAAGGGACCTCCTGCACAGGAGATAATGGATATCCATGTTGGTGATTGATTGATTAATTGAAGGCCCTCTCTTTGTTAACAGATACAACAAAACAACAGCTGCTGAACAACAACATACAGACACACATACACAAATTTGTGGTTGCACCATTGCATACCTCCACGTTTACAGTACAAAGCCATGAATACTGACAATGACTATCAACACACATGTATAATTAATTCTATGCATCTACACACAGACACACTCATACACATACTGTAGGTAAGCCATAGGAGATATATGTATGTGTACATGCATCATTAACTTTTTGTGGGGCAAGATGCATTATAATATATTATATATACCTGCATGCATGTGCTAGTATACGTACATGCATACACAGCTGTACCATACATACATACGCACATAATTATATACATTCAGGCATAGGTATATATATACATAAAATGTCATATACATATATATACACATGCATGCATGCCTGTTACACATCACCTATGTAATTTTAATATTATAATTCTAAAATATACTGTACAATTAATGATACTGTATGTATGTACCAATCTCCTATATTAATTATGCACATATACATGCACAAATGGGCATGGGACCAATTAATTAGGCACAAGTTGATACGTGCACAAGATATGGATGTGGATGATTTTGAACAATTCATGCATGGTTGTGCTTTCATTTCACAGTCACCTCCACACGTAATGTGACAGGCAATTGGTACATTTATAAGCCAAACCACACTGCAATGACACAGAGATGCTAGGTGTGACCTTAGGATACAGAAGCAGAATGCAGGGTTTAACAAGGAGATAAAAACTGCAGTGGGTCCATGTTGACTAGTGCAAGGAGCTTCAAGAGGGCAGAAGAGGATAGTCTCAAGGCTTGGAGTCTGATGAACAGGTCCTGGGGAGACCCTGCATGATGCAAAGCGCAGAGATGCACAAACGCATGTACGTATGTATGTACGTACATACATTTATATGTCCCCACATGGACATGCGTACAGTGTGTACAATACATGCAGGATTGACATAACTTACACTTGCAGACACAGCTTCCTACTAATGCAGACGCACACACAGACATGTGTCTGTGTATGTACATATCATGAACTATGTACAGACACAGACGTGCAAATGTGTCAATGTGTCAATGTGCGCAGACACACACGCACATATACCCACACCCACACACCCACACACCCACACCACACTCACAGACACACACAGAAAATATTGGGGGGGTGCAGGTGGCCTAGAAGCGCAAGTTACGATTGAAGATCAACAGAAATGGGATGGCAAGGGCTCACCTCCAGGAGCAGTGGGAAAAAGTGGCACCCCCCTACCATCAACACTGCTGACAGATTTACAAACTGATATGACTGTGTTATGTGTTGTGTATGTGTGTATGATGTTCGTCTGTACTGTAGTCTGGGTGCCTTGAAAAGTAGCCTCATGGCTAAAGGCTTCCCCAGGTTAAATAAGATTTGAATGAATGAGAATGAATGAGAAAAAGAGACATACACACACAGACAGACAGACAGGCAAACACACACATGCACTTGTACCTTCAGGCATTAGTTGTAGCTCGTGGGGGGAAGGAATGGAGTAAAGGATGAGTAGACACACTAGCAAGACACTCTCCGTCTTGTTACATGGAGAGGGTGAGGTACGAAAGATGTACCCTCTCAACAGAGACGCAAGGTCTATTGTGACACCTCCAGCTGAGCCTGTGTCCTGACTAGACAGGGCAGTCTCAAATTGGTCCAGCTGGGACTTCATTTTAAACTCTTGTAGAGAGAAGAATCGTTTAGATAGGATCATCTGTATCAAAGCAAGAGACATGTCGTTTGGTTAAACAGGCAGGAGGAGGAGAGCGGATGCATGCATTCAAGAATGCACCTCGTTGCCTTCCTTAGAGAAAGAAGCAGCGAATGCAGCTGCCAGGACAAACTGAGAAATGTCTTTAGGTCTTGCCATTCCCTTGGCCAGATCCTGGCACATCTAATGGGAGGGAAGCCGCACTCAGTCACACATGCTACTTCAGGTGATGGGCGTTATGTACAGTACTACTTCTAGTGGTAGGAAGAGTGTTTTACAGTCTTCAGGTGGTGGGTGTAACGTGCTACTTCAGGTGGTGGGCGTAACGTGCCACTTCAGGTGGTGGGCATAACGTGCCACTTCAGGTGGTGGGCGTAACATGCTACTTCAGGTGGTGGGCATAACGTGCTACTTCAGGTGGTGGGCATAACGTGCTACTTCAGGTGGTGGGCGTAATGTGCTACTTCAGGTGGTGGGCATAACGTGCTACTTCAGGTGGTGGGCATAACGTGCTACTTCAGGTGGTGGGCGTAATGTGCTACTTCAGGTGGTGGGCATAACGTGGTACTTCAGGTGGTGGGCATAACCCGCTACTTCAGGTGGTGGGCACTGGCTCTGCTGCTGCTGACCTTCTCTAGTTGTATGTACACTGGCAGGAGATGCAGCTTCTCTGTCAGTACGCACTCAGTGAGGGCCGCAGTCAGGTAGCTCCTCCAGGAGGAGTCATGCTGCTGGAGATGAGGAGACACACTGCACCCGGTTAACACAGCCGTGTGGTAGAGGCGTGTGTGTTCTCCAATGAACAAGGGGATCTTACCTCGCTGGTTTCTTTGGCAACTGAACAGTTAAGTCTGGCAAAGGTCTTGGCAAAAGGGTTTCTTGTGAGCTCTGCAATGTTCACTACACCCTGAAGGGAGGGGGGGGGGATGGAAGAGGAATTAGAGGGAGGAGGGAGGGCAGCAGATGATAGCACAGAAGTACGTTCAGTCTCCTACAGATGGAGTACACATCCCCATTACTGGCCCACCAGCTGGGTGACAGGGGACCATGCTGCAATGCACATAGGCAGTGAGTGGGCTAAAGTCAAATGGGATAGCTATTAAGACGTCTATCTGATTACCAGACATTCTGGCAGCAGAGTTGCTGCTTACGTGGTAAATGGCAGCACAGGAAGTGGCTATGTGTGGCAATGGGAGCAGACACTTGAGCTGATATTTGGTACCTGGAGCCAACCACGCCATGGGTGCAACGTGACACCCCACATGCATGAACATGCCAAGTGGTTGTGACAAAATCTGTACGCCATGTATGTACTTTTGCACTTACCTGTCTAACTGTGAAGAAACTATCATGATCGTGGTACCCGCTGAGGAGGGCCCTGGAGAGGGAGCTCTGCTGCCCTCCAGGGTCATCCTCATACGAGAAGTAGCCAACCCTTTCCTTCACAAAGATGACACCGGCACGGGACAGGCACCTGCAGAAGTGCAGTCAGTCAGGTTCAATTGACAAAAGAATATGTGTACATGGTTGTGCACGGTTGTACAGACATCACTACGCCAGTGTGGAGCAGGGTGGTGCGATGGAAGTGCATTCTCACTCTCGCATTCTGTCGGTGACCTCCAGAGCAAAGTTCCAGTACCTTTCACCCACAACTTCAATCTGACAGGAAGAAAGTCGCGAAGGAATGAGGGCCATTGAGCGGTGTGGGTGGAGGAGAGAAACGAGGGCGGTGTGTGTGAAGGCGGGGAGGTGAGGGTGGTGTGGGTGGAGGTAGAGAGGTAAGGGTGTGTGGGTGGAGGTAGAGAGGTGAGGGGTGTGTGGGTGGAGGTAGAGAGGTGAGGGGTGGGTGGGTGGAGGTAGAGAGGTGAGGGGTGTGTGGGTGGAGGTAGAGAGGTGAGGGGTGTGTGGGTGGAGGTAGAGAGGTGAGGGGTGGGTGGGTGGAGGTAGAGAGGTGAGGGGTGTGTGGGTGGAGGTAGAGAGGTGAGGGGTGGGTGGAGGTAGAGAGGTGAGGGGTGGGTGGGTGGAGGTAGAGAGGTGAGGGGTGTGTGGTGTTAGTGAGACCTTGCGAATTGTGCTCCATCTTGGTCCCACCAGCGGAATGACAACCTCTGCCACTGATTCCTCACCCCCGTCAACCTGGGGATGATGCAGGGAGGGGGAAGGTGAGTGTGGAGGGGTGAGTGTGGAGGGGTGAGAGTAGAGGGTGAGAGTGGAGGGGTGAGAGTGGAAAGTGAGAGTAGAGGGTGAGAGTGGAGGGGTGAGAGTGGAGGGTGAGAGTGGAGGGGTGAGAGTGGAGGGGTGAGAGTGGAGGGTGAGAGTGGAGGGTGAGAGTGGAGGGGTGAGAGTGGAGGGTGAGAGTAGAGGGTGAGAGTGGAGAGGTGAGAGTGGAGTGATATGAGTGAAGAGGTGAGAGCAGAGTTCAAAATGGCTACAGCTCAATGAGCACAGAGTGACATCCACCTACAACACCAGGCAGTTCTGTGGCCCTGTACCTCTGTAGTGATCTTGACGGGGACGGAGCAGGCTCTGTTGGTGTGTATGTTCCGTGCCAGTAGCAGTCGTGGGGAGGTGGCCATGACATAGAGGTGACGGAGGGCTTGGAGGTGGTACCTAACAGAGAAGTGCAGTCACATGTGGGGCACTGGATGAAAGCATGGGCAGGCACACACACACACACACACACACACACACACACACACACACACATCCACACACACACACACACAAACACAGTCACAGACACACACAGACACACACACACAAACACAGTCACACACACACAAACACACAGTCACAGACACACACAGACACACACACACAAACACAGTCACAGACACACACACAGACACACACACACACACACACACACACACACACACACACACACACACACACACACACACACACACACACACACACACACACACACACACACACACACCTGTTGTCACTTGAGGTAGCGGGGAAGAGAGGGTAGAAGGCAGCCACCATTGCAGCCACAGCCTTGTTGCTGGTGTCGAGAGCTCTGGTACAGCCAGACAAGAAGAGCAGGCCCAAAGCCATGTGCACTACCATGTGGTTGCCATAGGTTACGTCCCCAGAGGCAACCTGCACACGAAGCTGACGGACCAATCGGAACACCTCCAGGTTCCCAGTTCCACTCATCACCTAGGCAACAGGCGGAGCGCAATGGGACACAATAAAATACGTATGTACAGTATGAAATAGGTATTTTTTATGCCCTAGTGGAATCCATATAGGTTTTGAGGCTACCATGTAGGTACAGTCTGTGTGCACAACATTTGTGGCTTGGGGTGGAACTGCAAAACTTGTAAAAAACAATAACACCACAACAATAAACACACACACACACACACACACACACACACACAAGGGGTTCCAGGTCCTCACCATAATAAACACACACACACACACACACATACACACACACACACACACACACACACACACACACACACACACACACACACACACACACACACACACACACACACACACACACACACACACACACACACACACACACACAAGGGGTTCCAAGTCCTCACCATAATAAACACACACACATACACACACAAAAGGGGTTCCAGGTCCTCACCATGGCAGTGGAGAGGAGTGCCACATTCAAGCACCTCTCCAAACATGGTTGCCCCGCAACACCCACAGCAGCACTTGACTCCAGCCTGGACAGCAGATAGTTTGTGTAGTGTAACTGAAGAAGACAAGAGGACATTACAGGGATGGGGTTGACAAGGAATACTCGGTGAAGGGAAGGTGACACTGATGAGTGAGACAGCAAGACCTTTGAGAGTGCTCAGAGCAAATTACATCAAACAGCTAAACTTGTAGGACAATCGGTGAGAGGCTGTCTGTGGAAATACTGTATGAGGACTGAAGATAGGATCGTGTGTAAGAGGAGATTTGCTGGACTTAGGATCAGTCAATTCATGGCATGCTGTAAAGAAAACCTCTCCAAGTAGTGGTAATTGTCTTCCATCCCATCGAGACATGTACTGTGTGTAATAAAGTGTACATATACTGCAAGTAGCCATTCCTCCCTCACCGCATGTAAACGTGGGTGTCCCCTTCCCTCTCTCAACAGACACCCCCTCCTCCTCCCTCCTCCTGCACCAAACACCCTCCTCCCCTTCCCTCACCAAACCCCTCTGTCCCTCCTCCCTCACCAAACACCCTCCTCCCTCCTCCCGCACTAAACACCACCTCCCCCTCCCTCACCAAACACACCCCTCCTTCCCCTCCCTCACTAAACACACCCATCCTTCCCCTCCCTCACCAAACACACCCCTCCTTCCCCTCCCTCACCAAACACACCCCTCCTTCCCCTCCCTCACCAGAGTGTCAAAGGCCTCCTTGTGTGCTGTTCCAGCAAACCGCATTCCCATTGAGAGACAGGCACCAGCAATTATGTTCACTTCAGCTTGGCTGTGGATGAGGCAGGCACAGAAGGAGAGGGGAGACAATCACTACTCCACACAACCATAATATCTCCCCATACACACACCCTTCCCTTCATCCACAGCCTTATAACCTAGCCCTAGACCTATACCCCTCACAATCTCCCTCCACCTCATACCCACATCCTCTTCCTCCACCTCACACCCACACCCTCTTCCTCCAACTCACACCCACACCCTCTCCCTCCAACTCACACCCACACCCTCTCCCTCCAACTCACACCCACATCCTCTTCCTCCAACTCACACCCACATCCTCTCCCTCCAACTCACACCCACATCCTCTCCCTCCAACTCACACCCACACCCTCTCCTTCCACCCCCACACCTTATTCCGTGAATGTCAATATTGTGTTCTGAGGTTTTCTGTGTATTAAAGGCCCATTTGCTGACCACCTTGGGCAGCCATGACTCCACCCACTCCCTGCCTGTCTCCACACTCTCCCACATTATTAGACTATAGCTCAGCACCTGGACAGTGGAGTGCAGATGGGAGCAGTGGAGTGCAGATGGGAGCAGTGGGATAGAGATGGGAGCAGTGGGATACAGATGGGAGCAGTGGGATACAGATGGGAGCAGTGGGATACAGATGGGAGCAGTGGGATACAGATGGGAGCAGTGGGATACAGATGGGAGCAGTGGGATACAGATGGGAGCAGTGGGATACAGATGGGAGCAGTGGGATACAGATGGGAGCAGTGGGATACAGATGGGAGCAGTGGGATACAGATGGGAGCAGTGGAGTGCAGATGGGAGCAGTGGGATACAGATGGGAGCAGTGGAGTGCAGATGGGAGCAGTGGAGTGCAGATGGGAGCAGTGGGATACAGATGGGAGCAGTGGAGTGCAGATGGGAGCGGTGGGATACAGATGGGAGCAGTGGGATACAGATGGGAGCAGTGGGATACAGATGGGAGCAGTGGGATACAGATGGGAGCAGTGGAGTGCAGATGGGAGCAGTGGGATACAGATGGGAGCGGTGGGATACAGATGGGAGCAGTGGGATACAGATGGGAGCAGTGGGATACAGATGGGAGCAGTGGGATACAGATGGGAGCAGTGGGATACAGATGGGAGCAGTGGGATACAGATGGGAGCAGTGGAGTGCAGATGGGAGCAGTGGGATACAGATGGGAGCAGTGGAGTGCAGATGGGAGCAGTGGAGTGCAGATGGGAGCAGTGGGATACAGATGGGAGCAGTGGGATACAGATGGGAGCAGTGGGATACAGATGGGAGCAGTGGGATACAGATGGGAGCAGTGGGATACAGATGGGAGCAGTGGGATACAGATGGGAGCAGTGGAGTGCAGATGGGAGCAGTGGGATACAGATGGGAGCAGTGGAGTGCAGATGGGAGCAGTGGAGTGCAGATGGGAGCAGTGGGATACAGATGGGAGCAGTGGAGTGCAGATGGGAGCAGTGGGATACAGATGGGAGCAGTGGGATACAGATGGGAGCAGTGGGATACAGATGGGAGCAGTGGGATACAGATGGGAGCAGTGGAGTGCAGATGGGAGCAGTGGGATACAGATGGGAGCGGTGGGATACAGATGGGAGCAGTGGAGTGCAGATGGGAGCAGTGGGATACAGATGGGAGCAGTGGAGTGCAGATGGGAGCAGTGGGATACAGATGGGAGCAGTGGGATACAGATGGGAGCAGTGGGATACAGATGGGAGCAGTGGGATACAGATGGGAGCAGTGGGATACAGATGGGAGCAGTGGAGTGCAGATGGGAGCAGTGGAGTGCAGATGGGAGCAGTGGAGTGCAGATGGGAGCGGTGGGATACAGATGGGAGCAGTGGGATACAGATGGGAGCAGTGGGATACAGATGGGAGCAGTGGGATACAGATGGGAGCAGTGGAGTGCAGATGGGAGCAGTGGGATACAGATGGGAGCGGTGGGATACAGATGGGAGCAGTGGAGTGCAGATGGGAGCAGTGGGATACAGATGGGAGCAGTGGGATACAGATGGGAGCAGTGGGATACAGATGGGAGCAGTGGGATACAGATGGGAGCAGTGGGATACAGATGGGAGCAGTGGGATACAGATGGGAGCAGTGGGATACAGATGGGAGCAGTGGGAGCAGTGGATAGAGATGGGAGCAGTGGGATACAGATGGGAGCAGTGGATAGAGATGGGAGCAGTGGGATACAGATGGGAGCAGTGGATAGAGATGGGAGCAGTGGAGTGCAGATGGGAGCAGTGGGATACAGATGGGAGCAGTGGGATACAGATGGGAGCAGTGGGACACAGATGGGAGCAGTGGGATACAGATGGGAGCAGTGGGATACAGATGGGAGCAGTGGATAGAGATGGGAGCAGTGGGATACAGATGGGAGCAGTGGGATACAGATGGGAGCAGTGGGACACAGATGGGAGCGGTGGGATACAGATGGGAGCAGTGGGAAACAGATGGGAGCAGTGGGATACAGATGGGAGCAGTGGGACACAGATGGGAGCAGTGGGAAACAGATGGGAGCAGTGGATAGAGATGGGAGCAGTGGAGTGCAGATGGGAGCAGTGGGAAACAGATGGGAGCAGTGGGATAGAGATGGGAGGGGTAGCAGTAGTGTGGTGCCGAGAGGTACTCACTGATCAATGTACATACATACGAACATACATATATACACATGTATGTGAGTACTTACATACGTACGTACATGCGTATGTATGTATATGTACATATGCACCATACGTACAGTATGTATGCAGTAACTCCCAGTCTAGGATGAAGAATATAGGATTACACTTCTAGTCTACGATCTAGCTGAATGTGTCAGCCTACAAATGCTAACACCTGTGTTGTGTTGATGCACACGAGAGGAATGTAGCGATGATGAAAGAAAGGGTTGACAAGCAGTCAAGCGGTTCCTGACACGTACGTACATACATACTTAGCATAATTATACCCTTTGTTATAATGTGTGACAGGTGTGTGACAGATGTATGTACACAAATATACACCTACAGTTGATTTCAGGTCACTTGTCCCATCGTGGAAAAACAAAAAATCAAACTGACCAATCAAATTCACAGTATTCGGTGACATTTCTGTATAGCTTTCATGTGATTGGTCAGTTTGAATTTTTGTTTTTCCTGGATGGTACAGGCAACCTGAAATTGACAGCATGCATGGCAATCATGTGACAGTCATGTGACATGCCGTCCCACCTTCAGTAACAGGAAGTCTGGCCTAACATTCAATAATCCAGTGTAGGTCTCTGGCACAGCAATCCTCTTGGCTGCATCCCTGCAGAGAGGACATCAATTGTCAACACCGCCACCAACAGCAACAACAAAAAACAACAACAACAACAACTAATTGCATCTGTTCTGTCAGTACTTGTCATTGGTCTTCAAGAAGGCCAGACCCAGTGCTAAAATGGCCCCTGGTGCAGTGACATGAGTGTTGACGTAACCGCACTCCTGTGGACAGAATGACAAACAATGACATGACAGTCAGGGGACTCGTCTGATTGCTATTCCCTAGACTGCCTGTTACTGGCACTAACCAGTATCAACTGGTTGGCAAACTTCTGCTTGTGAGACTCAACTGCCACCTGAATGAGGAGGACATACCAACCAACCCATGCACATCACATCCACATCACATGCACATCACATCCACATCACATGCACATCACATGCATCTCATGCACATCACATGCATCTCATGCACATCACATGCATCTCATGCACATCACATCACAACACATGATGGGAAATATCCGCCTAACTACACTAGCCAGAATTGAATGGACTGATGTCTACTGTAGGTTAGAATTGCATAAGATGTTTCCGCTCAATCCAGGGCCATCTTCAGTGAATAAATGTTCTACAATACGTACATACTTACTGTGGCAAGGTGACTTTATACACGCACAATGGTGGGAAGGAGAGGGGAACTTGCAATATAGTGTAGATCATGAATTCACTGAGGAGGGCCGTGGATTGGGCGAAACATCTGAATTCTACCCTTGACATTGGTCCATTTGATTCCAGCCAGTGTAGTGACGACAATAGCGCATCATGACAGAAACTAGCCACACAGAGACGAAGCAGACCACACCACACTGCATGTCATGCCTTGGTGCTTGCACTAAGCTGTGGGCCCCCAGAGATGTATACCACCAGTTTCTCCACCAGGTCCAAGTCACTGATGCCAGGTGATCTGTTGCCTTTCTGCACACAAAGAAGAACAACAGTAGCATTAATCTTGGTAGGAGTCATCTGCATGTGTGTGGACATACGTATGTGTTTGTGTGTGTGTGGTGTGTGTGTGGTGTGTGGTGTGTGTGTGTGGTGTGTGTGGTGTGTGTGTGTGTGATTTGTGTGATTTGTGTGTGTTGTGGTGTGTGTGTGTGGTGTGGTGTGTGTGTGTGTGATTTGTGTGCGTTGTGTGTGTTGTGGTGTGTGTGTGGTGTGTGTGTATGTGTATGTGTGTGTGTGTGTGTGTTTGTGAGTGTGTGTGGTGTGTGTGTGGTGTGTTTGTGTGTGTGTGGTGTGTGTGTGTGGTGTGTGTGTGTGTGATTTGTGTGTGTTGTGTGTGTTGTGGTGTGTGTGTGGTGTGTGTGTGTATGTGTGTATGTGTGTGTGTGTGTGTGTTTGTGAGTGTGTGTGGTGTGTGTGTGTGGTGTGTTTGTGTGTGTGTGGTGTGTGTGTGGTGTGTGGTGTGTGTGTGTGGTGTGTGTGTGTGTGATTTGTGTGTTGTGTGTGTTGTGGTGTGTGTGGTGTGTGTGTGTGTATGTGTGTATGTGTGTGTGTGTGTGTGTTTGTGAGTGTGTGTGGTGTGTGTGTGTGGTGTGTTTGTGTGTGTGTGGTGTGTGTGTGGTGTGTGGTGTGTGTGTGTGGTGTGTGTGTGTGTGATTTGTGTGTTGTGTGTGTTGTGGTGTGTGTGTGGTGTGTGTGTGTGTATGTGTGTGTGTGTGTGTGTTTGTGAGTGTGTGTGGTGTGTGTGTGTGGTGTGTTTGTGTGTGTGTGGTGTGTGTGTGTGTGGTGTGTGTGTGTGTGTGTGTGGTGTGTGTGTGTGTGATTTGTGTGTGTTGTGTGTGTTGTGGTGTGTGTGTGTGGTGTGTGTGTGTATGTGTGTGTGTGTGTGTGTGTGTGTTTGAGTGTGTGGTGTGTGTGTGGTGTGTTTGTGTGTGTGTGGTGTGTGTGTGGTGTGTGGTGTGTGTGTGTGGTGTGTGTGTGTGTGATTTGTGTGTGTTGTGTGTGTTGTGGTGTGTGTGTGGTGTGTGTGTGTATGTGTGTGTGTGTGTGTTTGTGAGTGTGTGTGGTGTGTTTGTGTGCATGTGTTTGTGGTGTGTGTGTGCATGTTGTGTATGTGTTGTGTATGTGTGTGTGTTGTGCGTGTTGTGTGTGCATGTGTGTTAATACCGCTAGAAGTATCATTCCCAAACAAAGTCCAGCTGCCAGTGAGTGTGATTCTCTGTCCACTGCATTCTCCATTTCAGGGCCAGGCAGGCATGCTGCCAATGGAGGACATGGAGGAAGGAGGAGAGAAAAAAAAGAGTAGCAGAGGTCGGCGGGGAGCAGAGTAGGAGAGAGGACGAGGGACAGTGCCAGGCTGGGGGAGGGGGGAGGGGGGAGAGCTGAGGACTTAAGAGCGCAGTGAAGCTAACAAGCAAGGCTCAATTCATCAGCACTGGCAAGCTGCTACTACTACTATTGCTGTGTTTGCTGCTACAGAGACGCATTATGTGGGACAAGCCAGAGAAAGCCGCACACATGCAGCTCAGAAGCACTACACTGCACCGTCTTAGCCTCAATCTATCTACATGCAACATATGAACTTATCCATGTACATAAATACATATACGTACGTACCGTAAATATACCCACACATGTACATACATACGTATGTACTGTACGTGTATGTACTATGTATATGGCATACATATGTATCTATGTACAGTACATATATGTATACATACATATACCATATAACTATATGTACATTTATACCAGTGGGACATGCTGCATGCCCAGCACTGCTCTTCTCTCAACACCCACTCTTCATGCCCACCAATCTCCTTCAGCATCACGTCCACCAGGTGTCTGCTGCCTGACGCCATGTGGAGTAGCCCCAAGCTGACTAGACAGGCTATCTCAATGCTGTGCGGAATGTCCATGTCGGCAGCGCCCGGCGGGAGGAGGGAGCGGATGTGCAGCGCTACCAGGGAGGTGAGGTGCGAGTCACAGCTGCCACACCTGGGGGCGGGGCAGGGGGTGTGTCCTTGAAATGCCGTAGAGCAAACACGCACAATTGCAAGCTGCGCAACTTGCCTTGCGGCCGACATTCCCAGGAAGATTCCTAAAGTACACATTTCGTTCCTCTACAGAAAGAACACACGTCTGTACACATACATAGCACTGGCAGGCATATACAGAACATACCCAGGCGTTGATGACCGGCAAGCTTCAGTGCTTCATATAACCTTTAACCACACCAGTAACAGCAGCAACAGCACAGCACAGTCCATTGGGGAGGCATGTTGCATTAGTGCACACAATATATTAGAGCATGAATCATTTCCAGTGGTTCTGTGCCGTAGTGCATGGGGTCTGGGCTGCTTGCTACATACCTGGGAGAAGAGGTTGCAGAGGGCTATGTTAGGAAGGCTGTCCAAGTGGCCGTTCAGTCCAAGGCCCATGAAAAAGCCGCCTTCAGTAGGAGAGGCTTGCAGTTGCTCTGTCAGGTTGGCCAGCACCCACGAGGCATCCAGCTAGCAGGAGAGAGGAGAGCACTTCAGCATCGAGGTGTCTTGATTATCTCATGACTCCACCCACCTTGGAGAGATTAGGGGTTATCCTCAATCCTGCTGCAACTCCATTGTGGAAAGATGGCCATGTGGACATGCCCTCGGGCACAGTGATGCGGTCAAAGCTAATAGTGGTGTTCCTGAAGGACCAACGCAAGAACAAGATGAGTGAGAGCAGACACAACACAAGGGTGGATCAGACTGCCTGGTTTGCTAGCCCCTCCCCTACTGTACAGCACAGTGGAACCTCTCTACAGTGGACACCATTGGGTCCCAGCTGGCTGTCCTGTATAGAGGTGTCCCTAATTCAGAGGTAGATTTATACACAGCTCTATGTGGTTGGGGTAGCAGAGAGCACCCTATCAACATACATACTTTGGTGGTGCCCTTCCTGTGAGGTTGAGCTGCGGAATGGGGAAGGGGGTGGCAGGAAGGGGCTGCACTGTGCCCAAGGTGAACATGCCCCTGTTGTGGAAGAGTGAGGGCAACTGTGTAAACAGGACTGTTGAGTAACTGTGTAAACAGGGCACTGTTGAGTAACTGTGTAAACAAGTCTCTGTTATTAGAACAGGAGACAGCAGCTGCTCACACCTCTCTGTTAATGACAGCAGTGTCTACAACAGTAACAACACAGGCTAGGGATGACAGTCTCTGTACTGGAGTGCATCTCTTGAGCTACGTATGTACCTGCCCACTGGGAGGGCCATTGTTCTCTGGGATATGAGAAGGAGGTGTCCCTCCTGTTCTTCAAGAAACTGGTGGTCACTAGAGCACAAAGAAGTGGAGAGGTGAGGTACAAGACACACACAGACACACAGACACACGGACACACACACAGACACACACACACAAATACAAACACACACACACACACACACACACACACACACACACACACACACACACACAGACACAGACACAGACACACACACACACACACACACACACACACACACACACACACACACACACACACACACACACACACACAGACACACACACACAAATACAAACACACACACACACACACACACACACACACGGACACACACACACACACACAGACACACACACACACACATGTACTGCAAACCTGACTTCAGGTCTTTGGGTCAGTGCCACTCTGACAGGCTTGGAGGACTGGAGGCACCTCCTCAACTCCTCCAGCCGAAGATCCTCGCGGAAAACCAGTCTCACCACTTCATCCTCCATGTCCATCTCTGGGTAGGCACTGCTGCTGTGCTGAGGGGGAAGAAGAGGGGAAGGGAGGGGGACAGGGAAGGGGAGTGGAGGGGAGGGGAGGGGAGGGGAGGGGAGGGGAGAGGAGGGGAGGGGAGGCATGTGCTGTGTGAGCTGACAAAAAGGCTTCGTCCACAGCCATAATGCTCACCACTGAGATCAAGGGAGGCTTCCCTGAGTAATCCACATTACCGACATTTAGGGATTGCGCTATGTCTTCACGCCCTACAATAGACAATGACACAACACAAGTCCTTCAAGCAACAGCCACAGGTCACCATCATTGGTGCAGTGCAACTCCAAGCACCTCGGCAATACACTGCCAACTTAACAGCCAGCCATTCCTGCACTGTACCTGCAACTTAGCACACTCCCAAGGCCATCACGTTATATACGTAACTTGCCTTATAACTACTGCTGTCTTGTGAGTTTTACACTAGCACACGTTGCAATGGCCACACAGCATGCTACCCACTACCACTGTCACACACACACAGGTGACCACTCCACTGCTAAGAGCCTAAGACCACTGGTTCCAACTGCAAACCAACTCCATACTCACTTCGCAGGGAGACAGCGCAACACCACCAGTCGTCATGTATGCTTAAGCCCTGCCTACAGAAGCCCCACCCACTGAAGCCCCACCCACTGAAGCCCCACCCATTGACGGCCCACCCACAGAGGCCCCACCCACCTACAACATGGTACATTTCTGGTGTCCAGTGTGAGGATGGATTCTGCTGACATTTGTAGACACAGTGCCAGAGAGGGAGGGAGACACCAAAGGGAAGGGTGCGGAGCAGGGTGGATGAGTGTCCAGCTTGGCTGAGCAACTTCACCACTCTCTCAGCAGGGGAGGAGGAGGCAGGTGACTGAGCTCTGGGTTGAGAGAACAAAGGGGAGGGGAGGAGGGGTGGAATTGGAGGGGTGGAATTGGAGGGGTGGGGAGAGGAGGGCAGAGGTGGAAGTGGAGGAGAGGGGAGAGGTGGAAGTGGAGGAGAGGGGAGAGGTGGAAGTGGAGGGGAGGGGAGGGAAGGGAAGGGGAAGGAAGTGGAGGGGATGGGAGTGGAGGGAAGACGAGGGGAGGGGAGGGGTGGAATTGCAGTGATGGCACCCTACAGTACATGTGTCAGACTCACTGTTCAAAGACAGCTGCTGTCCTCTGAATGCTCTCGGCGCTGCTCGCTGTGTTACCTCCCAACGGTGCAGCGACCAGAGGGAGGGAAAGTCCCTTGGAAGGACTGGACACTAGCAGTGCAAACAACTGTCGAGGCACACAAACACATGTGACGGAATCTGTCTGTGTGTGCGCGTGTGATGGATGTGTGTGTTGCACAGTTCTCACTTGCACAACTAGAGCTGTTCTCTCTGTGACTCCAAAAATGACAGGAAAGGACTGTACCTAGACATTGTAAGATTACAGACGCACACCATGCAGGTATGTATCCATGACAAGAGGCAACCCACTGCTGTGGCACACAGACCCCCCCCCCATGGGCACATCACCTCACACCACCACCACCTAGTCCCATGAACCCCATCCCACCTGTTTGCTGGCCTTTTACTCATGATATCACACACAGATGGTCCATTGTTTGTATGTGATGTCGTGAATAAATGGCCAGTGGATGGGTGGGGAGTGGGGTGGGGTGGGGTGAGAGTATTATTGACAACACTAAACCACAACCACCACAGACTGTGTGGGCACTCACCTCCTCACCCTGTGCTAGTCTTTTCAGCCAGTCTGTGAGTAAGGGGGGTTCCCCAGGGGAGTCCACTGGATTGGATGAGGACCAAATGCCGCGATGGAGGCACATGTCTGGAGCATACCTGAAGTAGGCATCCACATGGCATGGCCAGTTGTAACACCTGTAGGGGGGGGGAGGTGAGGAAGGGAAGATGATGGGTCTCCTGTATCTGCTGCTGGTGAGTCTAGTGATATCTGAGGCATTCTCACACACTTTGTCAAGTTGTACAGAAGAGACACAAGTCTTCCAGCATCCTCTTCACTCGCAGTGTGTAACTTTACCTCCTATGTGCATACCAAGCAACACAGGGAACAGTGAACACACGTAGCTGTGTGTCTGTCGTGCAACTCAAACACACCACAGTGGCACGTACCACAAGCTATATATCAGCTAACATCACACTCCCCTCCCTCTCCCACCCCCTCCTCTCCACTCCTTCCCTTTCCCCTCTCCTCCCTCCTCTCCACTCACCTCCCTTCCTTTTCCCCCTTCCTCTCCACTCACCTCCCTTCCTTTTCCCCCTTCCTCTCCCCTCCTCTCCCCTCCACCTCCCTCCTCTCCTCTCCTCTTTCCTCCTCTCCCTTCCTTTTCCCCTTCCTCTCCCCTCCTTTCCCCTCCTCTCCCTCCTTTTCCCCCTTCCTCTCCCCTCCTCTCCCATCCTCTCCCCTCCTCTCCCCTCCACCTCCCTCCTCTCCCCTCCTCTCCCTTCCTTTTCCCCCTTCCTCTCCCCTCCACCTCCCTCCTCTCCCCTCCACCTCCCTCCTCTCCCCTCCACCTCCCTCCTCTCCCCTCCACCTCCCTCCTCTCCCCTCCACCTCCCTCCTCTCCCCTCCTCTTCCACCCTCCCCCTTCTCTCACTTCAAACACGAGATGGAGGATACACACCACATCTGCCGCCACCAGCTGCAGCTCAGACACCCAAGGGACCTGCACTGGAGGAGGCTCCAGTCTCCTCTGCATGCATTGGTCCACTTTGTCAAGGACACCTGCATGGTTCTCGAGCAACCTCAGGGCAGGCAATGCTTGCAGCACCTGCTGCTGAACAGAGTGGTCCTCTGCTGCATCACCCTACCAAGACAGAGAAGCAAGGGAGGAACATGCAGGCTTACTCCAGTGCTACGTAAGTACAATAAAACCTGTCTACAGAGGTCACTGTACATGGCAGCCTTCAACTCCAACTGTACACACTGCACACCTGTCTACACTGAGTAGCCACTGTGTGGAGCGGCGCCATGTGTCTCAAGCAGCCAACTCCCCCGACCAACCCAAATATCACTGTCACATTGAGCCGCACTAATACAGCCTCCTGTCTACGTAAGGGAGCCAGGCCATGAGGTACATAGCACAAGTAACTACTCTGAGAGGCACCCCTGTACCCTAACCCTTCCAACCTCTTCAATATACACACCAACTAAAGACCGCAAGTGATTACTTGGTACTTCTATCAAAACCAAGCTTTGACGTATGAGTTTCAAGCGGCTTCAAACACTTCAAACAATGTCTACAGAAATACCCATTGGACTGTAATTAATGGGAGCTTCACCTGTTGCTGCACACCCAAGGCAGAGAGCAGCCATTGTACAAAGACCGCCCATTCGTCACATGACCTGTCACATGGCTGGAGTGCCCTCCACCTGTAGTAGCTCAGGGTAGCCTGCAGGGCCGTCTCTGGCGGCAGACAGGCCTGCAGTGCTCGCAGGCACAGGAGGACCAGAGGAGAGGAAGAGAGGGGAGGCAGCTGGCAGCGCATGGACAAGCCATTGGAGAAGACCTGCACAAGGAGGGAGGAGGAGGATGGAGAGAGGAGGGAAAAGGGAGGAGAGAGGAGGGTAGATGAGAAGGGAGGAGGGAAGGGAAGAAGAGGGTAGAGATGACTATATGATGTAGAATGTCCAGCCACTGTGGGTGCAAGTTGGAGTGGGAGTGGGTTGTAGGTAGCCTAGCTAGTCTCTCTAGTATCAACGAGTTTCTTAACATCCTGCAACTTGCAGTGAAGGTGTTGTGATGACAACTACGTAGAGCAATGAGACCCCCACAGTTTGACTCACCATGGTGAACTTGTGACCAACGGCGTCCTGAAGCCGCACAACAGAGGGACGGGCCCCCTTCCCGGGGAAGTCCCCCATATCCATGTGCAAGTCTGCAACCTTCTCAAGACAGTGCATGCAAAGTTGCAAACGACACATCAACACAACAACACAATACATTACTATAGCACAGTACATCAGCCCTAGTGGTAGCACAATGTATTAACTCTATACCTTAGTGCAGCCCTATGCATGAGTATGTACGCACATCAGCCCTTAGTACGTAAACACCCCTGTACTCCACTAATACATTAGTCTATACACTACGTTGGCACATCAGTCTCATACCTACATACATACATACATACATACATACATACATACATACATACATACATACATACATACATACATACATACATACGTACATACATACATACATACATACATACATACATACATACATACATACATACGTACATACATACATACATACATACATACATACATACATACATACATACATACATACACACATACATAAGAACACTGGTACGTACATTAGAGAGAGGGCATTGCCAGCATGGTCATATTAGGTGAGCTAACCTTTGAAAAACCAGAGTACAGGTGTAAGCTGTCATCTGACATCACTACTGCCATCATGTTCAGCGCCTGCGACACACACATGCACATGCATGCATACACGCACACATACGTACATACACACATATACACATACACACATACGTACACACATACATATACACACACAACACAAGAAGAAATGGGCACAAACACAGCTCTGTGAGTCTTGTCCAGCCCCACATCAACCAACTGCTCCAACCTGCAGCCACTCACGTCGAGAGAGAGTGCCCTGGTTGCTGAGAGCGGGAAAGAGGAGCCAGCCACCTCAATCTTCGTCTCACTCTCCACACGGTACTCCACCAGTCTCATCTCTCCCAACTCCTCCTCAATAAACACGATATATGTCTTTCCATTGATGTCACGAGTGAGAAAGATATTACTTGCACATCCAGTGCTGAATAGGGCTGAACTGAGAAAGATTCAAACAGGAGGACTCTCACATGTGAACGATGAGTGATGCGTCTTGTTGTGAGTGACTCACTTATTTGGATCCTCTGCCCACACCAGTTCAATGCATTTCTCGGGCAGCAACGGCTCGCCCATGCTCTCCAGAATGGTCTCATCACTCACCAACGGATCACAGAAAACAGTGGACCAAGAGCGAGAATAGTGCGGGACCATGGGAGAAGAACGAATGGGAGAGAAAGACTTTGCCTTGCGGGCTGTTAAGACACTCTGGTCCATCTCCTCCTGGGGAATTCTCGGCTTGTGACGCATTCTCATAGGAGTCTGCCCACTACCAATCCTAACCGCTCCCTCGGGCCTCTGGGGTACTCGATTCCCACTCTCGAGGAAGTCAGCAAACGGGTCTCGCTGTGCAGAGGGGCCTGCTGCATCCGGTGGTCCCCTTGCTAGTGACAGTGGGTGAGATGGAGTGGCTTTCTCCTGTCGTCCCCTCTGTCCACCACCAAGGTGCTGCACGGAGCCAAACACGTCCGGTGTCTTGAAGAGAAGGCGTTGCACGGGTGTGAGTATGGGAGTGGCCTTGCCCGAGAGCACGTTGAGTGGGAACTTCTCCGGTGCTGAGGAGCTCATCACTTTGGGTGTCCCCTTTAGGTGGAGGACGCTCACGTCCCTGCACACCGCAGGAGGCTGTAGTGGTATGTCCTGCATGTGTGTGAGCAGGAGAGGGAGGGTAAGGGGAGGAGAGAGGAGAGAATACACATCAAGTGTGCGTGTGAGAGGGAGGAGAGGAAGAGGGAAGGGGAGGGGAGAGGAGAGAATACACAATACATGTTAAGTGTGTGTGTGAGAGAGGGAGAGGGAGAGAAAGAGGAAGGGGAGAGGAGGGGGAAAGAATACATGATACATGTCATGCAGGATGCGTGTGAGGCACGGAGAGTGAGTGATCACTGCAGATGAGTTGTGCTTGTTGCCACCACTGCACCTCAGTCTCTGCCTTCCTCAACAGCCACACGGCATGGGACCTGCTGGTGGCATCAAATGTGACTATCAGCGAGGGGTCTTCAAACGTTGCCATCACTTTCATGTGTGGTTCGTACAGGTAATTCACACAGGTGGAGCTGCCTGTGTGGGCAAACAGACACACTGACACTACTGTCGGCCTTGTGAACCAGTCAGCACAAGTAGGCCCTGAATCAGGAGTCGTCACACGCTGAGGAATTGTCAAACGTTTCGCACACTCTAGACAATTAGGAACTGTCTCTCCAAATTCTCTGATGATGGTAGCTGTATGCTACCAAAACGTTGGAAAGACAGTGCCCATTCAGCTAGTGTGTGTGAAACAGTATACATGTCAGAGATACCTATGTAGCCGCCATTTTCAAGTGTAGGAATTATGTACGTAACTCTGGTGTATAGCCTTTATAGAGTGGTTCCTTTGCATTCAGCACTACATACTGTACAGCACAATGGCTACACGCTTACAGTGCATCTGTCGTGAGGTGACGGGGCAGATGTCCTCCAGTGGGTGTGTCAGCGTGAAGAGCACGGGCAGGCCATCCCCACTGGACCGGAGGAGGAAGGACAGTACGCAGATCACACAGAGCGGAAGGATGAGCGTTTCGCATATATACCTACTACGCATGACTTGATATGAATACATGACAGGTTAGCAATGTCGTGGATGCTGTTGGCTGGGACCCTGTTCACTTGTCAAAGTGCTTGGCCCACCAGATCCACCCAGTTCGCTTGTGCTTGCTAACAGAGGCCTGTCATGGCTACAGCTACACAGCCACACAAGCCTATTCAACTACACACAAATGACAGGACACAACATGTCCTGCCATTGTACAACACACAGGTGCGACGCAGGTCTCATTCAGTCACATGCAGCCAAATGAATCCTCTTCTGCTCTCAGTCACTGCGCTCCCATGACAAACTACACATGCATGTTGTGACAAGACACAACAAGACATGTTTGACACATGATGACACAGTGACGTACACATGCACCCCTCCCCTCCCCTCCCTTCCCTTCACTCACTCCTGTGACAGATCGGAGCTCTGCATACCACCAGTCACTTTTCTCTCAACCAGAAGGCCTCCCTTGATCGGCCACACCTTGCACACCTGGAGTGAGGGTTGGGAGGGGGCGGGGGGGAGGTGCGTGGTAACAGCTGTGGAGCACAGCCAGGCAACCACAGAGGGGCCACACAACATATATTGAATTGAGCAATAGTGGGTTAAATTACCATAGCATTTCTCTTCAGGATCGTAGATAGAAGAATGCAGTGGTATGCAGTAATAAACACTTACTCCCATAACGTAAGCAAGAACAAACAACTGTATACAAACATTTGTTGATCTGGACCAGAGTTGTAAAGCACATTTAATATCTGACCTTGAACGGCACCGATACATTGTACACAGCTCCTTCCACAGAGTGCAGGATGATGGCATCAGTGTCGACAATGCAGAGCCATCTCACAAGCTCCTCCCTGCTGCCCTGCTCAAAGTGGCACCAAAACACCTAACAGTGGCCACATCAAGAGTGATGGAGAGGCACTAAAGATTGAGTATACAAGTTCATTTGGATAGTCTACGAGTACACCCAGTACATCTGTGAGTACACCCAGTACATCTGAGTAAACCGAGTACATCCATGAGTAAACCCAGTACATGTATGTGTACACCCAGTACATTTATGAGTACACCCAGTACATGTATGTGTACACTCAGTACATTTATGAGTACACCCAGTACATCTATGAATACACCTAGCAGACATGCAGGGCTAGGTAGCCCACAGAGAGGGGAAGGGCAGGTCTTACTTGCTCAATCTTGTGCTCTGAAGTGAAAACTTTCTGCACCGCTGCTGCAGAGCTGGTGCCCTTCTTCCACACCACCTTATTGCTTGAAACATGAAGCTGCACGTACGTGTGTGCGTGCATGTGTGTGCATAGTAAACGCGATAGGGTTGTTGTCCGTGTGCACATGTGCGTATACATGCGTGGGTGTGAATGGCAGGGTACCCAATGCAGTAGCAAGCACACAGCATGCTCTATTCGCCCCATCACGTCTAGCGCGAACTCACCCGGTGTTCGCAGAAGTCATCGGATCTCGTGACTCTCACGTCACAACCATCCGCCTGTGGACCAGTTGAGGGGTGCACAGGCAGGGAGAGGACTGGGCTCGGCTCACGGTAGGTCTAACGCGCCTTGTTCTCTGCTCACCTGCTCTGTATCCCCTTGACACAAGACGTCAACGGCTTCTATTCTGATGGACATTTTGCAGGCGATCGTCTGCACGCTTAGGGGGCGGGGTCAACGCATAGTAACGCCTAAATCTCGTTATATAACCTACGCATACCTTTCGGCGGCCTAGGAACGGTCTAGCTGGCCAGACTACTTTCGGCGGCGTTGCAGCAGCTATATCGCTCAATACGTGCAACTCGACGCACACCTTCGAAAGCTGGCTGGCTAGTAGTTACACGTGACCTGCTTTTGCTGGATCTCATGAACACGAGAAGAGAACACCCTCAATTTCAGCTAAAAAGGTCCTCCTTCCATAGGCCAGCCCATGCATGCACATCAACGTGCAAGACCAGCCTTTGGACCTCATCGTCAGTGAGACCCGGCTGTTTGACTGACTCGTTTTTGTTGTTGTTGTTTTCTGCTCTTTAAAATACATTGCATTTTGGACCAACTCAGCATATCATCTTATTTACTATGTACATGTATGTATTTAGTGACTGAACTTCAGTTAAAAAGGTTGAATACATTGCACCAGCTGCAGGTTGCAACAGAAAGGCACACATGCATGCATATGAGGCAGTGCATGCAGTGAGAGTCAGTACACACGAACAACCACACAGTTTCTGCATCATCTTGAGGAGTTGAAGGGACTTGCTGCAGTTTCCTGTCAGAAACAGATAAAATGATACGTGAATACAATCTATCCCTGTCTTAGGTCTTGTGTCTGTATAAAAGTGCACACACAAGCGAAGACAGTGGTGGAGGATCCAGGGTGAAGTTGTGATCAGCAGCAACATGGGAGTGAGCTGCTACGCAGATGCACATTAGGTCAGCAGACCTCATGTGAGTCATGTTTGACACACACCACCTGCACTCGTGTGTGAGCGAAGAACCGGCCCAGTCGTATACACTCAACAAGACGAAAAGTGTACAAAAGAAAGCACACCCTCGGCAGCAACAAATTGCTTTCCACATCTCATTCATCAGCACAGTACACTGCACAGTCTCATCCTTACCAGCTACTGCTAGTCTCGCGTAGCCAGACCACTTCGTCCGCGACCAATGACGTCAGATGGGGCAGAAGTGGTCTGGCTACGCGAGACTAAGCTGCTGTGCACCCTCCCCGTGCCCCACCTGTAGTGCTGCTGCCTCCCTCCTGAGCTCCTGGATGACAGTGGCCAGGGCCTCAGGGTTCACGCCTGCTTCACAGAGCTGGATACATATTCGCAAGGTGTCGTCATCCAATCCAGTGTTGAGCAGTTTTGATATCTCCTTTACGACTACGTGGAGTAAACGAATCAGACGCGGCTGCTTTATTCAGTGCTTATAGCCACGTTATAACCATGACCTCCTGAATATTACGAAGTCAGCTCTTGTTTATATTACATAATTTTCCATTCAATTCCTTACTTTCAAATGCTTCTCGAGCTTCGGTGACTTGCTGTGACTTCTGCGCCGTTTTCCTTGCCGCCATTTTAGTCAACACCTTTAGTATTTCAACATTGACTCATTAACTCGTATAAAAGTTCAACGGTCATCACCAATTAACACACAGCACTCAGATCACGGCTTTTCATCTGTCTTTTCCGCAGCCTCCCTTCTTTCTCCCCCGTCAGCTGCAGATGGCAAGAGTGGTGCGTTGTCCTTCTCTTGCGTGCTGCTGTTTGAATCAAATTGCTTCAGGTTTGCCAGCTTGTCCAGCCTCCGTTGCCTGAGCTCACTGTCTGACGTGGATGGGGAGCTGAAACTGCGGTATGGGGGCTGAGGATGGGGTGGTTCCAAGGAACCCGTCTCCGGTAATGGAGATTGCACCTCCTCTTCGGTTTTGCTCTCCAAGAGGCTTTGAAAAACTGAAGGTGAGCTGCTTGTACTTGGTGGCACCCAGCTCTGGCTCCTGTCCAATGGGGGGCGGCCCTCACCCAGCACTGTGCCACTTCCCTCCCAGCCCCTGGTCTCTTTCGACTTCTTCTTTGCCTCCCTAGGTGTTGAAGAGGAAAGGGAGGCCCCAGAGGATGAAGTCTGCTTCTTGCTAGATCTGCCAACATCGGTCAGCAATATGCTGTCTTGAAAAGGCAACCTGTGCACACGTGAAGAAGAGATAAAGTGACAACTGCACACTTCACACTAAAACTGTACTCTCCTCTACATGCTACCACTAGCTACTGTTTCATGCAGGGAGGGAGGGAGGGAAGGATAGAGGGAGGGAGGGAGGGAGGGAAGGATAGAGGGAGGGAGGGAGGGAGGGAAGGATAGAGGGAGGGAGGGAGGGAGGGAAGGATAGAGGGAGGGAGGGAGGGAGGGAAGGATAGAGGAAGGGAGGGAGGAGCACTCACTGCCCAGTCACAGCATAGTACTGGTTCATCTGACTGACAGCACAGTCCAAGAGAAGCTGGATGTTCTTTAGGACACCAATTCGTGACTCTGCGTTCTCCCTCTCTGTACCCTCCAGAGCTTGGAGTTCCTCGTCACTAAGACAATTGAGTCTGAGGGACTGGAGGTTGGTGCTGGTACTCCCTGTACAAGGGACGGACACAGCCAAAGGATAATTGAGGCCACAGCTGTCAGCCCTACACATTCATGGCAAGCATCATCACATCACACCGTAGCACGTGACTTTCCCCTGCATTATACGGCGGGCAGGGTCTAGTGCACTAGACCTGGTGGTGGGGAGGGTCTAGTGCGCTAGACCTGGTGGTGGGCAGGGTCTAGTGCACTAGACCTGGTGGTGGGCAGGGTCTAGTGCACTAGACCTGGTGGTGGGGAGGGTCTAGTGCACTAGACCTGGTGGCGGGCAGGGTCTAGTGTGCTAGACCCAGTGGTGGGGAGGGTCTAGTGCGCTAGACCTGGTGGTGGGGAGGGTCTAGTGCACTAGACCTGGTGGTGGGCAGGGCCTAGTGCGCTAGACCCAGTGGTGGGGAGGGTCTAGTGCACTAGACCTGGTGGTGGGGAGGGTCTAGTGCACTAGACCTGCAGCGGGGATGGTCTAGTGCGCTAGACCCGGTGTTGGGGAGGGTCTAGTGCGCTAGACCCGGTGTTGGGGAGGGTCTAGTGCGCTAGACCCGGTGGTGGGGAGGGTCTAGTGCACTAGACCCGGTGGTGGGGAGGGTCTAGTGCGCTAGACCCAGCAGTGGGGAGGGTCTAGTGCGCTAGACCCAGCAGCGGGGAGGGTCTAGTGCACTAGACCCAGCAGCGGGGAGGGTCTAGTGCACTAGACCCAGCAGCGGGGAGGGTCTAGTGCGCTAGACTAAGACTAGGGCTCGTTATGACAAGAGTGCTCACCATAAGGCATGACATGTGGTGGGAGAGGTGGAAGCAGGGGGGTGGATGGAAGTGTCCCCTGAGGCACTGTCGGAGGGGCGGGGAAGGCACCGGTTCCTCCAACAGCAGCCAACCACTCCTCAAAGGACAACGGCTGCCCGTTATTGGTGCGAGGAGCTGTTGCTTGTGTCGGTTTGGCAGTGTCTCCGCTGGCCTGTTGGCTCTGGACTGGTTCACCGCCTTCTTCAGTTTGTGGCTGATTGTCTTCGCCTTGCTCTTCACCCAAGTCAGGGGGGGCTTGGGGTTGTGGTGGCACCCAACCAGGGTGTTGCTGGGGGAGGGGACCTACAGGAGTAGGTCACATGACCATCACATGACTTAAGTCACACTGCAGTGTTGACATGAAGTACCACACACACACGCACGCATGCATCCAGCATGCATGTTCTACACTCAGCACACACCCTCTTGTCCTTGCTGCTGTGGCCGTGCAGGGTCCGTGTTTCGCTGTTGAGGGTGCTGCCTCGTCATCTGCTGCTCTGTAGCTGCGCTTGGCAGATTAGATCGGCATGTTGGACAGAGTTGCTGCCGCTGGAACCAAGAGCGGAGACAGGCGGTGTGGAAGATGTGCCCACATGGGAGCCTCTTGCATTGGTTGACCATCTCCTCACGACAGATGATGCAAATGTTGTCAACTCCCTGCAGTTCCTCTGGGGTGACATCTGGGTAACTGGAGGGAGGGGGAGAGAAGGGGGGGGGAGCGGCAGGAGTGTTACACAATCACGTGCAGAACACATTTGGTCAGTTGGTGGGTGGGGCTTACACATTGTTCAGGTTGTATATAGCTCGTCTAGACATGATGACATCCTGAATGCTCTTTTTGAACTTCCTACAAGATTGATATGTCGGTGTAGTATGCACCAATGCAGTGAGACGCCTGCAAGAACCTGGCACTGGGTGGAGAGAGATAGTAGGTGGTAGAACTTACTTTGTAGCAATGAACACGCGCCGTGTGATGTATAGTGGGAAAATGTGGACTTTGGCCATGAAGACCATGAAGGCAAAGTAGCAGCTGACCTTCAGGAAACCTACACAGACCAACCACAAACAAGCTCACACACACATGCATGCACAGGCTGCTTTGACAGCACCCCACGCTGGAGTACAAAGTGCACAACTTCCACTGACGCACCCAGCACCACCTCTACATAAGCCATGTACACAGTCTTGTTCTCCCAGGGGTTTTCGCTCTGCAGGTCGATTGAGTTCAGGATGTACTTGCCGGTGATGTCCAGAGCAAGGAGCAGCAGGATTGCATACTGTGCAGGCACAGGCAGACAGCAGTTTACGGTGGGTGGCACACACACGCCCACACCACACACACGCGCACAAGATGGTTGGATGCTACTCAGAGTTGGTCTCTGGGTCAAACAACTCTGCATGCTCACAGCCTCACCCCTACATCCTTATCACGTCCAACCCCATGGCCGACACATGTCCAGTGTCTGGACTCACCTCAAGTGCAAAGACCATCTGCACCGAAGGTCCTATGACCCACATGTGTGCGAGGGACTGCCCCATGAGGAAGGCATCGCAGAACACAAGCAGACAGATCATGCTTGCAGCACGGGCATGAAATGTCCGAGTGATCAGGGGTGTTCTTTCCATCTGATGGGAGGAGGGAAAGGGGAGGAGGAGAAGGGGAGGGGAAGGGGAGGAGGGGAAGGGGAGGGGAAGGGGAGGAGAAAGGGAGGGAAGGGGAGGAGGGGAAGGGGAGGAGGGGAAGGGAGGAGGATAAGGGGAGGAGAAGGGGAGGAGGGGAAGGGGGAGGAAGGATACACTAAACATGTTGCAAGTTGCAAGTTGCGGTAAGTGAGTTTCATCAGGAGTCATGGCCATAAGACCTGGTCAACAACGTCACCTTACAGAAAACACAGACCATCCAAACTACGCAACATTTTCCCGTGCACACACAAACGTAAGCAATAAGGATTGTGACAGCCTCCACAAACCATGAAAAACCCATTTGGAGTTGCACTCCCAATCCCACATGTACTTACAAAGTCAATCCGAACATCAGCAAGCCAATGAAAGGCCTTGAAGAAGAACAACAGGGTAAGTTTTCCCACAAAGAAGGGGGAAAAGTCTTCACGAAATGCTGCAAACAGGAGACAGGTCTCAGGAACGGCATACCAAAACTCTTCCACCATATGCTGTGGGAAGGAAAGGCACACACTAACTCAGACTGATTTATCCAAGGTAAGCAGAACAAAGAACTGCAGCTCTATAACGATATACCTCCACTTCTGCTGCTTGAAGCGTTCCGAATAGTAGCTTCCTCAGTATCTGACTGAAGACCCACACCATTACGAACCCTTGGACGTACAGCACCTGACGGAAGGAATAGCAAAACCATGGAGTGGGCATATTTGGGCACGGGCAAACAAGGAGTAAAAAACCTACCCCCATGCTGGGACTCGACCGAACCAAGTAGACAACCGAAGGATAGAACTGTTTCTTCTGATAGAAGGCATTGGACACTATCACCATCGTTAGAAGAGTGGAGGAAAGCGCTACCAATAACGTCTTCTTCGCAGTAGCCATCTTGCCCTGCTGGGGTTAATTATTAAGGAATTGCGCAATAAGACCAAGGCGTGTATATATATACGTTCCACCGTTTCATTGGTCGGATCATTGTGTTGGACATGCAACATACTACAGACACCAGTAGTGTACATGTGAACGTTTATGCCCCCATTGTGCATGTCACAGAGGAAATTCCCAATGTAACAGGTGCTTGCTATAAGTCATCAAAGGCTATTGTTCTGACTGTACTTGCCATGTCTGGCGTTGCAGGGAGCCATGACTGGCAGCTGTCCTGGGAATCTTGGTTGCCATGGCCACACTTTGAAGGACTACAGAATGCTTCCAGAGAGGAGGTACTGTTTGAGGGTGATAGCGTTAAGTCGATCACCTCTTCTGTGTGTGAACAGGGAGGTGTGTTGGAGGTGCAGTTGACTGGAGAACATATTCGTTTCTTGTCTGATGTGGTCACATTGTTAGACGTGTGCTTATGTGCTCGTTTTCTATGTTGAGTAACACACTGCTGTCCCTGGTCTGGATCCAGGCTTGCATCAGTGTCCACACTATCAGACAGCTCTAAAGAGGTTTGGTACGAGTCAGTCTGTTTGCCGCAGTCCTCCTTCCTGTTACGCAGCTTGGTGTGGTACACCGGAGAGAGGAGACCTGAGGAATTTGACTGTGAACCAGTTGGGCTATGAACCAACATCAAAGGCAGACCAGCTAACTCTTTGCTCAGCTTCTTTGCTTGATCTTTATCTTTTCTGCTCTCTGACTCAGAAGCATACTCCGAGTCAGTGCCATCTTCTGAGCACCACCGAACATCACCACCATCACCTTTACCCTCACCGTCACTTTCATCCTCACCCACACCTTCACTCTTGACCCCACCCTCTCTGTTTACTGAAGGTGCAGCTATCGCCCGAGGTTCACGCACAGAGTCACCAGGAACACGTACTAGGTCCTTCAACCTCTGCGCCACATCCAGCGTAGTGCAGTCCCAGACTGTCACGACACAAGGCACCACGGACTTTGGCTTCAAATACCCTACAAACTCTCTTATCTGCAGCAGCAAGGAGAGGAAGGTACCTCACGTACAAGTTAGCTGCAGGCCACCTCATCCAGTAATTAGCCACTGCACATCACTAGCCATGGTTGATCATGGAAGGAAAATGGTCAAAGTACTAGGAACAAAATCAAATGAGAGCGCCTCCCAGGATTAGCGGGAAAAGCTCACCTCATACAGTTTATATGTTAATGATACACTATATCTCACATTTATATTAATAAATACAGCACATGTAGATTGTAGGTGTGTATATACTGGCTGACCTCGGTGTAGCTGGCATGCATTGAATGCAGAACCCGCCACATGTTCAGGGCGACCACAAACCTGCATTCAGTCGGACAAGTATATAGCAGTCTTTAACTTGTCATGCAGTGTGCAGCTATGGTAGGCTTACACTTTCAGCTGGGTAAATTTGGCTGAGATGGAACCAAAGAATATTGTAGAAGGCTTGATCCTCAAGACATTGGGATGGTTCTTGCCGCAGCTCAGAGCTCTGCAAGGCAGACCCTCATCAAACGTTTCACCTTTCTGCATGGGACAGCAACAATAGCCACATTGTGTAAGCAATTACAGAACTTGCTACCAAGTGTAGGAGGAGCAACTGGTATCTTAGAGCATGCCCACGTACATTTAGTTAAATTGAAACTCAAATGATTATTATACCCTCAATTGTACATACAGTTAGACTAGCGTGCTAGACCCTTCCAACTCCGCCACCACCGGACGCTTATATACACCACGGAAGGTGAAGAGGGTCTAGCGTGCTAGACTAGCATACAGAGCAAGATGCTGCATACATACTGTGCAACGCATGCACGCACCGCTGCTCGGCAGGCGTGCACCCTGGTGTCATTGCCGGTGGCGGTCACGCAGCTCAAGACAGCCGGTATCTCGCGGTAGGCCTCGTACCTCCACTGGCTGATGTGCACCTGTACAGCACATGCACAGACTTGCATGCACACAGAGGATGTGTGTATGTGTAAAGCTGCAGAGCCACACTGCACCCCACCACAGTCTTCTGCACTGATACTTCTTTTCCACCATATGAACCAGGACTACAAGCACTTCTGCTGCCTCTGTCCTACCCTTATGTACAGGGACTATAAGCACTTCTGCTGCCTCTGTCCTACCCTTATGTACAGGGACCACTACAAGCACTTCCGCTGCCTCTGTCCTACCCTTATGTACAGGGACCACTACAAGCACTTCTCCTGCCTCTGTTCTACCCCTATGTACAGGGACCACTACAAGCACTTCTCCTGCCTCTGTTCTACCCCTATGTACAGGGACCACTACAAGCACTTCTGCTGCCTCTGTCCTACCCTTATGTACAGGGACCACTACAAGCACTTCCGCTGCCTCTGTCCTACCCTTATGTACAGGGACCACTACAAGCACTTCCGCTGCCTCTGTCCTACCCTTATGTACAGGGACCACTACAAGCACTTCCGCTGCCTCTGTCCTACCCTTATGTACAGGGACCACTACAAGCACTTCCGCTGCCTCTGTCCTACCCCTATGTACAGGGACTACAAGCACTTCTGCTGCCTCTGTCCTACCCCTATGTACAGGGACTACAAGCACTTCTGCTGCCTCTGTCCTACCCCTATGTACAGGGACTACAAGCACTCTCCTGCCTCTGTCCTACCCTTATGTACAGGGACCACTACAAGCACTTCCGCTGCCTCTGTCCTACCCTTATGTACAGGGACCACTACAAGCACTTCCGCTGCCTCTGTCCTACCCTTATGTACAGGGACCACTACAAGCACTTCCGCTGCCTCTGTCCTACCCCTATGTACAGGGACCACTACAAGCACTTCCGCTGCCTCTGTCCTACCCTTATGTACAGGGACCACTACAAGCACTTCTGCTGACTCTGTCCTACCCTTATGTACAGGTGCCTCCATCCTTCTGTTACATGCAAAAAGCTTGCCTTCATGCCAAACTTCTGGTACACTCCAAGGAAGATATGCTCGTAGCCGAAACTTTTGCAGTCTAAGAGGACCACGTTTGTCTCACTCTTGGCCAGCCACCTGCAGCATTCGACACACACGCACAACACACAAGATGTTGCACAACTCATGTACAGTACGTAGTATGCACATGTGTACCACTGTGTCTACCGGATGTTACTGTGCCTTGACAAAGTGCCAGACAATACAAAGGCTTAGGTTTGGGGGTGACAGTGCCATGCAGTCCCTCTGCACTGCTTAACCAACCACCACACAACCATAACCACCACCACGCAGCTCACACCTTTCAATCAGCAGCAATATTTCATCTCTTGACTTCTCCTGTGGTAAAGAAAGCATGCAATCCTGTGGCACTCTTCTTCTACCTGAGACTACACACCACGAAGCCCCGAGCAGATGCAAGCACGGCACACAAGGCCCCAGGTGGAGTTGAAAGGTGCATATACAAATTGTGAAAACAAGTCACATAGCGTCCGGGTCAGTTGGCGTGTAGTGCCCCCTCTGCCGCAAGGAGGTACTCTACTGGCTCACCACTGACTGTGTCTCATGTGTGCCTCACCCTTGATGGGAAGCGTGTGGTCTTGGGATGGCAGAAGGTTGTGTCCAGGTACAGAGCATCCAAGTCAATTACACTGGGCAACAATGCAACCATAATACTACCGCATGCAGGTCACATGCAGGTCACATGCACGTCACATGCATGTCACATGCATGTCACATGCACGTCACATGCACATCAAATGCATGTCACAGACACGTCACATGGACATCACATGAACACCAGTTGCACAGCACTTCCTCATCACATTATTTGCATTTCACTTGCACATCCAATGCACCATGCACCCTACTCGATAGCGAAGGGCACTACACACTCACTTCGGACCCTGGTGCAGCAATGGCAGCTGTTTGACGTCATCTACTGTCAGTCTGAAGTCACCTTGGGTCGATACAAACACAAAGCAAGTGTAACAATATTGTAAGGTACACTAAACAGTGCGTGTATGTCACAAGTATTCTACGTCGACTTACCAGTGTACAGTACATTGCAGCTATTACTTTGGAAGAGAAACCTGCAGACAGCATGGAAACAGCTGTTGGTACATACAGTACACAGCACTGCAGGCACTGTAACAGGGCATGCTAGAGAGAAGTTGCAGCACATCCATCTCTGGCTCAGGCAGTTAGCAATAGCCACACACAACTACATATGTAACCAATGTCATGTATTAGTGAGCATGCATGTGCGTGTATGACTGTTTGTGTAGTGTGTGAGTCTGAGAATGCTAGGAGCATTAACTACTACAGCGTCTCCATTTGCTGTGTTTCACCCTTACTTCCTTCTATCTTCTCCGCTGCGTGCACATGGTAAATTAAATGAAAACAGCTTGTCACACAATGTGCAAACACTCGCCACTTCCTCCCCCAACTTGTCACCAAGTGCAGCGGTGCTTACGTACATTACAGACCCTGGGCAGTGTCCAGCAGGCAGCAAGGTGACGGTGAGAGTGAGTGTGTTGGCAGAGGTATTAGATAAGGATAAGGTCACTGGGTCATTTATTGGGAGGGCTTTCTGTGTAGAAGAGGGAAAGGTGAAGGTAAAGGTGGAAGGATGACCTCACACACCTTTGTGTGCATCAGTACCATTTCACATGTGCTAGGGATGTCATGCCCTACGTGAGCAAGCACTCTTGCAGTGAAGTGTGTGTGTGTGTGTGTGTGTGTGTGACACAGTGTAGCCGCACAACATACAGAGTCTGTTGGCACCTGAAAACCTGGCTCACCAGACATGGTGAAAGGATACTGCACTCTGGGTCACACCTCAGCAGTGCTCTGGTCACCTCAGAGCAATACAAGCTGGCATTCCTGACAAAGAGAGAGTACAATACAGCAGCACACAAAGTCAACACAACACACAAACCAAACTAAACTAAACTCATTCCTCCCCGAGGCCAGTTACGCAAGTATTCAAGACTGTACTTTTGTACCTCTGCTTCAGTGCTTTGATAAATGTTGGTGATGAGAGCCCCTCCATGTGATCTTAAAAGAGAAAGCAACACGCATGAAGACTATTTTCAATTATCACTCATTCTGCAAACCACCATTTGCCGGTGAACACAAATAAGTAACACACATTACGACAGCTGTTACAACACGCTTAGTTAATGGTTACTTTATGAAACTGAAATGCAAACAAAGGAGGTCTGGATTGGGAACACTACTTTGACCTGCACTGTCTGTGGTGGCGTGTTGAGTGAGCCCACCTTTGTGGCAGTGAGAGAGGAAGAAGAAGTGGCCCTCCTTCACATTGCTGCCCACAAAATGGTCAACAATAACTCCTGGTAGCTCTACTACTCTGCCATTGAAGGAACTCATGATTCGGCAGCACACAGCTGGTATTAGTGCAGTTCAACAATGGACGCAAACTATATAGCTACTGTTACACAAAACAGTTTAAACGACTAAATTACTTACAGAGAAATAACTTCAAAACTGGGCACAGTAGAGCCAATAGACTAGGTAGGTAGCTAAATATAAAAAACAATAGTCTAGCTACAAGCAAAACAACTTTTTATGAGATATTATGAGTTTCCGAGCCAACAAACTGGATTAAAATCAAATGCTGCAATAAAATGAAGAGAACCGTAAATTACTACTCAGTTGAATGCATACAATAGACACGATAGACGATAGGGTCGGGTAACTATAACACAAAAGGGTCACTCGAGCTGACCTGTTTACACTGCCATTTTGAGACCACGCCCCTCCCGAAATGGTGGACGTACATGTGGGCTGGGCATGGCGAAGCGGACAGGCACAGGGACGTCGAAGAATCTGTCTCTAAGCTTGAACCGTTTCCAGTTTGGGACAGAATACGTAGAATCAGATTACACTGACCTAACGGTACGCTTGGAAGAAGAGACTCACTTTGGACACAGGCAACTAATTTGGCAGTAGTGATGAATCTCCTGCTGTGCTTCTTCGTTGTACGACTGGCTAATGGCGCAGCGTGTCAGCGTCAGATTTAGTGGGAATTTCTATTTTGGATGCACCTATATACACTAGTGTTGTGTTGCAGGCACACATGCGCACACGGGGACGTTTTTAACGTGTAACATTTTATTATTGTGCTTTTGCAGACTGAGTTGCTGAGGACGGACCAGCAAGGGTTTCTAAAGGAGCTGGATGAGAACCTCCTGTCCCGGCAGCCAAGCGAATCAAGCATTCCCGTAAAGCGCTGGCGTCGCTGTGTTGAATGCTGTCATGCCTGTTGCCTCTACAGAGCTGCTTTTGGTTTCACATGCACCATGTCTCTCCTTGTCCTTGGACTGGTCCTGCTGATGGTGACTGAGGTGGCTTTTGAAGGGAACGATGACTGTGTCATGAGTAAGCAAATCTTTAACGCATCCGGCTTCTTCATTGCAATGGGTTTCTTTGGGACATTCAGTGGAATCACAAATCTGCTGGCTAATGTGGCGTTGTTTTACGGCATTCCCTACCTTCCTGGAATAGGGTCAGTTGCTGTAGTGCACACATATCGTTTCCTTGTTGCAGTCACCAATGCAGTGTGTTCATTGGCAGTGTTAAATAAACTCATACTGTTTGTCTCTAGCCCTCCCTGTGTAAGAGTGTTGTGTGTGGTGTAACTTACCTGTAGGCTGTAGCATTGACATGCGTGCACTGATGATATCTTGCACTCTTACCATCTCTTGGATTCACTCTCTCTCTTATTGTTTGTTTGTTTGTTTGTATCTACCATGGCAGAATTATTAGTCGCAGGTATAGACAGATTCAGCACATCATTAAGGATGTAATCCTCAACATGTTGTTCGACTCTGAATTTCTGAAGAGGTACATTTCCCAACAGCTGCAGAAGACGTCCACTAGTCTCCACATCAAGGACAGCATTGAGTCGGCTCTTAGCTCAGTCGAGGCAAGCCAGTGTGTGGCAGATCATCTGGACCGGGTGTATCGAGAGCCAGAGGGGTACGATTTGGAGCAGCTGGGTCTAACACGACAGCAGGTCCATTCCATTATCAAGCCATTCATTTTGGGTCTGTGTGCCGAATCAGCTCCTCTGGTGATCCAGGAGCTCTCCGATGGTACAGAGGTAAGCAGCAAAGTGGTAGATTACATGTGCATATAACAGCTTCAGCTTGCATAGTGGGTCCTCTGCGTAGTAGATTATCTGAGTGGACACAATCACATGGACCTAGCTGCATGTCACTCTGCATACGTAAATAGAAAGGTGTGTATCAGTGCAGTTGAGCTATATATTTTACTACATAGCTCTATATGCGTACATACTAGCTGGGCAGATCGAATGTGGTGTCTGTACAGCTAGTGCTATCCTCTATATTCAGGGTTGGGAGTCCTCTACAGCGAGGGGCCGCTGTACATGCATGGTTTCCTCTGTCACTGCAGTCCATCAACAGTGCAAAACTGAGGGCAGAGATGGACAGGTTCCTTGCCTGGAGGATGGAACGCATTGGCAAGTGGAAACTCACCAGCAGAATGTTTAAGCTAATGTTTAAGCACTTGGACTGGACCGTGTTGTGGGGCTGCCTGTTTGGCGTGCTCATCGGGGCTATAGCCGAAACCCTTAGGATTTCTGTTGTACTCTGACATACATTACTCCTGTTTGTAAGTATTTTTTCATGTTTAACGATTAAATGTCTCATTTTACAGTATATACATGAAAAGGTACTTGTACATTTTGTTTGTGTGTATTTTACCACTGAAAATCATTTTCTTGGACATCGTCAAATTCACTCCATTGTGTGTTTTGCACACTGCTGCAATTTGGAGCAGTACAGACCTTTACTTTTGTGTGTCTATTTAATAATGCTTGACTTTCTTCTTCATCGAAAAATGCATAACCGTCCAGGCAGTCAAAGTCATCCAGAATGGCATTTTCTGGTCTGGGAACTGCACGGTCAGGGTTCTCGGTGTCTGGTGGAGCAACTGAGCCACAAATTTGCAAACCCAGATCAGCAGCAGGTGTTGTTTGAAGGGGATCTTTTGCAGCATTGTCACATTCTTGGTTCATCAGCTGTAATGGCTGTGGGTCTTCTACTTCCATATCTGTATCCATCTCCAACTCGCTACTAAATGTCACGTCACCTGGAGAAAGTGCTACATCCGTTTCATCACTGCACGAACAGACACTGCCATCTTCGTCAAAGAGTAGGGTCTCCAAGTCTTCCTCCCAATCTACTACAGACTCAGGTGGGGAGACAGACCCAGCTGGTGCTGGAAGGGGCGGCTCCTGTTCGCTCACTAGCCTTGTCAGTGGAGGCAAGATACTCTGAGAAGCTTCCTCGCCAGCCGGTGGTGACACCTCCGCATGGGGCCTTTGCTCCACCCCCACCACACAGATAGAGTCGCTTCCAGCATCAAGCACATTTGGAGAGTGATGTGCCCAACTCTCCAAATCATCGAAATCTGTTCGCATGCTTGCCTCACGGTTGGATTGTGCGACACCTGCCATGGCAACTACTGACACTTGGCAGCTCTGTCTTGGCTGCTCTGCTTCAGTCAGCTTTGTTGGAGAGACAATGCTTGTTGTTTCATTTTCCTGAGCCCTCTTTCTTGCATAGCGATGGCATAAGTATGCCTTGAAAGCTTTTGGCGTGCACTCATTTCTGTCAGCGGAAATCTTGTTATTGCTGCTCTGTGTCACATTAGCTTGGCTTTGCACCTTAGTCACAAAGACCTTACTTTGGTGAACCTGTGTCTGGCTTTGCGGTGCATGCCCACCAGCAGCATCCTGTGTGTGTGTGTGTGTGTGTGTGTGTGTGTGTGTGTGTGTGTGTGTGTGTGTGTGTGTGTGTGTGTGTGTGTGTGTGTGTGTGTGTGTGTGTGTGTGTGTGTGTGTGTGTGTGCAGTAGATAGGAGAAACGACTAAAGATCACACCTATGGAACATTTTCACATGAAATACGTTGATGAGCTTACCCCATCCCTCCTTGCTTGTGGCGGAGTTGCCTTTGCAAATGTGACAGACATCTGTGCCAGTTTCTGTAGGCTCTGTAGAATGCATGCACTCAGCTCATCTTGCCCACCCTTGGTGTCATCCTCCACCTGAAACGGTAGGGTGAAAATATGGTCTTTATTGTATGGAAAACATGCAGTATAGTATAGTACTATAACCTATACCAAAATGATTATACGTATGTGAATGTTCTTACTTTAGAAGGATGTACACACCTTTAAAAGCTTGTAACAATTGGCTTTGAACTGTTCATTATCTGAAGAGCCAATGATGGTGGCTACGGCTGCTGAAAGACAAGGAAGTGCCTCACCGACGGCTGACGTCAACTGCCAAAGAAGAAGGTGATGTGCAAGCACAAGGATTGCATGTAAAGTAGCAGCGATGTAGCCATGCACCATGCGTGTAGGAGTGGACTGCACTTGCTAGCAGTCATGCAGGCATGGAGTCAGCGTGGTGGTGGTGGTGGTGGTGGCACCTCTCTTTCTCTGCTGTAGTTGAAGAGCAGCTTGTTGAGGGCAGAGTGACATGCCATTTTGAGCCGACTGCTGCAGTGAGTGAGCACCTCACCAGCTCTCGCTCGCAGCTCATCAACAAAGGCTGTTGCATGCATGAGGAGGAACGTACGTACTGTAGAGCAATTGGAGTCATGCAGCCAACTGTACGTAAACTACGCTACATTAATACACTATGGTGTGTGTGCGTGTGTGTGTGTGTGTGTGTGTGTGTGTGTGTGTGTGTGCTTGCACTTTTAATAGGAGAGGGCATGACTAAACAGTACATGTTTGGGCACAATGCATTGCGCGCACACACACCATTACTCACAAAGCTTGCTGATAGCACTGTGGTTCTCTGGTAGATCCAGAAACAGCATCAAAACGAGCAACCTTCTCCTCCCAGGCGTGGCAATCCTGCTGTCCTCTCTCTCTGAGTGAACATCGTACCATCCACCCACCCCATCAGGGCCATTATCGGCTGGCACCAGAGACACCCCAAACTGCCTCCACTCGGCCATACAGTCAGCCATGTGCTGTGAGGCCACTGATCCACACCAAATGGGCAGCCCACCTGGACCATATGCTAACACCTACGTGTGTGGATGGGCATATAATATCGTTTATATAGCACGAGGGGACCAAAGAACAACATGTGTTTCATTAAATTTGTACAACATCGAGGCTTCACATGGCAGTAATGAACAAATGGAAGGCATGTAAACCATGAGGGTCTTCAAATTCATCAGTCACAAAACATCATGTACTGTACGTACCTATGTATGTACTACATACTGTAGCACGAGTTAACTTTGTCACCGCAGCCTTAGGGGTGGTTACCACACAACATTTCTGCTTCTAGCATATGCCTGATATATATGCATGATAGTTCCAATGCCCATACTGATCATGTACAGATACGTATAGAAAACTATGTATATTGGAGTATGTACTGGAGCTACCATATTAACGTGCTCAGAAATGATGGCTTGCGGGTTAATGCAGCATGAGGATGCAGAAGTACACGGAAGGGGCACCTTGACTTGTGCAAGGAAGAAGTCTGCAGGAAGGCGTTTCTGCCTGTGTCTCTTGGCCAGCCGGAGGTGGGGGACAGTGAAGACACAGGCCGAGATGTGACAGTCACAAGCCTTGTCTCCCTCCCATCTGCTCCTCAAACTGTAGTGTGAGCCACTTAGTGGCTGCACATGTCTGAATGGAGACATGTGCCATGTGTGTAGGACACAGACGTACGTACAAAGAAATACAATGAAAGGTACAAAAGTGTACACATAATATGCCGCCCAGCTTACTTCACTGTGTCCCCAGTGTCGGAGTAGTAAGTGTCACTGGCTGCTATCCTGTGCCTTTGACCAACTTTAGCGGTTTTGCAGTTGTTGCCCACCTCAGGGTAGAACCAGCACTTGAAGGTCCCATTGGCAGAACACCTCTCCTTTATCTCAAAACAAATCTAGCAGACAGACAGACAGAAAGACAGACAGACAGAGAGACAGACAGACAGAGAGACAGACAGACAGAGAGACAGACAGACAGAGAGACAGACAGACAGACAGAGAGACAGACAGACAGACAGAGACAGACAGACAGACAGACAGACAGACAGACAGACAGACACATAGAGTGGTAATATTAGCCTGAACAACACATGCATCAAAACTGTTCTATGACGTACACTGTAACTGTTCACTGACTACTGGTTCTAAGCTCACCCAGGGATGAGTGAGGTACAACCTGTGGAAGTGGCATTGCAGTCCGTCCAGTAGCTTCTGTAGACTGTCTCCAGAAAGAGCTGCAGTGGGCTTCAGTGTCAGCACCACTCCATGAGTACTGTCTGCACTGCAAATGTCACCCTTAACATCTTCGATCTGCAGGGCTGCAACTCCTTCAGACAAGAACTCTTTCATGCGTGGTTGCTGCACTGAAATAGTCACCAACATGCAAGCAGTGGTGTGCTATTTCCGGTCATGTATCTTCTCTGTCACACAGAAGCATACCCACTAAGGATCTGAACTGCTCCTTTTGGCATGGTCTGTCTGACACGAGCTCCACTGTGCAGTAGGAATGGGATGACACAGATAGAGCTAGGCATAAGAGCATGCGTTGTACACATTGGTGAACATGTCTCGGAGACCTGGCTACTGGACAACACAGACCATCTCAATGGAATCACGGTCACTACCTCAATCCTCATCATTCCGAGTGTACTTGCGGTGAACAAGCAGCAAAGCCACTAAGACTGTAGCTAGCCATTGGAGCAGCCTAGCTAGCTATGCGTAATGTATGTAGCTACATGTAAGCCTTCATTCTCAGAATTTAGTTCATAGTCTTAGTTTATAACGTAAGAGCAGTGATGGCAGAATACTGATCATGTGCAATCGAAAGTACGTAACTATACGTAGCTAGCTATACACATGCATGTCTCAATGCAGGCTGCTGCTTACAAATAGCTAGCTATAAATTATGTACATACAAGTAAGTGTCGTTTTCAGTCCTTCGGTACTGTTCGCTGTCGCTGTCACTGTTGAAGCGGGCTTATTGTCCTTACCAGAGCAACCGAAGAGAGCAATCAAAGCTGTTTCCACCACCTGTATCATGCGAAAGGCCAAAGCAAAGCTGAAACACCCCCTCAGAATGGGAGGACAACGAGGATATACCGTGCCCGCATAGCACTACCGGATGTGGCAAACCTCAAGAGCTGTCTTGCATATTTCAACCATTTGAACAAGTGAATAAAGTCTGGAAAACCAAAACCAATTCTAATTTACCGCCACTTAATTTAGTTTGGAGTTTCATTGCGCATGCCCAATGCCACGTGACACACGTGCTAGCATAATCGTATATCATGATAGTAGGCTATAGGAATGGGGAGGAAGAAAGATCTGAAAGAGTTGAGACAGAAAGGACCCGGAAAGAAAGCGAGGAAGCAAGGCCCTCCTGATCTTCCAAAGCATTTGAAGGAGCAAAAAGTTCGCACGAAGCCACTGACAAGCCTGCAAAAGAAGAGAGCAAAGAAACGTCTTGAAAAAGCCGCTCTCATTGAGCTGCAGAGGCGGAGAGCGAAATCTTCCGCCGCAGTGCATCAACCAGATGAATTGGAAGCTGATGCACAAGGCTCAGAGCCTGACCCAAGTTGTAGCGACGAAGAGTCAGTGCCATCTCCTCCTGCTGCAAAACGTGCGAAGCGAAATGCACGTGACTCCGTACCCAAGGTACTGGATGCAGAAGCTGGAACGCTCGGAGATCTGTTCCTTTCTAAAGAGGCTGATGAGGATGACTCTAACCAGGAAGAAGCTAGCGGCAGCGACATAGATTTGCCTCCTGATGAGTTCAACAGTGAAGATGCTTCTGCAGGGGACGGGTCATCGGACAGTGATGAAGAGAAAGACTCTGATGTTGATGGGAATGGGCTGCTAGCGATAGAGAAGAAAGCTGTTCAACTGGACAGGAGGAGAGCAAAGGCTAAGGCGGAAGCGCTGGCGGAGCTGAAGCGCACTGCTGCAGAGGCCCAGTCTATGTACCAACTTCCCACAGCAGAGCAGCTTGCAGATGAAGACGAAAACCCTCCAGACCTGGCGGAGATTGGCCACCGCCTGAAAGAAGTGGTGCATGTCCTGTGTAACTTCAAGCGTTTGCATCAGGAGGATCGCTCGCGGTCAGAGTATGTCTCCCTACTGAAAAGGGATGTGGTGGCATACTACGGCTACAATAAGTATCTTGCTGAGAAATTAGTGGAGCTAATTCCACTAGCTGAGCTTTTGGAGTTCTTGGATGCAAACGAAGTTGATCGACCAGTGACCATTCGCACCAACACGCTGAAGACCAGAAGGCGTGACCTTGCACAAGCACTGATTAACAGGGGTGTGAACTTAGACCCCGTTGGGAAGTGGTCCAAAGTGGGTCTTGTTGTGTATGACAGTCAAGTGCCCGTGGGAGCCACTCCAGAATACCTTGCCGGCCACTACATCATCCAGGGTGCATCCTCCATGCTGCCTGTGATGGCGTTGGCTCCTCAGGAGAATGAGAGGATCCTGGACATGTGCGCTGCTCCAGGTGGGAAGACTACCTATATTGCATCACTGATGAAGAACACGGGCGTCCTATATGCGAATGACGCCAAGAGGGATCGAACGAAGTCCCTCGTGGGCAACTTGCATCGGCTGGGCATCAGTAATGTCCTGGTTTGTAACTATGACGGGAGGGAATTCCCCAAAGTGGTAGGGAACTTTGATCGAATTCTCCTTGATGCACCGTGCAGTGGTACTGGTGTTGTGGCAAAGGACCCAGCAGCCAAGGCCAACAAGTCAGAGAAGGACGTACACCGATGTTCACACCTCCAGAAGGAACTGATTCTAGCAGCCATTGATTCAGTGACAGCTGCATCCAAAACTGGGGGATTCATTGTTTACTCGACTTGCTCTGTGCTAGTGGAGGAGAATGAAGGAGTGGTGGACTACGCACTGAGGAAGAGACATGTCAAGGTGGTGCCCACAGGGCTGACTTTTGGGGAGAAGGGGCTGACCAAGTTTAGAGAGAAGCGCTTCCATCCTTCCATCAGTGAATGCCGACGGTTCTACCCTCACACCCACAACATGGATGGCTTTTTTGTAGCTAAGCTGAGGAAGTTCTCCAACAAGATACCAATCTCACAGCCTAATGTTGGTGCAGAAGAAACTGAATCATAATGCAACCATTGCATGTTGAATTTCATGTCTGGACGCCATATATTATATACCTACAATGTTCATATAGCTACAGCATTAGATGTATGTACTAAATACATACGTACAGCAAGTGACAGCTATAAACTACACTGCCTGCAGCAGTATCTAAAGGAAACTACTGGGCTGCATTCATATACATTGCAACTCCAGGACCTACGTATAAAAAGCCTATTTGCAATCTACAGTACTACAGCACACACGGTCTAGCCTAACTCCCACCGAGTGGGTTGGTTCTTGTTCAACTCTCAGATAGCATCAATATCGATCTCTTCATCCTCCTCCTCGTCCTTCCGTGGCGTCTCCTTGATGACCTTGGCAGGGCCTGTCTGGCGCTCAGAGTAGACTATTTCCACTTCATCATCTTCTTCCCCACTTGATTCTTCCTCAGCACTCCTGAGCCACTCGATGAAAGGAGCAGCTCGATCGCGGATCTGCTTGGCGACGTCCTTGGAAACATGCTTCTTGGACACCTGTGCACAGTGCAAGCATGAATGCACACACACAGTAGCAACGTGCATACAGTGTCACATCATCAGGAACATCAAGTATGGGTAGAACACTTCACATACACACACATGTAAGAAGAGAGGGCAGGGCAATGGGCAGAGACATTAAACTTCTTGCATACCTTGTCTGCCCACTCCAGTAAGACTTCCTCCTCTAGAATATCTTCGTCATAGAAAGCCTTCAGCACGTGACCAGCTCGTGGCAGCAGTTCAGGGTGCTCCTTGCCCACAATGATCTCAAACGCACCCAGCAGCGTCTTCTGCCCCTTGGGATTGTCCACGGTAAACTGAGGACACACAGAGACAGGAGCAACATGAGGGAAGACACAGATGAATACATACACTCTGAGGGATAGAGGCAGTGTTGTGCCATTTGTTAGTGAACAGGAAGAGGGCGCACAGTGTTTTACTTTCATGCATAGAGCACACTTCCTGGAAACCACTCATTCGACAGCACTTAGACACACCCAGTGCCCACCCATCACAGCCACACAAAGGCTCACATGAAGCATGATGGGCCTGTAGTCCTTGATCTCCTTGAGCAAGTTCTTCGAGTAGATCAGCTCAGCTAGGATTCCCGGAGCCTTCTCCATCATGTCCAGACGCTCTGCCTCCGCCTTGATCTTGACAAGATCCCTGGCAATGGATGGCACTCCACCAGCTTTCTTGCTCGCCGCAACAAACTTGTAGAAGAGGTCAAGACGCTCTTTGGAGCTTTTCTCAAGGTCGTCGTTGAGAGTCAGGATGGCTGCCCCGTTGGACAGATCAGTCATCCGGGCCTTCACTGCATCTTCACTGGTGTCCTCCCCCCAATCATCATCCTGGTCACGCCCCTTGCTGTTGTCCTGGTAATACCAGAAAAGAAGCAGCTTCATCAATTGAAATCAAACAAAAGAATGCACATGTGTATCCCAGCTGCCACCTGCTCTTACCGGTGGAAGGTCTTTGAAATCGTCAAACTGATTGCTTTCCGCTTCTTCGGTTGGAGAAGAGGGTGCGTCCTTGTCCTTGCCCTTTCTCTTTTTCGCCTTCTCTCTGCAGCAACACAAAATACAGTAAACAAAGCCCTAAACACCACATCTTCCTCTTTCATCCTGCTCTTACTTCCTTCCACCTGCTCCTTCGGTAGAAGCGTCGGGAGGGTTTCTCAACATGTACGTTGCCAGTTTGTGTTTCATGTCCAGCTGGTGTGAACAACCACAGGCCTGGCACTGCATCTTGATGGCACTCTTACCGCATTTCTGCAGGAGGAAACGGAAACAGGCTTTACACACACAAGTTGACAGCACAGCAGTCTAGGTACAGGCACTCCATGCCATAAGAAGGAACTGTTATCTGTCTAAGGAAGTGGAGAACTAAAATCTCTCCCCCGCCCCACCACACCACCAGTGTCCACTATGTACTCACCAGGACTGTCTCTGGATTGTCGCACTCCGGACAGAGCACAAACTTCCTGATGAAGGCATCCAGCAGCTCCTGTAGTTTGGCCCCCTCGTGTGCACCATTGACAATGTGGCGGCCCGTCTTGTCCAGTTGAGTCTGGGCACCCAGTTCAAATCCAAAGAATTTGCAGGGATCTGAACAGGACCACAAGTGAAACACAAGAAGAGTGGAGTTCAGAAGGAACACACGAGGTATCATACAGAACAACTACTCTCGCTTACCCAGACCGCCATTATGTTCCAGGAGGCAAAGCTGGGACAAAATGGCGGTTGGCCATACAAGACAACACAACAACTCGTCTTTAGTAAATGGCTGCTTTTGTACATGTTGTGTCTGGGTCACATGACGAGCTTAATGAATGCAACACACACAACTATGTTTACACAACATTTACATGTACACATCCACCCATGTCGTTCTTACACGAGGGCGGCCTCTGAAGGGCTTTGCCAATTTCAGGCATGTTCACCACGACAGTCTTGATACCATTGCCCTTGCCTTCAACTTTGGCAATGAGGGCGGGCATCTTGTAGCGGTAGAAGGCGTCACTGTTCTCTCGGTTGACGTTCAACAGAGCCATGGTGTTGAGAAAGTTGGGTGATTTCCAGGACGATGAATTCAAAAAACAAAAGAACCTTGCTACGCGTGCGCTTGCTGGTCAAGAGATGGCTAAAGATTGAGACACGGCACTTTCTTCCCTACTAAAGCGACTTTCAGTCATATAGTGAAAAGCATGAACGGTCTTGAGACGTTTGACTTGGCCTCGCTCGGTCGTATCTTCACAAGCGACATTAACAGCTGGCCTGGAGACTGTGGAAGAAAGGAGGAGACCATTATTCTACGTCAAATGTTAACTAAACCTTAAGAGGGTCTCTTCCGCCCACAGCTTACCCTTCGGACCCTTCGACGAGTAGAAAGACATAAACGCAGACGATTCACGGATACAATCTGTGGGTAAGGAGTGGAGAGTGACAAAAGAGCGTATAATTCATAACATTGGGAGGTTCTTCGTCCCTGGTTTCTAGTGAAGAGTCGAACATACTCACCCAATCTCCGTCCAAACACGTGTACTTCGGCCTTATGTGGCTGACGCAATATCACATGACCGCACTTAAATTACGTCATTATATTTGTGTATAACGTCATCCAAATTCAACCACCATATAAGGCAAACTTGTACTGGATACTGATCACGAATGCAACTATCCTCTTGGTATTGTAAAAAAGCAAAATATCATATACACATTGCTTATTAATTGTTCTTTTACTTCTTTTTATCCTATCTCTATCAGGCACGTGAGGCTGCCTTGAGAGCCTGGAGAGTGGGACATGAAGAACCACCCCCATTGATTGGCTACTGACCACCCTTGCCAAAAGGCTTGGGACACCCCCCGGGTTGAAGCCACTTTTAAAGCAATCCAAGCAGCAGCCCCAGATGCCTCTGCGCAAGCCCGTCTCCTTGCAGCCTGCAGGAAGGAGTCAGGGGCTTCATGCGAGTGGCTATGGGACTGCGCTTGGGTGCGTCTCTATGCCATCCATATGAATGCCACCTCTGTGGAGCAGGAGTAGACCACCAGGGAACTCACGGTCTCCATTGCCAGAGGAGCCTTGGCTGTCATCCCCGCCACATGGCTATCAATTGACCGCATCAAGAGGTCTCTGGCGACAGCCAAGATTGCAGCCCACCTGGAACCAGCGGGGATCTATCGATAAGATGGGAAGAGGCTGGATGGGGCAACAGTGATGCCGTAGAAAGGTGGACAAGTCCTTGTCTGGGACACTACCTGCCCTGACACCTTTGCCCCTTCACACACCTGCAGCTGGCCACCAGGGAAGCAGGTGTGGCAGACCATGCAGGCGGAACGGAGAAAAATGGCGAAGTACATCGAGCTGTCTGCTACACACGACTTCGTACCAGTGGCCATTGAGTCTACGGGAGTCTTTGGACCCCAGGCACATGCCTTCTTCCGCGAGCTCAGTCGTCACATCAAGGAGGAAACAGGGGAACCCCTATCCCTCCACTACTTACATCAGAGAATTGCGGTGGCCATCCAGCGGGGGAACGCAGCCGCGGTGCTGGGCACGTACTTCCCCACCCAGAGACACTGACCCGATTTTTATTGGATAAACATATACTAATTTTGCATGGGAGCACACACAGTTGTGCAGTGCATTAATTGTAGTTATTTATATATTATTTTATTTACAGACAGTTCAGTACTATTTAACCCTCGGCGGCGCGTAGAAGAAGGCCAGAGCATCTGGCCGAAACGTAGGCAAGGTTTTCAACCCTGTTTTTTAAGCTGGTATTAGAGAACTACCCCTTCTCGAGGCGTTACAGTAATTGGTCTGTCTGTGTGTGTGTGTGTGTGTGTGTGTGTGTGTGTGTGTGTGTGTGTGTGTGTGTGTGTGTGTGTGTGTGTGTGTGTGTGTGTGTGTGTGTGTGTGTGTGTGTGTGTGTGTGTGTGTGTGTGTGTGTGTGTGTGTGTGTGTGTGTGTGTGTGTGTGTGTGTGTGTGTGTGTGTGTGTGTGTGTGTGTGTGTGTGTGTGTGTGTGTGTGTCCAAGTCTAATCTGGCACTGCTACGAGGCGACTTATGAGCGATACCAGTGGATTCAGAACGACTGCCCTGATCCACCATTATTGACACTCATCCCCTATACTTTGAATCTAACTTCAAGTACTACATATTGCTTGTAGGCTGTGCTTTCCCTTATACTGTATGATATATAATTGTGCTTGCAATATATGAACCTATAATCGTCAAGCTCCACCATAGATACTCTACATTATGTATACGTAATCGGATGGGAATCATTTATTATGGCGTACTTTTGCGGTATTGTGACTATGCCTGCCTTGTGTATAAAATACCCATATGGCGTCATTTCCTGTGTGACTATGTAAATAACATTGGAAGAGGACAAGAAAACTGTCCTGCGATTTCACATGCATATGTTAGCTTCTACGCTAGACTCTTATATAGTGGATACAAGAATCTACAACAATGTTAATTTAGCCAGCTAAGTTTGTTGCATAACATGCACCGAGGGTTCTGCACTTTAGTGCTTCATTTAATTATTTAGTATTTCTTCTCTGTAGTTATATATGAGTAGTTTCTTTTCATTTATTTTTTAATTTTCACAGGTTATTCATACTATTACTTGGTTTAATGGAGTGGCTTAGGAAGCCCAGATAGAGAATGAAGTAGTTCCACTTTCTTCTTGAACGCTGTGTGGTAGTGATGAGGGTGTGGCTCTGACAAGTGCTGAACTGCAAGAGCAGCAAGCAGTCAGAATGAAGGTCTCATCTGCTTGATCAAGCTAAAAGGTGACAGCTCTAACAATAGAGTTGGAATAGAATAGCTGCTGGCTAACATGTATACGTAGCACTATAATTTATAGCATAGTTTTATAAGTGTGGAATCCAATACTACACAAAATATTATTGGATTCACAGGCACAATAATGTACTGCACAACAATGCAAATATATTATATATACTCTTGCAAAGATTCTTCTGGTAAAGTGTATGCATCTGCACAAATGTACATGTAAGTACACAAAATAAGTACGGTCTAATGATGTGAAGCTCTGACATTTTTTCATGTGCACAAGAGAGTGCTATGCATGGTTGTTTTGCTACTTGCATCAGTGATAACGGGTGTAAGTTGATTCAGGAATTGGTCTGTGAAGGTGAATGTGCCTTCAGAGCGAGCCTCGGGGTACAGAGTGAGGTAGCCAAGAGCAGTCAGGAGGAAGTGTTCCTCCTGGGTCATTCTAGTCTCCAAAAGAGTGCCAATTGGAAAGAACAGCCGAGCAGGCTTCTCATGGCCATTGCTCAAACGAACATGATCTTCAGCAGTCAATTCAGGTGTACTTTTGGCTCATGCAATGTCACATGATGGCACTTACAAGGATGTCAAACTTAACGTGAGATGTATATTATAATTATAAAGACCAAATTACTTGTACTGTAATCATAAAAGAAATTACACAAACACACAGCAATGTAAATCGTAACATATTATATTTGGTGATAGAGAAAAGAGTGTGCGTGTTTAAACAGGAAGCCCAGAAAGAGGATGCAGACTGGGCAGCCGTGACTCAGCATACAGGAGTGGGCTAGTATTATTATATAATATAACAATGACAATCCATTCAATGCCAGCAGTCCAATAAAAGAAAGAGGATAGTATACGTAGCTACGTATAGACTGTTCATATATTATAATAAAAAGCCAGTAAACAGGCAGTAAATATAACATACACAATCACGGCTGCAGACTGGGCAGCCCTGACTCAGCATATAGAAGTGCAACCTTCTTCTTGAGTGCTGAGTGGTAGGAGTGTGGTTCTGACAAGTGCTGCACTGCAGAGGAGCAAGTAGTCAGAATGAAGGCCTCATCCGCTTGATCAAGGTCAAAGGTGACTGCTCTGACAATAGAGTCTGGGATGTAGAACAGTTTGAAAGTGGTTTCATAGTCTGGAGGAGACAGCACAGGAAGAGGGTACTGTCTGATGATGTGAGTTTCTTCCAGTTTCTTCACAAGGGAGTATGTCATGGTTGTTCTGCCACTGGCGTCAGTGATGATAGTGGCAAGTTGATTCAGGAATTGGTCCGTGAATGTCAATGTGCCTTCAGAGTGAGCTTTGGGGTACAGAGTGATGTAGCCAAGAGCAGTCACGAGGAAGTGCTCCTCCTGGGTCATTCTTGTCTCCAAAAGAGTGCCAATTGGAAAGAACAGGCGAGCAGGCTGCTCAAGGCCGTTGCTCAAACGAACATGATCTTCAGCAGTCAAATCAGGAGTTTCATGGATGTATGCATTCCTTGTTGTTCCATCACCCCTGGCTCTATCCTTGCTCTTGCTTGATCTCTTGAAGAGGGAGGAGCCTTTCTTCTCTGCTGCAGGACGAGTCTGAGGGAGGTCCTGATGTCCTGGCCTGGTGATCACATCTGGTTCCTTGTTCTGCATGTCAGTGACGTCAGAGGCAAGCTGCCTCAGCTCCATCTCTGGTTCCTCCCTGCACAGCATTCCTTCCAGCAGCCTCACCAAGCTGGAGGAACCGTGACAGAACTGCTGAAGAACATCAAACGCTTCATAGTCCTCCTCATAAGGAGTGATGTGGCTGTTGCGAAGAATGCTGTACGCCATTCGCTGAATGCTGTCATACTTGTCCAGGGGACCAGCAACAATGGGGGTGCAGCCACGCACCAACTGCTCGTCCACCCACCTGGTGAGGGACTGATCTCTGTCCGTGTCTGCAGTGTGGATGACAATGACGTCACTGTGACTGCTGTTTATCTCGGGGATCTTTGCCAAGCAGGCGGCCATGCTAGCAGGATGGTCCAGAACAATCAGCCGGAAGTGGTTGTCGTAAGATTCTCCACCACTTCCATCCAAAAAGGTCTTCTTCTTTTTGTCTGGAATGATTTTCTCCACTGGGGGCTCTCTCTGGATGGTCTTCAAGTGAGGCATAGTCTGCTTCACAAAAGACACTGAGGCATCAAGAAGGTCTTCACTGGCAGTGTTGTACCAGAAGACCCCACCGGGGTAGTGCTTGAAGTGCTTGCAAATAAAATCTCGAACCACTTCAGCGGGATCATTGAAACTCAGGCCCTTCACCAACACAACATCTCTGGGAGGAGTACGGTCTTTCCTGAAGATGGCTTTCTCCAGCTGCTGCAGAAGCTCCAGTCTGGGGAAGGGGGTGGGGTCACCAACCAGTGTGGCCACCTTGGCTGAGTTGCTTTCATTGTTGTATATTATTTTGATGTTCCGACCAATGAGCTGGAAGCCACCCCAGTGCACATGTTGTGAGAGGGACTTGATGCAGCGCACACCCATGGAGCTCTTCTGGAGGGCCTCGGAGGTGGTCATACCATCGTGGGCCAGAAAACGGTAGAACAAACGCATGAAAATGCTGGCACTTTTGTCAGGCACTCGAACTAAAGACACCAACACTGATTGGGCACCAGCCGCCAGGATGGCTCTGGCAACAGAGTTCACACCTTCATTGACAATTTCCCCTCTTGCACTATCACAAGCAGACAGGACCACCAGGGCGGCACCAATGTGTAATCTCTGGATTTCATCAATGAACAGGAGGCACTCTTTAGCATCAACAGCAGCAGCATTGTTGCTGCTGAGGACAGGCATGTTGCTGGCAAGGGCTATGTATCCCTGGCTACCTGACCCATGGGTGGCTATGTGGACAAGGTTGGCCATCTGCAGGCGGTAGATCACAGTCTGCTTGGTTGCCTGCTCCCGCAGAAGGGGTTTGGTCTCAAGGATATGGGACACCTGGGTCGCTTCATCTTCTGCGTGAGGCAGACGACCCAGGCTGACCTCCTTCTTCTGGTTAATGAACTTGGGGATAGCAGGGTTGCCCACAACCAGAAAACGCTCCTCCGAGGGAAGTGTGATGACAGGATCTGGTTGGCTGGAGATGACACCCATGGTCAGTATAGAGGGGTAGGTGCGGATTCGGTATCGATCACCGAGGAACTTTCTAGAGGTCTTGTCTTGAAGGACAGGCCAAGGAAGAAGATGCAGTGCCTGGTCAGCAATGACCACCAACTCGTGGAACTCTGGTGCTGTGGCCTCAATCACTTCTGCAAACTTGCGAGCAAGCTGGTCGAAAAGGACAGTGAGAGGGTTGTCTCGTGGCTCAAAGTCCACAGACTCAAACAGGTTGGTCTCCTTTGCATTCAGGAAATCCATCAGGTTCTTGGTCACATACTGCTCAAATGTGACATTGTCACTGGAGGGTCTCGCTTCCCTGTTCCTTGACCACTCATCAGTGAAGGTGTCAGTGAAAAGCTCAATCTTGTAAAAGTGGTAGCAGTTGGCAGGAATAGTCTCTTCACTCCCCCTCATTAAGGTACTGGCAAAGGTCTGCTGGCATCCATATCCCCCCATGGGGACCAGTGAACTTTGTTCATCTCGTGGGACAATAATGTGTACAAGAATGCAAGACACGTCACAGCTCAGCACTGCCACTGGGGTCTGCTCGCTGTTGGCAAAGCTCCAGATTGTGCTCAAGTCCAGTGGGACCTTGACGTTGCTCAGGCTGAAAATACTCTTCTTTGCAGACAACATGACCTCACCCAGATTTCTTGCACGATTGGCCTCAGCAATTTTCAATGCCTCTTGACTGCGGCCTAGACACACCAGGACCTTCTGAAAGCTGTAGAAGGCCTTTGAGTTGGCTTCAAAGATTGACAATGCTAAGGAGTTCGTGTCTTCCTTCCCTTTCACCTTGGCAAACCTGTCTTCCACAAACTTTACAACCTTAAGAAGATCCTCTTCGGCTCTTCCCAGGTAGAATTTTCTGTACCGAAGGTAGTGGATGTGTGAAGTCCCTAGTCGGGTGGAGGAGCCTTGTGGTGGTGGTGGACCTCCAGCGGATGGAACACTGCTATCAGCTCCAGAAAGCACCTCTGACTGAGAGGGACTGCCGTCTTTTCCTTTGAAGTACTCCTCTGAGTCATTGAGGCCTCGCCTTGGCAGGGTCCTACCACTGGGCAGTACCATGTGCTGGCGATGCAAGTTTTCGACTTCCTTTGACTGCTCTTCCACAGGCAGCTGGATGCTGATGGCCTCCCGTGGCTCCTCATCCACGATGTCCTCTGGCACCTCATCCCACTCCCCCACTCCCTCGTTAACCTTGGCAGCCAAAGTGATGTACACCGAGGCCCTGTTCTGGTAGGCTGTATACAGAGAGGTATCATCAGAATTCAGGGATAATGCTTCATTGTAGTACCTGAGAGCTTCCAGTGGTTCGCCTTTCACAAGCTTTACATTTCCCAGGTTGCCAAGGGCGCGTGCATGGCCTACTTCGTCCCCAGAAAACACAGAGTGGCCCAAAGCAATCTCAAAGCTGTTCTGAGCATCGGCATACTGCTTAGCAGCTTGCAAGGCATTGCCCAGGTTTGACGCAGCCCTGGATATTCCCTGATTCCCTCTCTCATGCTTCCTTGCCAGCTCAAATGCCCTCTGAAGATGTGGTATGGACTCTTTCAGCCTGTTCAAGCCAAGAAGCGCATTGCCATAGTTACCTTCTGCCCACCCCATAGCTGCTCTGTCACCCTCAATCTTCCCTTGAAGGTGGAGTACAACTTCATACTGCTCGAGGGCATTTGCACAGTCGGACATGTTCTGGAAGAGATTGCCCAGGGAACACCTCGCTGTGATCTCATCTCGGTATGCGGCTTCCACTTTGTTCTTGCGATCGGGCTCATCCAGGGGAAGGGCCTCCTTAGTGAGACTAACCCTCTCGGCAAACTCTATGGCTATATGGTACACCTCCTTGGCCTTCCGGTAGTCCATGAGCTGTTTCTGGCAGTTTGCTGCCTTCACCATCACTGCACACTTTGAGAGGATGATAATCCCATAGTATGTGGACACATTGTTCTCGTCATATGTTGCCCGAGCATGATCAAACATGCGGAATGCCTGGTCCAGCTTCTTCTGAGCCATGTAGACCTCTCCTCGGTAGATGCAGGAGAGAGAGACGTCTCCAGCAGAGTGATGCTCCAGTGCCAGCTTCTCCAGCTCATCGAGCCTCTCCAGTGCAGGAGGGAAGTTCCGCTGGCGATAGAAAGAAATGGCATACCCAAACACTTTAGCTCGCAGCTCTTCTTCATCAATAAGCAGATGATGGGCAAGAATGTCCAATATTCGCCGAGTGTTGTTGTAGTCCAAGGTTAGGTACACGGCTTTGGCGTGATACAGGATGGACTTCACATCGCTTGGATCAAGTGGCAGTGATAGGTAGTGTTCCTCCTCCTTCTCTCTGTTGCTGAGAGCAGTGGTAGCAGTGATGCGTGGTACGGGCTGGTTGGTGTGGGGTGCTCGAGAAGGTTGTCGTCTCGCAGCCGAACCACTTTGACTTGGAACATCAACTCCCTGGCTTCTAGCATCAACATTGGACGATAATGGTGGGCCTACATAGAACTTGGATTTGTCTGCTGAATCACTGCTCTGTTGGTCTGCTGAGCATCTGGCGCTGTGCTTGGCATCAACGTCCTCAATATCTTTGTTCCGCTCATTGGCACTTGCTAGCATACGTTCATTCCATGCTGGAGGAGAAGAAGAGATACAAAGTGACCTGCCAGCGGCTACAGTAACTTTTGGTTAGTCTACTACACGTTCACTTTAGTCATACTACACTTTGACACAGCACTGTGGGCATACACAACAGATTAGACTGCATTAATGAAGCTCTGCTACTGCACACACCTCTTGGCTGGTCCACCTGCTTGGTGGAGAGCTCCTGCACGGCTTGTGCAGTCACTGGGGGCTGCTGTCCCACACTGGTATGGAAAACATCTGATTGGTGACTGTCCCAAGGGCCTCCAGGAACGGTCTGGACCACACCCTCATCCACCCTGGCCTTTCTCAGCAGTTGGACTAAGTCCGTCCAGGTTGCAGGGCGGGTAGTTGCGGCAGCAGTGGCCAGCCACACACCGAAGAAGTGCATGGGACTGGTCTTTGTTGCTCCACGCTCCTGCAGCTCGTTGGCCACGCCCCACTCTCCTGCTACTTTCAGGGACTCCACTATTTCAGTGAAGACCTTGTCAAACACCAATGGCTCCTGAATGCTTGACAAAAACTCCTGAATTTCTGGCAGTGTAGGGTTGTCACCTGATAGAGATTCACCTGCAAGCGAAAAGTGGAGGCTTTGAACTTAAGTGCACTGTATGTAGTGAATAAAGACTATATATGTAGTATGGTAATTGTCACCAGTGTTAAAGCGTTTAGGGACTGCCATTGGGGAACTCTGCAGGGAAACCATCTAGGCATTAGAGACCTTAACCCTTTAGTTCTGGAGATAAAATGGCGGTGCCCAGGCGAGAACCAATATCGGTGAGCATTACGCTTTATAGTCCTTTCTTACAGTCGAAACGGCTACAGTGAGGATTTTCTCAAGTATGACAGTGATCCAGGAGGATTCTTGGTAGTTCTTGATATTTGCCGTTGTGTAAACGCAACGGAAGCCAACGATGGAGACAGCTCGTTCGGTCGAGGAAGATGGGCGTGAAGTTAACGTAAGTGTGGGGTGAGAAGCTGAAGGTTAGTCTACGGCTGTCGCCCTGTAGGATTGTAGGGTCGCTGTTGACTCTCGCCACTTTGTATACACTCGTGTGCGCAAATGTGGCAGAAGCAGAAGTTGCTGTTCCAAGTTTGTAGTGCCAGGAAAACAACTCAAATTTCGCGTGCTGCGTTATAGGCCCGTTTACACTACGCGCTTAAACCGACTTAAAGCCGCTTTAGGTCGTCAAACCGCCTAGTGTAAACACAATCCGAAGCAACTCAGAAGCGGTTCGGCCAAACCACCTACGGAGGTAGTTTGAAGGTGGCTTTGAGTCGCTTTGCTCGTCGTGTGAATGCGGAATCGTTTTCAATGCGGTTTAGCGGTTAGTTCCATCCTCGGTTTCATCGCATGTTCGTGATTGTGCGTTACGCGTGGTACATACGTACGGTGTGCACAAAGAAAATCTGCATGGCAAATCGTGGCATAGGATGGACAAATGCTAAGGTGATTTGTGCTGATAGGCTTCTGGGGAGACTCTAGGATACAGGCTGAATTGGATGCTGCAGTGAGGAATAAGGCTATATATGAGAAGATAGGAAGGAAGATGGCAGAAGCAGGCTTCAATATAGATTAGAAACAGTGCAGAGCAAAGATCAAGAATCTTAAGAATGACTACAAGAAAATAAAGGACAGCAACAGCAGAAGTGGTCAAGGGTGCCAGGTGATACAGTTTTTTGATCAGCTAGATGTAATCCTGGAAGTATGTGATGCCACACGACCTCCTCAAGTGCTAGAGAGTTCTGGGAGTCTGGAACCAGACAGTGAACCGGAGGAGGAGGAGGAGGAGGAAGTGACTGATAATGCTGATACTCCAGATGTGGAAAGCTCAGATGCTTCAAAAGGCCAAATGCAGTCTGTAGAGACAGAAGTGTCCACTCCTTCACTGAGCATATCATCAGCCACTAGTGTGACCTCTGAGGTTCCAGATGAGGAGGCCAGCACGAGGGCGGATGGGACATCTGCAGCTGAAGGGCCACCCAGCAAGAAAAGCAAGACAGTGAAGAAGGTTTCAAAAGCAGAGAAGATGATAGGAGGGATTATGGAAAAGTTTATTGAGTATCAACAGAATGCAGAATCTTGCTTTTTGAAATACGAAGAAGAATGACGCAAAAGTGATAGAGAGCATGAGGAGAGGAGGATGGCAATGATATCTATGATGTGCCAGACACAGATGTCCCTTCCCTCTCAGATGCACATGTACTATCCTCGTGCTCCTCCACACTATCCATACCAGCAGGGTACAGGTAACAGCGCTACCCACAATATACCACCACCCCTGCGGTACCCATATCCTGCTGGTGCAGAGTCAGTGGACGACTTTCCAGCATTTCATGCCAATACCGATGAAGACAGTTGACATCATGCATTCTGTTATAGTTTGAGTTAGGGATACAGCGTTAGCCATTAGAGTTAATGACATAAATTGTGTACACACCATATGTACACATGAACAGCATTAGCTACATATGCTTACATGCTACTGGTACATAATATAGTTTTTGTGTTATCATGTTCACAATAGATGTGCAATAACGTAATCCCTCAGTGCTCCTCTAATAGCTTCAGCAGTAGGGTCACTTCTGTGAATCGTATTGTGCTGTTCTGTGGCTGGCAAGGTGTCGTTATGATTGCTTGTAAGCCATTCAGCATGGAAGTGCTCTTTATGATTTTCACATATGTTGTGAAGGGTGACACAAGCAGCAATTACATGTGGTATGTGTTGGAGCTGTGCATCATTGCGCTTCAACAGGCATCGTCATCGGCCTTTGAGTCTGCCAAAGGCATTTTCAACCACATTGCAGGCTCGACTTAATCTGTAATTGAAGGTTTTTGCCGCAGGTGTTAATCTCCTGTTGTCCGTGTAAGGATTCATTAGCCAGGGTAGGAGTTGGTAGGCAGATCCAGTGATCCGTTCTGGCCTTTTCTGTAAAGGTCTGAGTTCTTAAAGACTCAGGCATCATGTACTGAGCCTGGCCATTCAATATAAATGTTGGTAAAGCAATAGCGGTGGTCTCCTACAGCTTGCATGATGACAGAATGAAAACCCTTTCGATTGTAGTAGTCCTTGGCACATTCCTGTGGTGCTAATATAGGCAAATGTGTCCCGTCAACTGCCCCAATGCACTTGGGAAATCCACATTTCGTCTCAAACTCATTCACTATATCTTCTATCTCATTGCTTGCAGCTGGGAATTTGACATACCTCTTCAGGAGTACCTTCACAATGGCCTGGCAAACCTCATTAACAATAACACACACTGTTCCTTTAGCTACACCAAACATGTGACCAATGCTTTGGTAGTCACCATTGGTGGCTAAACGCCACAAAGCAATGGCAACCCTTCTTTCAACACTCACAGCACTTCTCATTCCATAAACGATTCTATCCCTATCTTGCAAATGTTCCTTATCAGTCTTGGATGATATCAACAAGAATTCCATAGCGCACCACACTTGGCAAATCTTATGCCAATCTTTACCAAGCAAACGCGAACTTCGGCGTGCTGGCCCAGAGGTCAGCCATTTTTCAAATAGGTGACATCATTAGAACATGGCGGATTTCACAAAGCTCTGTTGCTGTGAGCCACGAAAACCTTGATGTTGAATATTATCGCTTTGATTACCAGGTGTCTAAAAGAATACAGCTCGGGAACTTTCTAGTAGTTACGTCCTAAAGCGCTCCAATAGCCCTCTTCGTTCTTGAGTTACAGTTGGGAAAGAAGAAGAAGAAGAAGAAAAGGAAAACGAAGACCGGGAGTTTCGAAGCGCGGTTATTTCTCAGTGGGATATGTTCGCTTGCCTTTAAGGTCAGTTTATAGTAAGACCGTTCTATATTCAGCTCTACGTAGCCTTCTTTCGCCGGTTTTCTGTGTATTTTGGAATTTCGCTCCTATACGAATGTATAGGGAAAATGAAACACCCTGTGCCATCCCTACAGAGAGTGCTACCGCACTCTCTGATTATGACACATAAATGTGTCAACCGGGACTAAAGGGTTAAGATTTTAGGAATGCGTAACACTTAACTTGTAACCACGCAGCCACAAGTTCAGCGTTCACGCAAATTGATCTCAAGATTTACGTACGCAAAACCTGTAATGTGCAAGGATACGGTTGGAAAATGGCTACTGCATGAAAGTAAGCAACCAACAACAACTTGTTTAACTTGGTCTGCAAGGCTATCAGTAGCTTATCGTTCGCAGGCGTGCTGTATCAGATGGTTCAGCACGCTCTGAACTATCATTGTCCCTGTCTACCTAGCAGGTGATTCATGCGCTCCCTGCAACCTCTGTCCTAACTGAACAGGTTTGTCTTCCGTCACGAAAGCAGTACTGAGTCTTCCTGCGATGTCTTCCCAAGCCTGTGGCCAGCTAGGTTGATAAGAGATCACCTCTCGGGCAAGTGCTACATTGTGCTTGGCATTTGGCCAACGTACTGAGGCATTTTTGCAGTTACTGTGGTAAAAGCTACTGAAGAGTGGAAGATCAGCTTCAAACAGCACTTGTTACAGATCGAAGGTAGAGAGTAGATGCTTCGCTACAATTTGGAACTCACTGAACGTAAGAACACAGCACTATGTGCTAGCGGGACAAACAGGGAGATGCACTACGCATAAAAGCTGCTCTACAGATTGAGAACGAGTAACGCAAACATGTGACTTGCGGCTTACGGTCGCGCACGTGACTTTCTCATACGTTACAGGTCACGCGTAAGACAAAAGTGCGAACCTTAATGTTTCTAATAGATAGCAATTACCTGCTGACATGACATCATTGATGAATTCTGCATCTCCAGCTGTCACAAGCAAAGCGTGAACAACACGTGGCCTTGTTAGGCATCTCTCTGCTTTCAGTTTCAGAAAATAGCGCAGCTCTACCACAATCCCCTGCCAGTTGTCCTTCTTCTCCATCCATTCAGCTATGGACTCACGAGGTAGCAGCTTCTGGGCAAGTCTCTCAACATTGACATACCTGATGGCTAGGCAGTCCTTCAAGGCATTCCATCCAGTTCGGAGGTTGACTGCAACTAAATAGAAATAAACGGCGGTGTCTATACAGTTGACTGACGAGCATGTTGTGTTGACTGCTTACAATACCGGTGTCTGAATGAAATGCATACACACAGAGCAACCGACAAGTAAGTTGTGGCGACTGCTTACATTTGTCTCTCACAGCTCCAGCCTCCGCCTCTTCACTGACTAGGTACTTCAAGGTGGAATACACCACATCTGCTATTGCATAGTTGTGACCCTGAGGCAGGTAGGGGTACACCTGCTCCAGTTTAGCTCTGCTAGTGACGTAGAGGGATGTGTCCACCTCCATCCTGGGAAGAAGACTGTCCAACTGCAAGGCCTCCAAGAACTTAGCAGAGTCAAAGTACTTTATAGGATCTGGATACTTCTTTAGCACCTTCAACATTGGGGACACTCTCTTAGTCTTCCCATTGGTCAGTTCTGATCTATGAACTGCACAGACAACAGATGGATGGGAGGAGAGGGAGGAGAAGTAAACACAGATGCTACACAGGTACTGTTGTGGGTAGTCAAAAGTGCTGACCCACACACTATGTCTCACCGATGTTGGATTGAGGATTGAGTGAGATGTGAGCCATGCAGTACTGCTCATCTTTGTAGGCATCCGCAACTGAAGTGTGAGTATAGGTGGGCTCAGCAGAGGACTGGCTACGTGTAGCAACTTCAACAGGAACACCTTCAGGAATTTCGACTTCAACAGGAACACCTTCAGGAGTGTTGATATCATCCACATTATCAACATCTGACGGGAAGCAAAAATTTCAATAAAACACTTTGCAAGGCAGCAAATGTGTGCATACACACCTTTCTTTCTGTTTGATGATCCTGTTCCTGTACCATATCCCAGATCACTGGATTGTGCTGGTCTGGGTGGCTGTATGCTCTTTGCTGCTGGCTGTACAATGCCTACGTTTGCTGATTCCTCACTACCAACGGGGGGTATCCGTTGGCCCTGCAGTGGTGCTGTCGCCGAAGCAACATTTGCTGTGAGAGATTCATTGGGTGGTCTTGGCTCTACCTTTGTCTTCTTACTCAAATTGGATTCTTTCTTCCCTGGACGACCGGGTGAAACTTCTCCTGATGGCCCATACTGATAAGAATCAGGTTGTGGAATTGCATCTGAAAAATATATAAAAGTAAAATTAGTAGTGGAACAGTAACTTAATACATGCAGCAACATCAATAGTCAAAGGCAGTGCTTTGCACTGTTTCACTGTTAGTTACATACAGTCACATACATCATATGTACATAAGTGTTCATTCATAAATCTATTCATATGATACCTAGAAGACTATTCTACCAGGCTCAATTAGGCAAAACTCTTAAGGTAGCCCGTTTTAAAGCTTGTCACCGATTACGTACTTCGCTTTGCGACCCTTTTCAATAGTCTTGCTACGCGTGCGCTTGCTGGTCAAGAGATGGCTAAAGATTGAGACACGACACTTTCTTCTTCCCTACTAAAGCGACCTTCAGTCATATAGTGAAAAGCATGAACGGTCTTGAGACGTTTGACTTGGCCTCGCTCGGTCGCATCTTCACAAGCGACATCAACAGCTGGCCTGGAGACTGTGGAAGAAAGGAGAACATTGTTCTACGTCAATTACAAGTGTTAACTAAACCTCAAGAGGGTCTCTTCCGCCCACAGCTTACCCTTCGGATCCTTTGACGAGTAGAAAGACATAAACGCAGACGATTCACGGATACAATCTGTGGGAAAGGAGTGGAGAGTGACAAAAGAGCGTATAAATTATAACATTTGGAGGTTCTTCAGCCCTGGCTTCAAATGAACAGTCGAACAACGCTCACCCAATCTCCGTCCAAACACTCCGTGTACTTCTGGCTGACGCAATATACCGTAAAGCGGGAAATTTTGGATCGGTGCAAATTTTCGTATATTTCGTATGATGGCTCGCCATACGAAAATAAATACTACGAAAAGTTTTACATTCGAAATTTTAATGCCGTCACATTTTGAACGCGAGCAATCTCCCACGTGGTACGTCGATAGAGCAATGGCTTTGTGCCGGTACTTCAAGCCCCAGTAGACCTCTGTCCGCACACATTAGCCCTGGAGCGATTAAAGCATAGATCAAAGACGCCAACGAAGCTGTGAGAAATACGTCACAAGGAAGCAGTAGGCTTAGAGGGAAATACGCCAAGTTCACACCAGAACAAAACGCATCGATCGGCGAGTATGCCTCGCTGCACGGCAGCTATTCATCGTTTTTCGAAGCAGTTAGGAGTCGAAAGCCTACTTCGGTTCAGACTTGGAAAGGGAAGTATCTGGCCGAAATCAGCCGCAAGCGGAAAGCTGGTGAGACGAGCGATCTCAGCGTCAAGTCCTTGCCAAGAAGCGTGGGAGACCTTTGTAGACGTGGTACCCCCTCACCATTGACTCCACCGAAAACGACATTACATTGACACGTGTACTTGCCAGGAGGCGTAGAATTATCCGCGCACGCGAACATACGAAAATAAGAATACGAAAATTTGCACCATCCAAAATTTCCCGCTATACGTACGGTATCACATGACCGCACCTAAAATCATGAGATTGTGTCCGTAATACATAATAATTATGTCAAACTATACAATACTGAGTACGAATAGTAATAGTAGTATAATAGTCTCCTTATAATATAAAAAAGGTAAATGACTGCAATATAACATGCACACGTGTACAGCTTTACTTTTTGCACAGCTTATTCATGCCATGCAAGGTACTTGGTTTAATGGAGAACGGATTGTGTTTATCACACCAGGAAGCCCTGATATAGAATGAAGTAGCTCCACTTTTTTCTTTAGTGTTGAGTGATAGGGGAGCTGCTCCGATAAGTGCTGAACTGCAGAGGAGCAAGCAGTCAGAATGAAGGCCTCATCTGCTTGGTCAAGGTCAAAGGTGACTGCTCTAACAATAGAGTCTGGGATGTAGAACAGTTTGAAAGTGCTTTCATAGTCTGGAGGAGATAGCACAGGAAGAGAGTACTGCCTGATGATGTGAGTTTCTTCCAGTTTCTTCAAAAGGGAGTGTGCCTCAGATATTCTACCACTGGTTTCAGTGATGACAGTGGCAAGTTGGGTAAGGAACTGGTCCGTGAATGTCAATGTGCCTTCAGAGTGGGACTTAGGGTACAGAGTGAGGTAGCCAAGAGCAGTCACAAGGAAGTGTTCTTCTTGGGTCATTCTTGTCTCCAAAAGAGTGCCAATTGGAAAGAACAGGCGAGCAGGCTTCTCATGGCCGTTGCTCAAACGAACAAGATCATCAGAAGTTAATTCAGGAGTTTCACAAATGTACCCATTCCTTGTTGTTCCATCACCCCTGGCTCTATCCTTGCTCTTGCCTGATCTCTTGAAGATGGAGGAAGTTTTCTTCTCTGCCGCAGGACGGTCTTGTTGTCCTGGCCTGGTGATCACATTTGGTTCCATATCCTGCATGCGAGTGATGTCAGAGGCAAGCTGCCTCAGCTCCATCTCTGGCTCCTCCCTGCACAGCATTCCTTCCAGCAGCCTCACCAAGCTGGATGAACCGTGACAGAACTTCTGAAGAACATCAAACGCTTCATAGTCCTCCTCATACGGAGTGATGTGGCTGTCACGAAGAATGCTGTATGCCATTCGCTGAATGCTGTCATACTTGTCCAGGGGACCAGCGACAATGGGGGTGCAGCCACGCACCAACTGCTCGTCCACCCACCTGGTGAGGGACTGATCTCTGTCCGTGTCTGCAGTGTGGATGACAATGACGTCACTGTGACTGCTGTGTATCTCTGGGATCTTTGCCAAGCAGGTGGCCATGCTAGGAGGATGGTCCAGAACAATCAGCCGGTAGTGGTTGTCGAAAGATTCTCCACCACTTCCATCCAAAAAGGTCTTCTTCTTTTTGTCTGGAATGGCCTTCTCCACTGGGGGCTCTCTCTGGATGGTCTTCAAGTGAGGCACAGTCTGCTTCACAAACGACACTGAGGCATCAAGAAGGTCTTCACTGGCAGCGTTGTACCAGAAGACCCCACCGGGGTAGTGCTTGAAGTGCTTGCAGATGAAATCTCGAACCACTTCAGCGGGATCATTGAAACTCAGGCCCTTCACCAACACAACATCTCTGGGAGGAGTACGGTCTTTCCTGAAGATGGCTTTCTCCAGCTGCTGCAGAAGCTCCAGTCTGGGGAAGGGGGTGGGGTCACCAACCAGTGTGGCCACCTTGGCAGAGTTGCTTTCATTGTTGTATATTATTTTGATGTTCCGACCAATGAGCTGGAAGCCACCCCAGTGCACATGTTGTGAGAGGGACTTGATGCAGCGCACACCCATGGAGCTCTTCTGGAGGGCCTCGGAGGTGGTCATACCATCGTGGGCCAGAAAACGGTAGAACAAACGCATGAAAATGCTGGCACTTTTGTCAGGCACTCGAACTAAAGACACCAACACTGATTGGGCACCAGCCGCCAGGATGGCTCTGGCAACAGAGTTCACACCTTCATTGACAATTTCCCCTCTTGCACTATCACAAGCAGACAGGACCACCAGGGCGGCACCAATGTGTAATCTCTGGATTTCATCGATGAACAGTAGACACTCTTTAGCATCAACAGCAGCAGCATTGTTGCTGCTGAGGACAGGCATGTTGCTGGCAAGGGCTATGTATCCCTGGCTACCTGACCCATGAGTGGCTATGTGGACAAGGTTGGCCATCTGCAGGCGGTAGATCACAGTCTGCTTGGTTGCCTGCTCCCGCAGAAGGGGTTTGGTCTCAAGGATATGGGACACTTGGGTCGCTTCATCTTCTGCGTGAGGCAGTCGACCCAGGCTGACCTCCTTCATCTGGTTAATGAACTTGGGGATAGCAGGGTTGCCCACAACCAGAAAACGCTCCTCCGAGGGAAGCGTGATGACAGGATCTGGTTGGCTGGAGATGACACCCATGGTCAGTATAGAGGGGTAGGTGCGGATTCGGTAGCGATCACCGAGGAACTTTCTAGAGGTCTTGTCTTGAAGGACAGGCCAAGGAAGAAGATGCAGTGCCTGGTCAGCAATGACCACCAACTCGTGGAACTCTGGTGCTGTGGCCTCAATCACTTCCGCAAACTTGCGGGCAAACTGGTCAAAGAGGACAGTGAGAGGGTTGTCTCGTGGCTCAAAGTCCACAGGCTCAAACAGGTTGGTCTCCTTTGCATTCAGGAAATCCATCAGGTTCTTGGTCACATACTGCTCAAACGTGACATTGTCACTGGAGGGTCTCGCTTCCCTGTTCCTTGACCACTCATCATTAAAGGTGTCAGTGAAAAGCTCAATCTTGAAAAAGTGGTAGCAATTGGCAGGTATGGCCTCTTCACCTCCCCTCATTAAGGAACTGGAAAAGGTCTGCTGGCGTCCATATCCCATCACGGGGACCAGTGAACTTTGTTCATCTCGTGGGACAATAATGTGTACAAGAATGCAAGACACGTCACAGCTTAGCACTGCCACAGGGGTCTGCTCGCTGTTGGCAAAGCTCCAGATTGTGCTCAAGTCCAGCGGGACCTTGATGTTGCTCAAGCTGAAAACACTGTTCTTCTTTGCAGACAACATGACCTCACCCAGATTTCTTGCACGATTGGCCTCAGCATATTTCAATGCCTCTTGACTGCGGCCTAGACACACCAGGACCTTCTGAAGACCATAGAAGGCCTTTGAGTTGGCTTCAAAGATTGACAATGCTAAGGAGTTTGTGTCTTCCTTCCCTTTCACTTTGGTAAATCTGTCTTCCACAAACTCTACAACCTTAAGAAGATCCTCTTCAGCTTTTCTCAGGTAGAATTTTCTGTACCGAAGGTAGTGGGTGTGCGAGGTCCCTAGTCGGGTGGAGGAGCCTTGTTGTGGTGGTGGACCTCCAGCGGATGGAACACTGCCACCAGCTCCAGAAAGCACCTCTGATTGAGAGGGACTGCCGTCTTTTCCTTTGAAGTACTCCTCTGAGTCATCGAGGCCTCCCCTTGGCAGGGTCCTACCACTGGGAAGTACCATGTGCTGGCGATGCAAGTTCTCAACTTCCTTTGACTGCTCTTCCACAGGCAGCTGGATGCTGATGGCCTCCCGTGGCTTCTCATCCACGATGTCCTCTGGCACCTCATCCCACTCCCCCACTCCCTCGTTAACCTTGGCAGCCAAAGTGATGTACACCGAGGCCCTGTTCTGGTAGGCTGTATACAGTGAGGTATCATCAGAATTCAGGGATAATGCTTCATTGTAGTATCTGAGAGCTTCCAGTGGTTCGCCTTTCACAAGCTTCACGTTTCCCAGGTTGCCAAGGGCGCGTGCATGGCCTACTTCGTCCCCAGAAAACACAGAGTGGCCCAAAGCAATCTCAAAGCTGTTCTGAGCATCGGCATACTGCTTAGCAGCTTGCAAGGCATTGCCCAGGTTTGACGCAGCCCTGGATATTCCCTGATTCCCTCTCTCATGCTTCCTTGCCAGCTCAAATGCCCTCTGAAGATGTGGTATGGACTCTTTCAGCCTGTTCAAGCCAAGAAGTGCATTGCCATAGTTTCCTTCTGCCCACCCCAGAGCTGCTCTGTCACCATCAATCTTCCCTTGAAGGTGGAGTACAACCTCGTACTGCTTGAGGGCATTGGCACAGTCGGACATGTTCTGGAAGAGATTGCCCAGGGAACACCTCGCTGTGATCTCATCTCGGTATGCGGCTTCCACTTTGTTCTTGCGATCGGGCTCATCCAGGGGAAGGGCCTCCTTAGTGAGACGAACCCTCTCGGCAAACTCTATGGCCATATGGTACACCTCCTTGGCCTTCCGGTAGTCCATGAGCTGCTTCTGACAGTTTGCTGCCTTCACCATCACTGCACACTTTGAGAGGATGATAATCCCATAGTATGTGGACACATTGTTCTCGTCATATGTTGCCCGAGCATGATCAAACATGCGGAATGCCTGGTCCAGCTTCTTTTGAGCCATGTAGATCTCTCCTCGGTAGATGCAGGAGAGAGAGACGTCTCCAGCAGAGTGATGTTCCAGTGCCAGCTTCTCAAGCTCATCGAGCCTCTCCAGTGCAGGAGGGAAGTTTCGCTGGCGATAGAAAGAAATGGCATACCCAAACACTTTAGCTCGCAGCAATTCTTCATCAATAAGCAGGTGATGGGCAAGAATGTCCAGTATTCGCCGAGTGTTGTTGTAGTCCAAGGTTAGGTATACAGCTTTGGCGTGATACAGGATGGACTTCACATCGCTTGGATCAAGTGGCAGTGATAGGTAGCGTTCCTCCTCCTTCTCTCTGTTGCTGAGGGTAGTGGTAGCAGTGACGCGTGGTATGGGCTGGTTGGTGTGGGGTGTTTGAGAAGGTTGTCGCCTCGCAGCCGACCCATTTTGACTTGGAACATCAACTCCCTGGCTTCTAGCATCAACATTGGATGATGATGGTGGGCCTTCATAGAACTTGGATTTGTCTGCTGAATCACTGCTCTGTTGGTCTGCTGAGGATCTGGCGTTGTGTTTGCCATCAACATCCTCAATATCTTTGTTCCGCTCATTGGCACTTGCTAACATACGTTCATTCCATGCTGGAGGAGAAAAGAAGAGATACAAAGTGATCCGCCAGCGGCTACAGTAACTTTGGTTAGTCTACTACACATTCACTTTAGTCATACTACACTTTGACACAGCACTGTGTGCACACATAAGAGATTAGACTGCATTAATGAAGCTCTGCTATTGCACACACCTCTTGGCTGGTCCACCTGCTTGGAGGAGAGCTCCTGCACGGCTTGTGCAGTCACTGGGGGCTGCTGTCCCACACTGGTATGGAACATATCTGATTGGTGACTATCCCAAGGGCCTCCAGGAACGGTCTGGACCACACCTTCATCCACCCCGGCTTTTCTCAGCAGTTGGACAAAGTCTGCCCAGGTTGCCGGGCGGGTAGTTGCGGCAGCAGTGGCCAGCCACACACCGAAGAAGTGCATGGGATTGCTCTTTGTTGCTCCACGCTCCTGCAGTTCGTTGGCCACACCCCACTCTCCTGCTACTTTCAGGGACTCCATTATTTCAGTGAAGACCTTGTCAAACACCAATGGCTCCTGAATGCTTGACAAAAACTCTTGAATTTCTGGCAGTGTTGGGTTGTCACCTGATAGAGATTCACCTGCAAGTGAAAAGTGGAGGCTTTGAATTGAAGTGCACTGTACGTAGTGAATAAAGACTATATAAAGTGGTATGGTAATTGTTAACAGTATTACAGCATTCAGGGACTGCCATTGGGGAATTCTGCAGGGAAAACACCCGGGCATTACCCTAGCAATTACCTGCTGACATGACATTGTTGATGAATTCCACATCTCCAGCTGTCACAAGCAAAGCGTGAACAACACGTGGCCTTGTTAGGTGTCTCTCTGCTTTCAGTTTGAGAAAATAGCGAAGCTCTACCACAATCCTCTCCCAGTTGTCTTTCTTCTCCATCCATTCAGCCATAGACTTACGAGGTATCAGCTTCTGGGCAAGTCTCTCAATATTGACATACCTGATGGCTAAGCAGTCCTTCAAGGCATTCCATCCAATTCGCAGGTTGACTTCAACTGAATGGAAATTAAATGGATACAGGTGCATGATCTGTGCAATGCACACATACAGACAGTACGTACATGAATGGGATATACAGTGTACATGTCATGCCGTAAAAGTTTCCCCGCCGAATTAGTTCCCCCAGGCCTAAAACGGCAACGGAGCGCTTGCCGAATCGGTTCCACTTTGCCAAATTAGGCCCCCCGTTCCCGACATTAATAATGGGCGGAACGGTAGCTGTGCGCGACAGCTATATAAGGTGCAATTGGTGTTTTCGAACGAAATCAATTGTAAATGCAAAATTAGTAAGGATAATCATGAAGAATGCGTTCTGGAGAATGAAATTCTGGAATAATCAATCAAATACGTTATTGCGGGAAGGAAAGGCAACCAGTACATACGTAGGATACATAGTATCCTGAAGGACGGGACAAGAATATGAAGTGATCTGTTAGGAAGAGAGCTGACAGAGTCATAATGAGGGGAGTGGAAGTGATGTACAAGAAGAACAGCGATGAAGTTAGAATAATACAGAGTAGAGAAGAGCAGATGCGGGTCTTGGAGGTGAGGTATTCAGTTCCAACATCTGGGCACTTTGGAGTAAAGAAGACCTTCAACCGAGTGATGAAGAGGTTCTATTGGAAAGGGATGTTCAAAGATGCATGGGGATCTGGGTCATTGGACAAGATGACACGTACCAGTGTACTGCATGCTCCCAATGGTACCACGAAAGTTGCATGCTGTCTCTACTATTAACTCCTTTTTAATTTAATTTTAATTTATAACATACTTCCCTAGCCTCCTGTGACCTTCATATTATTTATACCTTACACAGTCGTATACATACAAGTACTATAGTTTAGGGAGCGGGGGAACCAAAACAGTCAAGGGGGGGGGGGGGGCAATTACAGCAACCAAATTGGTCCCTGGGGGACTAATTTGGTTGCTGTTTTGGTTCCAGGGGGGGGGCATTTTGGGGGGACCAAATTTGGCGTGACATACACACATGTGCACTTCACTGATGTGCATGTGGTGGTGACTGCTTACAATGCTAGTGTCAGAATGAAATGCGTACACATGCAGTGACTGACAAGTAAGTTGTGGTGACAGCTTACACTTGTCTCTCACAGCTCCAGCCTCCGCCTCTTCACTGACTAGGTGCTTCAAGGTGGAATACACCACATTGGGTACTGCATCTATCTGACCTTCAATCAGGTAGGGGTACATTTGCTCCAGTTTAGCTCTGTTAGTGATGTAGAGAGATGTGTCCACCTCCTTCCTGGGAAGTAGACTGTCCAACTGCAAGGCATCCAAGTACTTGTCAGGGTCAAAGTACTTCCTAGGATTAGGACACTCCTTTAGCACCTTCAACATTGAGGACACGCTCTTGATCTTCCCATTGGTCAGTTCTGATCTGTGCACTGCACAGAAACAAATGGGAGGAAAATTGGATGGGAGAAATAAACACATGGTGCTGTTGTGGGCAGTCAAAGTACTGATCCACACACTAAGTCTCACCAGTGTTGGGTTGAGGATTGCGTGGGATGTGACCCATGCAGTACTGCTCATCTTTGTAGGCATCAGCAACTGAAGTGTGAGCAAAGGTGGGCTCAGCAGAGCACTGGCTACGTGTAGCAACTTCAACAGGAACACCTTCAGGAGTATCGATTTCATTTACATTATCAACATCTGTGGGAAGAAAGAATTTCAATAAAGACACTTTGCAAGGCAGCAATAGTGTGTACACACCTTTCTTTCTGCTCGATCCTGTTCTTGTACCATATCCAAGATCAGTAGCTTGTGCTGGTCTGGGTGACTGTATGCTCTTTGCTGCTGGCTGTACAATGCCTACCTCCACTGATTCCTCACTACCAACGGGGGGCATCCGTTGGCCCGGCAGTGGTGCCGTCGCTGAAGCAACATTTGCTGTGTAAGATTCATTGGGTGGTCTTGGTTCTGCCCTTGCCTTCTTACTCACATTGGATTCTTTCTTCCCTGGACGACTGGGTGAAACTTCTCCAGATGGTCCATACAGATAGGAGTCAGGTTGTGGAACTTCTCCTGATGGTCCATTATGATAAGAATCAGTTTGTGGAACTGCATCTGTAATAATTTATATAAAAGTAAAATTAGTAGTGGAATAGTAACTCAATACACGCAGCATCGTCAATAGTCAAAGGTCAGAGGCAGTGCTTTGCACTGCTTCACTGTTAGTTACATGTTATGTGCGTGTTGCGTTTGTGTGTGTGTGTGTGTGTGTGTGTGTGTGCAAGAGACACAGGTGCTGCACTGCACTGCTGCCTGCGTGTACGTATATAGTGTAAGTGTATGTACGTAGGTCTTTCATTTACTGCAGTATGCGAGTATATGAGCTGAAAATTAATGTCAAATAATACACATAAAAAATACACATACATACCTGGTTCAACCTCAAACACGTCAGATGTAGGTAAGAAAAGGTCAGCTCCACCTGTTAAAAATAAGTATTAACATTAAGTGAGGATCAACTCACCAGTGCAATCATGCTGTATGCAACTGTACATCATCATACGTAGCTAAGTGCTAATCAATAAACCGTTTACACCCAAAGACTTTTACCGGGCTCGATTATGCAAAACGTTTATTAAGGTAGTCCGTTTTAAAGCTTGTCGCTGATTAAGTACTTCGCTTTGCAACCCAATTCAACAATGTGGAAGAGCAGCACCGTTCCTGCATTGATGGTGCTTCGACACGATTTAGTACATCGTTCAGCTTGTCCGCGGGTTCCTCTTTTCACGTGTTTTGGTACAAACGGCGCCCCATATGCGGGACCGCTGCACCAGAAATGTGAACGTTATGCCCCAGACCCTATTTCTGCCGAGCGATGACGTCAACTTGTAAAAATGGAGGCAAAAATAGGGTCGGCGGGTCAGGTGCAGTATCCGGACCAGCGTTCCGTATGACGTTTAGGTTTAGGGTTAGGGTTAGGGTTAGGTTTGTGCTAAATATGGCGTCATAATTATATTGTACACAAAGCGCTGGTCCGGATAATGCACCTGATCCGGGTCGGCTACGCGATACTAATTCCGAACGGTGGGGCGTTTTCGAACAATCAGCTGATAACAATCGTTCTTCAAAGGAACATTAGATTTTCTAAGTGAGAACAAGTGCATACATACTTCGCATTCTCCAACGTCGTTTAGGTGTCGATGCTCCTTTGAGGAACGGCAAGTATCAACCGAGAGTGCGGAACCCCCCCACCGTTCGGAAACCCCCTCCCTTACCTTACCCTTCGACCAGTAGAATGACATAAACGCAGACGATTCACGGATAGAATCTAAAGGAAAGGGTAGTGAGTGCCAAAACGTGTATAGATACATTAATTTGGAACAGTCGCACAACACTCACCCAAATACTGTCCAAACACGTGTTCTATAGACCCTTTGCACGAAACCAATTAACTGCCCTACTTCCTTAGCAACCGTTGCCAGCCGCCATGTTGGAGGACAACGTACGAGAATACGTATATACGCTTTCGCCGGTCGGCGTCCGTGAAACTGTGTGCATTGTAACCTGACTGCATCTGCGCGTGCAGCGTCTAGGAGAAGATGGATGGACTCCTTTCTGGCTATTCAAGCACGATTGCAGACGCGGCGTCGAAGAAGAGGTACGCAGAGAAGCTCGAATTGGTGGGTGGGATTGATCCGTGTTTCCGAGTTGCCAAGGGCGACTGGCAAGATGATGTGGACTTGTGGCCAGCAATCACGAAACTTCAGGTGTGTATGTACCTCATCCTATCTCCAAGTCCCTACTCAGAAAAGGATTTCCTCAACTACAAAGCCTGGACTGCTACCAGAATTTTGTGCGAGGCTGGGTGAGGCAAGTGCTTGTGAAACACGTTCGTGATAAGCGAATCGTGATAGCAAAGGTTAGTCTAAGCTAACTACAAACCATTCTTGAACAGAAGTGATTCGTGCACAGCATGGGTAAACGAATGCTCGCTTCTCATCAGGTGAACCACTCCCAAAAGCTGAATGAAAAGCCACTGACTCCATGGGTAATAGCCTTGGAAAGTGGCAAAATTCTTGCTGCACACTGCAACTGTGCAGCTGGAATTGGTGAGACATTTCCCATGTTGCAACATTGCAATTATTCGAGACACTGTTGATGGGTGAATCCCAAATCGATATCCAAGGTCTTGCAATGGAAGTGCTAGACGGAGTCGTATTAATATTAGTGTCAGGAGAGGTTGTTGAAATGGTGAAAGTGATTTGCGACTTACTAGGTAAGGCTGAACATAGGAAATAGATAAGACAAAGAAAGCATACCAGTTGGTCAGCCCAGTATAATATCGAATCTTTTCGTTGTCATCCTTTAACGTATCTTCATTCATTACATACGTCTTCAATTTGTCATTAGCCTCCTTGTTCTTCTTCAAACACACAACAGCAGTAGTTTCTAGCTGAGTACACTTGAGCTTGAGCTCTTCACAAGTACATTTTAAGCCCTAAACTTCCTTGGATGCATTTTCTAGCTTGAAGATGTCATTCAGTGACAGCATAGTTTGACACTCTACTGTTGTTGGTCTGCTGCATGCTCCTTCATCTTCTCCCTACGTACATATATACCAAGGCAACAAATACTAATTCCACTATACAGTTCAAAAACATCGATGTTCATTATAGCTAGCTAGCTCTAGCTATAGAGCTCGCCATTGTTGATAGTGAGAGTAGTGCTTTACATGCATCAATTCGCCTTCTTTTCCCTTTCCTCTCTATTGTCCTTCGGTATCTCTCTTCAGCTGCAGATGCTGGTTCAGGTGCTCCACCGAGATATCGCGAGGGTGCCTAGTCAGGGTTTGTTTCGTCATTATAAAGTGCCGAGAACAAACGCGGGTGTAGGTGTACGTCTCCGGTCCAAGATTCTCCCCGCATATCCTCGCGAGCCACAATTTGCGCCGTTTCTTACTCAGATCGTGACTTTTCTCCCCTGGTGCTGTCACGCTAAGCGGAAGAACCTTACTCCTTTTCTTCTATTGCCACACCCCACCACAGCACAGAAGTTCACCATTGTTGAAAGCTCGTTGCTGTCTTGCTACGTTGTCTAAAGCACTCGTCGTTCAGCTTGCGCAGTGCATAGACGCACGAAGAACTTCCTTCGTGTGTCTATGCGCAGTGTAATAAAGCTATGGTTACCGTCAGCTTGTCCTCCAACATGGCCGACAGGAAATGGATCGCGTCAAATGACGTAACGTGCAAAGGGTCTATATGACCCTTGTGTGGCTGACGCAACGTCACATGATACTATGACGTAATGTATAATAGATCCCGTTGCCATGGTAACGTGCGTCTAAAGGCGATGATTCTAAATCTCATAGAATCATTCCATAGCTTGGCACGGCTGTTTCGGAGCGGCAACTTAGTTTTCTCGAGTCGGAATTGGGATCGGGACCGAGACTGGGGCCATTGGAAGACATGTTGGTTTTTACCATTTTTCTCTTCCAAGACTTTAACAAGAGACAAGTGACCAAGCCTGGACATAGAACTGATACCAGGCAAGTGTGCTTTAGTCTAAAAAGTATGCTTTATACTCTCTTGGCAGCAAAATGCGTGTCTCTCTCTCTGCAAGTAATCGCTCCATAGCACACCTCTCCCAGTTTTCCAGCTAGTGTGCTACATATCAAAGGAAAGTCAGGTAAGCACAGAACATTACCCTATATGCCCCATTCTACTGCCCTTTCCGTAAATCGTGTTTTGAACGAGTTTATTTTAGCAACATTAACTCATGTTTCAGCTTTTTTTCTTCGGAGACTACAGTTAAAAGAGACAAGTAACAAGCCATGAACGTAGAAGTGATGCAAAGCAAGTATACTTTAGTGTACATGTAGCACACTAGCTAAAAACTGGGAGAAGAGTACTATGGAGTGATTACTTGCAGAGAGAGAGAAACGCATTTAGCTGCCGAGATAGCATAAAGCTTACTTTTTTAGACTAAAGCACACTCGATTTGTATCATTTCTACATTAATGGATTGTTATCTGTCTCTTAACTGCATGTAGTTTTCAAAGAGAAAAGGCTAAAACACCAATTAATGTTGCTTAAATCAACTCATCCAAAACACGAGTTACGGAAAGGGCAGTAGAATGAGCCATATAGGGCAATGTTCTGTGCTTACCTGACTTTCCTTTGATATGCAGCACACTAGCTGGAAAACTGGGAGAAGAGTACTATGGAGCGATTACTTGCAGAGAGAGAGATATGCATTTGGCTACCAAGAGAGCATGAAGCTTATTTTTTAGACTAAAGCACACATCCTTTGCATCACTTCTACGTTCATGGCTTGCTACTCGTCTCTTAACTGTAGTCTCTAAAGAGAAAAAGGCTAAAACACCAATTAATGTTGCTTAAATAAACCCGTTCAAAACACGAGTTACGGAAAGGGCAGTAGAATGAGCCATATAGGGTAATGTTCAGTGCATACCTGACTTTTCTTTGATATGTAGCATACTAGCTGGAAAACTGGGAGAAGTGTGCTATGGAGCGATTACTTGCAGAGAGAGAGACACGCATTTTGCTGCCGAGAGAGCATAAAGCTTACTTTTTAGAATAAAGCACGCTTGCTTTGCATCATTTCTACCTTTCTGGCTTGTTACTTGTCTCTTACTTGTAGTCCCCGAAGAGAAAAAGGCTAAATACTTTGCGAGTTAAGTTCCTCGAGGAATTCAAATCCCTCGTTCTCGGTTTCCAAATCAAAACTAAGTTGCCGCCATTTGTATTATGCGAAACAGCCGTGTGGCGCGTGACGATAAATCCCATATACGTACGTTGCGGGCAGAGTGCGCGTGACGATAAATCCCGTATACGTACGATGCGGGCAGAGTGCGCGTGACGATTTAATGACGTCATCTATACACAATTATTATACATAATAGACAGAAGTGTAATAATAGTAATACTACTACTAATAATAATAGTAATAATATTAATAATAATAGTAATAATAAAAAAAATTAATAATAATAGAGTCAGAAGTCATTGGAGTTTCTTCTACCTCTTGAGGATCTTGGCGGCTGCGCCATGTTGCCTTTCTGTAGAACGTCCATACACCCTAAAGCGTCCAAAGAACGATGGCCTGTTCTCTCTTGAATTATGTTTTCAGGGACGTCGGCTTTGAATAGAGCGGTGGCAGCTGTGAGCTGTTGCGCAGAGAAACGCGACCTTTTGCTGGAACTGTAGGCGCTTCAGAAGCGGAGCTTGAGCCCGAAAGGGAAGCTCCCTTTTGGCAGGCGACACAGGAGCCAACGCCGAACTTTTTTTGGCGACGCAGAAGCAACCAGACGTTCCTGAAGCCATTATAACCGAAGAAGCGGCGTTCTAGACGGCGTACGTTGCCTAGAGGACCGGGTTTGTCGCCAATCAGTAGAGACGTGATTGGGTTAGTGAGTCGTTTTGGATCTATAATAGTTAAATGCCGACCAATCGGTGTCTACGGGATTTAGACCACTCAGCACTCGGGCGCTTCGCGCCCTCGAGCTTCGTGATCTAAATCCCGTAGACACCTCTTGGTCGGCATTTAACTATTACTTACATACTCGTCGGCGAGCCACTATATATCACCATTAGTCTCGTCCCCAGCCCACTTCCGGCCGCCATCTTGTCGAGGGCGCGGAAGATGTAGTCTCGTCCCCAGTCCACTTCCGGCCGCCATTTTTAATGGGGCTCGAAAGGTGGTCTGGCACATTTAGTCGAAAAGCTTGGCACTGCAGAACGCTACCGTTCTGCCCAATCAGATTGCCAGAAAATGACGCGTCACTCCACGTAGTAACGAGCGGCGTTCTACGAGCATAAATCATGGATATACCGAGGCTTGACGTTAAGGGAGTCGCAGTAGAGCTTGTGAACGATGCCATCAAGCATGCTTTCCTTACTCTTGGATACGCTGCAGCAACGACCGACCAAGATAAGGCGGTTCGGGAGTTCCTACAGGGCAAGGATGTTTTCGTTTCCTTACCAACAGGCGAAGGCAAATCCCTGTGCTTCGCCACCTTACTAGCTGTGTTTGACTTCCTTAAACAGCATCTCACAGTCTGTACTGGCAGCTGAACGGGACGGTACCGGGTTCGTAGCGACACGTCACTAGTCGTCTAGTCACGTGATGTTTCTGACGTACCTTACGAATGCCAAGCTTTTCGACTTTAAATGTGCCAGACCACCTTTCGAGCCCCATTAAAAATGGCGGCCGGAAGTGGACTGGGGACGAGACTACGGAAGATGCATCTTCCGTGCCCTCGACAAGATGGCGGCCGGAAGTGGGCTGGGGACGAGACTATATCACCATAGACACACGAAGGAAGGGGACTGGCAACGCGGACCGGAAGTTGTACTAGGGGCGTACAGGTCACGTGACTTCTTAGTAACGATTTTGCCAAGATGGCGGCGAAGTGCGACGACGATTGCGGAAGACTTATGGACGTTTTGACTTCCTTGGAAGAAGGTTTGCACTGTAACTCATTTTCATCCAGGGGGAAGAGACAGAAATAGAAGTTGAACGCTTCAAGCGGGCTCTTCTTTGTCGGGGGTCTTTGTTCTGCGCGGTTTTGACCTGCTGTTCCGAAAGGAGTTCGGTAGAGTTTGTTGGAATTCACCAACAATGGATACCAGATCCTGGTGCAGCTCTGAATCCACTAATATGCCATCCTTCTGGCGCATTGCTTCAATCCTTGCTGTAAGGGTGTTAATCTCCCTCCTACTATCTTTCTGAATGACAGCCAAGATTGCCAATTTTTGCACTTCTTTGGGGTTGATTGATATGCATTCGCTGTGAAACATGAGCTACGTACCACTGGTCTCATACCATATAGTCTGGTCTGGTCTGGTACCGTATAGATGGTAAGGTAGCACTCCGGGATACCTTGGGTCAGGACCCGGTGAATAGTTACACTCGTGCCCTCAATCTGCATCTTCCAAGCAGTAAGAGTGGAAGGGAGCTCCAGTGGTATTTGGTGACAAAGATAAATTTGCACCAATAGAGAATGAGGCTGGACTAAGGTGTTTAAATGGTGTGACAGGGCCGTAGGTTAGAGTATCTATGATAGAACCTACACAAAATGAATATATACCAGCAAGCATATGTATATGATGGAAAGGGATATGCAATGCAGGAGTATTTATAAATGTTCAGAGATTGCAGAAGGTCTCTGAGTATAACTGTGATAGAACATTGGCAATGAGACAGTGGATAGTGCAACCGGATCATAAACTGCTATAGACTGGCACACCAAATCCTCTGCTGTAGACTAGCATCCCAATCCTCTGCTGTAGACTGGCACACCAAATCCTCTGCTGTAGACTAGCATCCCAATCCTCTGCTGTAGACTAGCACACCAAATCCTCTGCTGTAGACTGGCACACCAAATCCTCTGCTGTAGGCTAGCATCCCAATCCTCTGCTGTAGACTGGCACACCAAATCCTCTGCTGTAGACTGGCACACCAAATCCTCTGCTGTAGGCTAGCATCCCAATCCTCTGCTGTAGACTGGCACACCAAATCCTCTGCGGTATACATATATAGACTGGCACACCAAATCCTCTGCTACCTCTGTGCTAACTGCAGCTTCTGTCTGGACATTTTGCACCTTGGCAGCACTCCTGTGCCCACCCTATTTTCTTTTAGCCAAAGAGGGATTAAATTGATGCATTTTCTGTCAGTGGGTATGCAAATACAATATATATATATACGTATATATATATATTACCATGTGCCAAACCCAAAGTAGAGCTACAAACTAACAAACTATACATGATTAAAGTTTGATGACAGCTAACTAATATGTGTAGCTATGTACGTATATAGCCAGCTAGCTAGCTACATTATAAAGCTGGACGACAATTAGCCCTGTATCAATGATTTGTGCTGCCACTCTAATCACATTATGGATATAGAAAGGAAGGCTTGCTCTAGTTGCACGAAGGTACCCTTCCTGCGCGCTTCTTTCGCAGTATGCAAGGAGCTTTGACAAGGAGGTAGGACAAATATATATAATATACATATATAATTATATTGCATATGGTTTGCATCTAGGAATCGCGATAAATCGCTCACTAGTCAATTCACCGTAGATGTTACTTCACATCCATACCATTGGACTGACCTAAAACCTCTTGCAGGAAGAAATCCTTCGCTCCCAAGTTCGTTCGTCTGCAACGCGTCCTTTTGGGAGCGAACGATCTCAACGTACGAGTGCCCTACAGATGTGCGAGCTTCACGCTGCCACAACACACTTGAAATCGCATGGTTTCCGATGGGTATACTGCGCATAGGTCGAACTAAGCCGACGATATACGGCGATTTGTAGGCATATCCGTCGCGAAATTTGGCTATTTACATCTTTCCTTGGATACGGAAGCTGTACGACCCTAGTACACTATTAGAGATAGGGAATTTATACGGACTTCCGGTCCGCGTTGCCAGTCCCGTTCCTTCGTGTGTCTATGATATCACAGACCCCTTCCCTGGAGTTGCATGTCCATGAGCCTATGTATACTTCCTTTCTTTGCATGCAGTTATATATAACAAGTGGCAAGCTAGACATGCATGTCCAAATGTAATGCGCTTGGAAGAGGAGCTATAATTGAACACAACACACTAAGCATTCATATGTATAATTCGTATAATTAGGTTATATATATTATAGTGAAAGGCTCAATATAGGTGAAATGTTATTAGTAAAGTTACAACATGGAAACAGATGCTGCATGGTCATATACACCAAATGAACCATACATCCATGCAAACACCTTTCGTACCAATGCCAGGTAATGGGTTTGCTTAAATACAATTGCGCAATAGAGGTGTCTCGCGTTGACTGGGACAGATATATATATATATATATATATATATATATATATATACATATGCGAAGCGACAACGCAATGTGATTACTTGCCTTGCTCCTCAAGAAATGTAACGAATGCTCCACATATACATACACACATGGATCATTCAAAAGTATGATGAAATTCACTGGTATGGTGTACAGTAGTAGTGTGTTTCAATATTAATAATAATAATAATATTAATAAAACATTGTGCATAGTAAGACGATCAGCTACTACAGCAGTTATATACATATGTCTTGCAATCACTAGCAACTGGTCTGCATCACTGTGAAAAGTTCAGTACTGGGACTGGGACTTACCATGGACTTGGTGCGGAATTCGGCCAACTGAAACAAGTTGTATGTATGATGCATGTAGAAATTCACTTCTGCAGCCAGATACCAAAAGTTGAAGAGAACTTGTGTTTACACGAACAATTAATAATTCAAACAATGTATTACTTTTAAATCCACTGCTGCAGACTGGGCAGCCCTGACTCAGCAAACAGTAGTTTCACTTTCTTTTTGAGTGCTGAGTGGTAGGAGTGCAGTTCTGACAAGTGCTGCACTGCAGAGGAGCAAGCAGTCAAAATAAAGGCCTCATCTCCTTTATCAAGGTCAAAGGTGACAGCTCTAACAATAGAGTCTGGGATGTAGAACAGTTTGAAAGTGTTTTCATAGTCTGGAGGAGACAGCACAGGGAGAGGGTACTGTCTAATTACGTGACGTTTTGCCAGATTATTCACAAGGAAATGTGGCTCAGTTGTTCTGCCATTGCCTTCAGTGATGACAGTGGCAAGTTGGGTCAGGAATTGGTCCGTGAATGTCAATGTGCCTTCAGAGTGAGCTTTGGGGTACAGAGTGAGGTAGCCAAGAGCAATCACAAGGAAGTGTTCCTCCTGGGTCATTCTTGTCTCCAAAAGAGTGCCAATTGGAAAGAACAGGCGAGCAGGCTTCTCATGGCCATTGCTCAAATGAACAAGATCATCAGCAGACAATTCAGGAGTTTCATGGATGCATCCATTCCTCGTTGTTCCACAACCCCTGGCTCTGTCCTTGCTCTTGCCCGATCTCTTGAAGAAGGAGGTTTTCTTCTCTGCCGCAGGATGAGTCTGAGGGTGGTTCTGTTGTCCTGGCCCGGTGAACACATCTGGTTCCATATCCTGCATGAGAGTGAGGTCCGAGGCAAGCTGCCTCAGCTCCATCTCTGGCTCCTCCCTGCACAGCATCCCTTCCAGCATCCTCACCAAGCTGGAGGAACCGTGACAGAACTGCTGAAGAACATCAAACGCTTCATAGTCCTCCTCATATGGAGTGATGTGGCTGTCACGAAGAATGCTGTACGCCATTCGCTGAATGCTGTCATACTTGTCCAGGTGACCAGCGACAATGGGGGTGCAGCCACGCACCAACTGCTCGTCCACCCACCTGGTGAGAGACTGATCTCTGTCCGTGTCTGCAGTGTGGATGACAATGACGTCGCTGTGACTGCTGTGTATCTCTGGGATCTTTGCCAAGCAGGCGGCCATGCTAGCAGGATGGTCCAGAACAATCAGCCGGTAGTGGTTGTCGTAAGATTCTCCACCACTTCCATCCAAAAAGGTCTTCTTCTTTTTGTCTAGAATGGCTTTCTCCACTGGGGGCTCTCTCTGGATGGTCTTCAAGTGAGGCACAGTCTGCTTCACAAAAGACACTGAGGCATCAAGAAGGTCTTCACTGGCAGCGTTGTACCAGAAGACCCCACCGGGGTAATGCTTGAAGTGCTTGCAAATAAAATCTCGAACCACTTCAGCTGGATCATTGAAACTCAGGCCCTTCACCAACACAACATCTCTGGGAGGAGTACGGTCTTTCCTGAAGATGGCTTTCTCCAGCTGCTGCAGAAGCTCCAGTCTGGGGAAGGGGGTGGGGTCACCAACCAGTGTGGCCACCTTGGCCGAGTTGCTTTCATTGTTGTATTTTATTTTGATGTTCCGACCAATGAGCTGGAAGCCACCCCAGTGCACATGTTGTGAGAGGGACTTGATGCAGCGCACACCCATGGAGCTCTTCTGGAGGGCCTCGGAGGTGGTCATACCATCGTGGGCCAGAAAACGGTAGAACAAACGCATGAAAATGCTGGCACTTTTGTCAGGCACTCGAACTAAAGACACCAACACTGATTGGGCACCAGCCGCCAGGATGGCTCTGGCAACAGAGTTCACACCTTCATTGACAATTTCCCCTCTTGCACTATCACAAGCAGACAGGACCACCAGGGCGGCACCAATGTGTAATCTCTGGATTTCATCGATGAACAGTAGACACTCTTTAGCATCAACAGCAGCAGCATTGTTGCTGCTGAGGACAGGCATGTTGCTGGCAAGGGCTATGTATCCCTGGCTACCTGACCCATGAGTGGCTATGTGGACAAGGTTGGCCATCTGCAGGCGGTAGATCACAGTCTGCTTGGTTGCCTGCTCCCGCAGAAGGGGTTTGGTCTCAAGGATATGGGACACTTGGGTCGCTTCATCTTCTGCGTGAGGCAGTCGACCCAGGCTGACCTCCTTCTTCTGGTTAATGAACTTGGGGATAGCAGGGTTGCCCACAACTAGAAAACGCTCCTCCGAGGGAAGCGTGATGACAGGATCTGGTTGGCTGGAGATGACACCCATGGTCAGTATAGAGGGGTAGGTGCGGATTCGGTATCGATCACCGAGGAACTTCCTAGAGGTCTTGTCTTGAAGGACAGGCCAAGGAAGAAGATGCAGTGCCTGGTCAGCAATGACCACCAACTCGTGGAACTCTGGTGCTGTGGCCTCAATCACTTCTGCAAACTTGCGGGCAAACTGGTCAAAGAGGACAGTGAGAGGGTTGTCTCGTGGCTCAAAGTCCACAGGCTCAAACAGGTTGGTCTCCTTCGCATTCAGGAAATCCATCAGGTTCTTGGTCACATACTGCTCAAACGTGACATTGTCACTGGAGGGTCTCGCTTCCCTGTTCCTTGACCACTCATCAGTGAAGGTGTCAGTGAAAAGCTCAATCTTGAAAAAGTGGTAGCAATTGGCAGGTATGGCCTCTTCACCTCCCCTCATTAAGGAACTGGGAAAGGTCTGCTGGCGTCCATATCCCATCACGGGGACCAGTGAACTTTGTTCATCTCGTGGGACAATAATGTGTACAAGAATGCAAGACACGTCACAGCTCAGCACTGCCACAGGGGTCTGCTCGCTGTTGGCAAAGCTCCAGATTGTGCTCAAGTCCAGCGGGACCTTGATGTTGCTCAAGCTGAAAACAGTGTTCTTCTTTGCAGACAACATGACCTCACCCAGATTTCTTGCACGATTGGCCTCAGCATATTTCAATGCCTCTTGACTGCGGCCTAGACACACCAGGACCTTCTGAAGACCATAGAAGGCCTTTGAGTTGGCTTCAAAGATTGACAATGCTAAGGAGTTTGTGTCTTCCTTCCCTTTCACTTTGGTAAATCTGTCTTCCACAAACTCTACAACCTTAAGAAGATCCTCTTCAGCTTTTCTCAGGTAGAATTTTCTGTACCGAAGGTAGTGGGTGTGTGAAGTCCCTAGTCGGGTGGAGGAGCCTTGTTGTGGTGGTGGACCTCCAGCGGATGGAACACTGCCACCAGCTCCAGAAAGCACCTCTGATTGAGAGGGACTGCCGTCTTTTCCTTTGAAGTACTCCTCTGAGTCATCGAGGCCTCCCCTTGGCAGTGTCCTACCACTGGGAAGTACCATGTGCTGGCGATGGAAGTTCTCGACTTCCTTTGTCTGCTCTTCAACAGGCAGCTGGATGCTGATGGCCTCCCGTGGCTTCTCGGCCACGATGTCCTCTGGCACCTCATCCCACTCCCCCACTCCCTCGTTAACCTTGGCAGCCAAAGTGATGTACACCGAGGCCCTGTTCTGGTAGGCTGTATACAGAGAGGTATCATCAGAATTCAGGGATAGTGCTTCATTGTAGTATCTGAGAGCTTCCAGTGGCTCGCCTTTCACAAGCTTCACGTTTCCCAGGTTGCCAAGGGCGCGTGCATGGCCTACTTCATCCCCAGAAAACACAGAGTGGCCCAAAGCAATCTCAAAGCTGTTCTGAGCATCGGCATACTGCTTAGCAGCTTGCAAGGCATTGCCCAGGTTTGACGCAGCCCTGGATATTCCCTGATTCCCTCTCTCATGCTTCCTTGCCAGCTCAAATGCCCTCTGAAGATGTGGTATGGACTCTTTCAGCCTGTTCAAGCCAAGAAGTGCATTGCCATAGTTTCCTTCTGCCCACCCCAGAGCTGCTCTGTCACCATCAATCTTCCCTTGAAGGTGGAGTACAACTTCATACTGCTCGAGGGCATTTGCACAGTCGGACATGTTCTGGAAGAGATTGCCCAGGGAACACCTCGCTGTGATCTCATCTCGGTATGCGGCTTCCACTTTGTTCTTGCGATCGGGCTCATCCAGGGGAAGGGCCTCCTTAGTGAGACGAACCCTCTCGGCAAACTCTATGGCCATATGGTACACCTCCTTGGCCTTCCGGTAGTCCATGAGCTGTTTCTGGCAGTTCGCTGCCTTCACCATCACTGCACACTTTGAGAGGATGATAATCCCATAGTACGTGGATACATTGTTCTCGTCATATGTTGCCCGAGCGTGATCAAACATGCGGAATGCCTGGTCCAGCTTCTTTTGAGCCATGTAGATCTCTCCTCGGTAGATGCAGGAGAGAGAGACGTCTCCAGCAGAGTGATGCTCCAGTGCCAGCTTCTCCAGCTCATCGAGCCTCTCCAGTGCGGGAGGGAAGTTCCGCTGGCGATAGAAAGAAATGGCATACCCAAACACTTTAGCTCGCAGCAATTCTTCATCAATAAGCAGGTGATGGGCAAGAATGTCCAGTATTCGCCGAGTGTTGTTGTAGTCCAAGGTTAGGTACACGGCTTTGGCGTGATACAGGATGGACTTCACATCGCCTGGATCAAGTGGCAGTGATAGGTAGCGTTCCTCCTCCTCCTCTCTGTTGCTGAGGGTAGTGGCAGCAGTGATGCGGGGTATGGGCTGGTTGGTGCGGGGTGCTTGAGAAGGTGGTCGCCTTGCAGCCGACCCATTTTGACTTGGAACACCAACTCCCTGGCTTCTAGCATCAACATTGGATGATGATGATGGGCCTACATAGAACTTGGATTTGTCTGCTGAATCACTGCTCTGTTGGTCTGCTGAGGATCTGGCACTGTGTTTGCCATCAACGTCTTCAATATCTTTGTTCCGCTCATTGGCACTTGCTACCATACGTTCATTCCACACTGGAGGAGAAAATAAGAGATACAAAGTGATCCGCCAGCGGCTACAGTAACTTTGGTTAGTCTACTACACATTCACTTTAGTCATACTACACTTTGACACAGCAATGTGTGCACACACAACAGATTAGACTGCATTAATGAAGCTCTGCTATTGCACACACCTCTTGGCTGGTCCACCTGCTTGTAAGGGATGTAAAGTGATCAGTCAATATTAATTTTTAGAGTAAAATTTGGTTAGTCTTATACTAATTCATGATTACATAACAGAAGACTACCACTGCACACACCTCTTGGCTGGTCCACCTGTTTGGAGGAGAGCTCCTGCACGGCTTGTGCAGTGACTGGGGGCTGCTGTCCCACACTGGTATGGAACACATCTGATTGGTGACTGTCCCAGGGGCCTCCAGGAACGGTCTGGACCACACCCTCATCCACCCCTCCCATTCTCAGCAGTTGGACAAAGTCTGCCCAGGTTGCAGGGCGGGTAGTTGTGGCAGCAGTGGCCAGCCACACACCGAAGAGGTGCATGGGATTGCTCTTTGTTGCTCCACGCTCCTGCAGCTCGTTGGCCACGCCCCACTCTCCTGCTACTTTCAGGGACTCCACTATTTCAGTGAAGACCTTGTCAAACACCAATGGCTCCTGAATGCTTGACAAAAACTCTTGAATTTCTGGCAGTGTAGGGTTGTCACCTGATAGAGATTCACCTGCAAGCGAAAAGTGGAGGCTTTGAACTGAAGTGCACTGTACGTAGCGAATAAAGACCATATAAAGTGGCATGGTAATTGTCAACAGTATTAAAGCATTTAGGGACTGCCATTGGGGAACTCTGCAGGGAAAACACCCGGGCATTACCCTAGCAATTACCTGCTGACATGATATTGTTGACGAATTCCACATGTCCTCTAAGTATGTTACATAGATGAAAAATTGGCACTGAAGGTGCACTGTATGTACAGGATACAGGATACTCAATATAGCAAGGTAAGTGTCTGTCACCTGTCTAAAACATTTGGGAATTGCTCGAAAGAGCAATTGGAGAGGTGGGGGTGAGGTATAGGGAAATGCAAGTGTATCACCCTAAAACATTACCTGCTGACAAGACATCATTGATGAATTCTGCATCTCCACCTGTCACAAGCAAAGCGTGAACAACACGTGGCCTTGTTAGCTGTCTTTCTGCTTTCAATTTGAGAAAGTAACGCAGCTCTTCCACAATCCCCTGCCAGTTGTCCTTCTTCTTCGTCCATTCTGCCATGGACTCACGAGGTAACAGCTTCTGGGCAAGTCTCTCAACATTGACATACCTGATGGCTAGGCAGTCCTTCAATGCATTCCATCCAATTCGCAACTTGTCAGTAACTGGAAAGTTAAAGGTGTTCACTGTAAGCCACGCAATACATCCGTACTTAGTGAGTCACTGACAGGCATGCTGTGGTGTCTACTTACATTTGTCTCTCACAGCTCTGGCCTCCTCCTCTTCACTCACTGTGTACTTCAAAGTAGAATACACCACAGCAGCTACTGTGTCTCTCTCTTTCTGACCTTCAATCAGGTAGGGGTACATCTGCTCCAGTTTAGCTCTGTTAGTGACATAGAGGGCTGTGTCCACCTCCTTCCTGGGAAGAAGACTGTCCAGCTGCAAGGCCTCTAAGAACTTGTTGGGGTCAAAGTGCTTCCTAGGATTGGGACACTCCTTTAGCACCTTCAACATTGGGGACACTCTCTTGATCTTCCCATTGATCAGTTCTGATCTGTGAACTGCACAGCAATTGAATGGGGGAGGAGCTAGAAATGAACACATGTGCTGCAAGTCCTGTTATGGGTAAAGGCAGTACTATGCCTCACCAGTGTTGGGTTGAGGACTGAGTGAGATGTGAGCCATGCAGTACTGCTCATCTTTGTAGGCATCAGCAACTGACTTGTGAGCAAAGGTGGGCTCAGCAGAGCACTGGCTACGTGTAGCAACTTCAGCACCTTTGGAAACATCAACATAATCCACATCATCTACATTTGACACACCTGAAGGGAAGGGAGGACTTCATAAACACAATACAGAATCCTAGTACTGGGTGATACCAAGACATGTACTTACTTCATGTGTATCACTGCGATTCACAGTACACTCACTTCACTCACTGTATACGTGAGCGCATTTGACAAAACGACCCACTTTGCACAATATCTAAGCAATAGCTATGGGTCAAAACCCTTGCACAGGAATTCGTGCAAGTACAGATTATTGCAGCATAGGTGACTGCAGGGTATACCCTATGTTCTGGCCAAGTTTCAAGCTTGCAGTCCTTCCCGAAAGCTGAAGGCGTGCATTTACGTAAGTCTCCGCCAACTTGTGCGAGCTGACTGCGGGTTATTGCGAGAGTGTAAAACAGGAAGTGAATGGGGACGCACACAAAAGGAGCTAAAAACTTTCGATGAGAGGCAAAATGAAGTGCAAACCAATTATACATTGAGCTGTCATTGCAATGTGTCCAGCGGCAGGCACTTTAAATGGTCTCTGCCCTTGTAACACTGGAATAATTGCCTAGAACTAGTGACATTGTAGAAGTAGTGAATGGCTAATAGTGTCATTTAGATAATAATATTGTAGAGGCTCGCTCATTGTTGCGTCATTCGTGAATGAAAAAGTTTTTTTTGAACAATTCACGCCATATACATGTCATACAATAAATCAGGATGCTTCGACTCGTGGGTCTTCATCAGCTGAACAACAGTTGTTCGTCAGTCGTTCAGCTGACGAAGACCCACGGGTCGAAACATCCTGATTTATTGTATGACATGTATATTGCGTGAATTGCTCAACAAAACTTTTTTCATTATCATTTAGATGAGGTAGTGGACAAATCTAACAATACGTTATTCAGTACCACATCTCACCCGGCCTTTGTAGATGCCCTGAACACAAAGGCGACAAAGAAACAGATCTGAATGCAATGTAAAAAGAACTTTTGCCATTTTCTTTCTAATACACGGATAGTATGCGAAATGTTTGGTGCAACAGAAGTAAAATATAATTGCCGTTTTTCTCACAATCGAAGCATATCTCTGGAACTAAAGGTGCTATTGAAGCACAACAAAGTGCAACAGAGAGAACAGTAACTGTGCTTTGTATCAGTACCCAAATCTCGAAATTGATCTTGACTGTGAAGTGGGTTGTTTTCTCAAATCCGCTCACATATTCATATATATGTATTTTAGGCATGGTAAGCCATCATTTTTGCTAATCAGCATTTTCCCTAAACATACGTAGTTAGCTAGACACCACGCAACACTCGTGAGCATAAGCATAAGTGATAATAACTTTCCCAGGTAGTAGAGGCACAAACCACTGTGTACTGCGTGTTGTCATACAGATCTATATAAAGTGGGTTCAACCTGGGTCGATACGCCCGAGTGGATGAGTTCTAAGGGTTTGCAGAGACTAACAAAGTGTACGTACATCAATAATACCGATAGTATTGATGCTAACTTGGTACGTGTTGACCAAGTTAGCATTAATACTGTTGATACTATTGATGCAATGTGCATCACTAGCGCATACCTGTGCCCGGTCTATTTTTGCTTGATGTTCCTGTTCCTGTACCATACCCTTGATCACTGGCTTGTGCTGGTTGATGTGATGCTGCCCGTACACCGAGTACGTTTACACTCTCCTCGCGACCCACAGGGGCTTCCCGTCGCCCTGATGGAGGTGCTGTTGCTGAACCTACAATCGCCGTGTGAGGCTCATTGGGGTGTCTCGGTTCTGCTTTAGACTTCTTAGCCACAGCACCTGCCTCTTTTCCTGGGCGATTCACTGCAACTGGGCTTCCTTCAGCAGTCAGCTGTTCTCGCTGAGTAGCTATTTTGAGAATGGGTGGTTTCTCAGGAACATATGTGTCATCAGTATCTACAGGATACAAAGGTAAGTATGAAGATGTATTATACAGTACTATGTACAGTTAACACAGCACCTTCACCTGCATGAGATTGATAGCACTATAGTGTAAATGAATAGATGGCTCAGCCATGCGTAAGATGCTGAATCTAGCATGAGGAGATGAAAACAAGTTGTGTGTTTGTGTCTAGACTCAATAATGCCTATTTCACAACGACGTGCACGTACTTGCGCCAGTCTCCTTTCTGGTCAATGTTGTTGTGGCAACACAGTTTCTATCAGTAGCTCGTCTTGGTTCATTTGTGTCTGATATATCCACATTTTCATTGGGTGGCTTGGACTTCTTGCTGCATTTAGGTAGTTTCTCTCTTTGGTGATTTGAGGCATCTTCCTGAGGTTTGTACTGTGGCTGGGTATCCTTTGGGAAGGGATACTGTTCAGCCCCTGGCCGCGTCTCAGGGAGGCAGGTTGTAATAGCACCATCTGCAGAATGCGAAAGTACAAAGCCACAACCAATGACAAGCTAAATCAGCCAATGGACAGCCACCACAGTATTCCACTAAATCTGGAGATCCTGCCCGACATCCTTGGGGACAATGTGTACAGTTGGAGGAGGTACATGTGTGTGTTTGTGTGGGTGAACGTGTGTGTGTGTACCAGATTTGTACATTAAGGCTGGGCTTCCATTTTGTCCCAGTGACTATTGACCTAACCCCTATATATTATACTGATTTCTGTACAGATAGATCTTCATATGGTAACCCAGATAAAACATCTGTCATTAATCGTTTTCCAAGTGCCTTCCTTCCTGCTATACATTGTTGCCTTTGGATGAACGTTCACTTCCACTTCAAGACATTCCATGACTCCTGCCCACAGCACTCCCAAAATGGTGTGTGCTAAGAATGCCCAGAAAAAGAACAAATTGATTCAGACCTTCCTATCTATTTAATGGCTCAGCTGACCCCGCGCTCAATTTGAGCCCAGCCTCCATACGAACAAATAATGTTTGTGTGTGTGTGTGTGTGTGTGTGTTGGAGTAAAGGTTGAAGACATGTACATACAGATTATAGTATACACACAATGTGCACATGTACACACGCATGTTGTGTATGTCATGGCACAACCGACAGTGAGTGAGTGAGTGAGCTGAAACAGTTACTACATACCGTTTTCAACGTCTGATCCTTTGAATGTAGCGAAAACAAGCTTCTTCTCTGTCTTGGAAACTCCAGTGCAGTCCAGAAACCCTTTACCACTGGCAGGGGCTGCATGTGCACCCTGTGGAGCACAATCGTCTCCTGGAGTTGGAGAACATAAAGAGTAAAATGGTGGCACTGACGTCTCCCAAAACATCCAAGGAAAGTATTACCAGAGTAGACTTCTACCTTTTATAGCAGGCCAACCTGCTGAGTTGCCTCTGTCAGCAGATGAGGTGGCAGGTGTCACATAGTTGTGGGAACACAAACACTTACAACTGCAAGCTACGTAGCAGTTACACAACGTACCTTTCCCCTGGCCTCTCCAGTCAGTCAAGTAGTTGGCAAAACTCCCTGAAGTGGGGTGGCTTCTGCTAGTGGAGTAGTGTGTGGCAGGGAGTTGAGTTGACTGGTGTCCTGCTTCTAAAAATGGATGCACCTCTGGAAAAACTAATTCCCCATTTTCCCTTTCAAGGAACTGTTGAAACAAAAACTCTCCTTTCCCAGTAACAACCTCATATGTTTCGCTGATGAGTTGAAATGGAAACTCTTCCTTGCTGACAATCTCCTTTCTTCTTATATTATGTGGAGGGAAAGTAGTCAGGGGAAGCAACTTGCTGTTCTTGCACAAACATTGCTGAAGTATGCTGTTGATAGAATGGGATATCAATTACCACAGGGCACAAGGGAGCTGACATTGCTGACTCAGCTGTCTATGAATGCTGACAGCAGCACACCACAAAAATGTAGCTCTCTCTATATATACTGTACAAAAGTTGTACAACCCCCTCTGTCATACCTAGGTCACATGATCACATGACACAGCAGTAGTTATCTGGACGAGGTCACTGGCAGTTGCACATGTGAACTGTTGCTATGCTATTTCATTCACATGATCAGTGGCTGTCCCACCTGTGCCACCTGACCAAACCAAATATACAGCAGGTGTTGTTACCTTGAGTCCACTTTATTGACAGGGGCTTCCCCAGGCAGGCTTGGGATAACTGCTGCAACAAATTGTGCTGATCGAGCACCAAATGATTCCTATGTACATTTCATTGGACAGAAGATGGTGGTTCAAGCTTTGCAAGTTACGGAACAGTTTTTGGACAGGCATGAAAACAAGTTCAGAAACGATTTTTCAACTAAATGTGTGCACTGCGTGAACATGTGAAAGGCTATATCCATGTGGAAGATTAGTGGCCGCTTGCCACCGTGTTGTACATAGAGTGCAATGATCCATACACTTGGCCACCAGAGGGGCTAAAAATGGAGAGGCTCACAATGGCCAGGTATGAGAATGAAGAGTTCGGCTGAAAACGTCAATAATTTCAAATATGCTCCACAGAAAGGTTTCTCTGCACTGTTAGGCTACTCTGTCCATGAACGAATCTGAGTGTAGCACACAGCTAAAATTTGCATGCTGGAACCATCCACTAAAGCTGTGAACCTCGCTATAATAGTGAACAAACATAGTACATACATACGTATAGCAAATAATTATATATTGGCAGTCTCTTTGGGAAAATAAAACACTGGTCAAACAACAATCTGGTACAGAAACATTATGCAATTTCCAAGAGAAATTAACTGTAACGTGTTCATCACATTACTGCTTTCACATAAACACCACCTGACATTATAATCTATGTCTTGCAGAATTGATATTCATGAAGCAGAAAACACTACTGAGGACAGACAAACAGAGTCTGTGGAGGCTAGTTAGTTTTAGTTAATGAGGGCCAATGTTGGTCCTACAATGTCATAGATTGTACACACAGTAAACACATAAAATGAATACACATGACAATGACATAACGATAGTACATTCTTCTTCCACTGCACAGTACAACTGCAATGTCAAACGAGGTCAAACAAGGTCACTCTTCAGGCCTGGCCACACGCTCGTCCGAATGTGTCAAATGTAAACAACGAATTGACATAACGAATGATTTTCAACGTTCAGCGAATGCAAATTAGGCATTCGTCGCTCACTCAACATGTCGACCTCCATTTTAGTCATTCATTTTTTGTAGTCATCTAATTGGCTGATTTGTGCACAGGAGCAAGCACGAGCTAAACAAAAGATGGCTGACGACGGTCCAAAAGAATTGTCTATAGACCCAACGAATTGGCGCATACTTCGCGGGACCAGAACACACAAATTTCATTGGCCAACGTGATGCACCCAATTCGGCGAAGACGCAGTTGTACAGGTGGCAGAGCTAACGTACGAATGATTCGTTTGTTTCATTTATTTGTATTCATACGAGTGTGTGGCCGGGGCTTTCCTTCTGCGTTATGATTCATACAGTATACATACACATACGTATGTACCGCAATAGCACCTACCTGAGTGGGAAACACTTCATCATCTGCCTCTGATTGCTCTATACATGTGAATGATAAACAAACGTTAGACACTTCACAAATAAAGCCTCCATACTTAACCCACAACTAGGCATGACTAAAGTGGAATAGTACTATTCATTGGAAAACAGTTGAAGACGTAGCTACTTCCTACTAGCCAGGCTATTCCAAGGTATTGCAGTCCACCTATTGAAATACAATCAATTGGTTTCTCCATTGTATTGGTAGATTTACTGCTATATTTTGCTGGCAAAGTGACTCACATACGTAGGGCAAAGTACACCTACAGTAGTCTCGTCTAGTAGTCACACTGCTTTCGCCAGGAGGGAAAGGGTTAGGGTTGTAGTGAAAGCGGTCTGGCTAAGCGAGACTACACCTACAGTACCAGAAGAATCAACTATAAGTAAAGTAAGTACAATGAGTTCAAAAAATTAGCTGAATGGTGAGCCACTATTCGTTTAAAAATGAAGACTTCTCTTGCCACTAACACTAGAACTTCACCTGGCAACGCAGCCATTTTTCACCGCCGGAAGTATCAAAAGTGATAAATTAAAAGTGGGAAGAAAGCCAAGTGTTGTCACAACACAGTGTGTGTGTTGTGCAGTGCCATTTATGTGGCATCACGGCATTTGCATTCGTGAATGAGCATGTGCCAGTTCGCCAACCATTCTGAAACGACTGTACTAATACAGTCGTAACCATAAAATTTTAAAGCAACTGATTCTTATTCCTTGCTAACTTGCATTCCACTTCCAGATATACATGCTCCTGCAAAGTGAAGCCTATGGTAGCCATAACACGGCTGTCAATAGAACTGGCTGAACTGGAAACACAACAGGAGTTACATACAGACCCTTAGACAAAGGTTTTGAAGCTTGGAGATTATACCAGTGCACTCCACTATAACTTTGTGATTCGGTTCATAGTTATTTGCTAATGAAATTTTCGGTTCCTAAGCGGAGAGCAATGCTGGTTTACCCATCATGCAGTAATCAGAGCATCGAGGATATGTATCAACAATTGGCATCTCATGGACACTCAAATGTATTTGTGAGCTGTAAAAGCCTTTCCATTGTGCTTCAATGCTGTGTTGCGCTGGCAAGATCTTTCCAAGCTTAGACAAAACAGAATTTTCATTTCAAACGGAAGCCACAAGCAACTGATTACACAGGATCGAGGCAAATGGTATCCAGATCAACAAAATGCATGTCACAAAGAACCTAAATCTTATGATCACCTGCACACAGCTTATATAGGGCCTTGAGAATCAGCTTAATCAAAGGCTTGCTGAATAGCAAATGAAAGAGGTCAGCATGGTCTCACTAGAAGATCTGAAAAGTATACAGACAGACTCAAGAGCTACATTTGATATGTGGTGTGAAGCAAACTGTTGAGGTTTTGCATGTGTAAACAGCTTTTTAGCCGTTACCATGACTCCCCATATTTCTTCTAAGTCTTCTTCTTGCTGAACACTGTAAAAGTGTCCATCCACATATGTTGTACATCAGCTGCACTAACAATAGCTACTGGTACTGTACAGGTACTATGCTCTATACGAGTCACTTCACCAGCAAAATATACCATAACATGACCGGTTAACTCCATCATTACACTCTGTGGCTCAATAATAACAACATACCAGTGATGCCCAATGATTTGGCATCACTCTGCAAGGAGCATGCTGTCTCGAGGACCACCGTGCTTGGAAGGCTGGGGTGAACGTCTTCAGCACTTTGCGCTGGCACCAGGTAGTAGCAGGACACACTGGGAGCTGCTACAAAAGGGGGACAAGTGTAGCAATGTAGCAGAGGCTGAAGGAGGAAGTCATACTGCGGGCGGAGTTCTGCAAAGTAGGTGGTGGCCGTATCTGATGCAGGCTGGGCAAGGCCAGCTACTCCGCTCTCTTGAAACTGGACGGACACCGGAGGTGGCCATGGTGGAGGGCACACACCAACATTCTGATATGCTGCCTCAACTCCAGGATGGTTGGAAATAGCAGGTTCAGGGCACTGTGGCAGGGCATTGCTGCGGTCACCTGTAGACAGCGGGCACCAGTGGGCAGTGAATAACCTAAATCATCACATGTGTACTGCATGCTGTCCAGCAAAACATTACTTGGTCCACACAGTCAGTATATATATCTAGTGTAGTTACTCACCTTGTGGGTAAACAACTCCATCTTCTGTTGGAGTAGTAATGTGGCTGGTCATGTGATTCCCTACCTGCTTCCTCTCAGCAGTAGTGTCCTCTCCTACATCCTCCCCATTCGTGTCTTCTCCTGGAGCTGAAAGCTTATAGGATACTGTACTGGTAAAGGTGTCCACTCTACACTTTCCCTTCTCTTTGGGCTGAGGGGGAACAAATAAACCTGGAGAGGGCGGAGAGGGTAGGGTTTATCACAAGTATGCATGTACGTGCATGCAGTGTTGCACAGAGCACATCTACTGAACTGGACATGATACAAACCTGATGTGGTTGTTGCAACTGGGATGTCACTTGAAATCTCATTTTCTGATGTACAAGGAGTTGGCTCAAATGGTGAAGAATCCACCCATCCATTCTGAGAATGAAATTCAAAGTGGCAATGTTATTATCACTGTTACAACTGCCTTCCACTCATCATCCTTTACCATTAATACATTACACTAAGAATATTGCTAACTACTCCCACCTCACCTCCTCTCTCCTTTCATCCTGAAGGGACCCCTCTATCTGCAGAGTGAACAGGCTCTCATCAATACACAATGATCCCACGTAATATGGCTTCAGTGTAAGCAGGTACGCAAGAAGATGGGTGGGGTCATTTTGGTCACACTCATCCTCGTCAAGGGATACGTCCCCTGTAGGTGCAATGACACCCTCCTGATGGCAGGCTAGGAGGAAATGCTTCACAAATGTGGCCAGCCTCTTCTCATAATCTCTCAACTTGGAGGAGAGGTTGTCAGCATTATGACTAACCAGAAACTGAACCACCTTCCGCAGGAGAGTGGTGCAGAGGGGGACAAACAGTGGGGTGCGGTGAAGGTGATCACAAGCATCCCAATGAGGGAATGGCACCTGATACTGGAAGACTCTCCTCAGCTCACAGTGCCTATCCTGGGAGAGAGTCTCCAAATTTGTCTCCACCTCATCAAACAGAGCATCATAGAGGGCGTAGAGGTCCTGCAAGTGAAGGCGAAACTCTGCAGGCTTCAGGTAGGGTGGGGCCTGAGCAGTAGGGTGTGTGTCTACATCCCATGAGCTGAAGTACTCTCTGTCGACGTGGAGGTCTGTGATGTAGTAATCCTTCCTGGAGAGGATGAACCCGAGGATCTGGCCTGCAGGGGTCGAGGGGGAGAGGCGGACATCTGGCTGGGAGGAGTCAATCTGGACTCCAGTCTCTCTGCACCAATCCAGGAAGTTGACAATGAAGGGCTTTAGGTAGTCTTCTTCATAGCAGGATAGCTGTTGCAGCAACTCTGGGTCATGTAGCGCTTCAATCTGTCGGTGGAGATCCCTGGCATCCAACAAGGACACAGCTTTGAAGTCACGGCGAAAAAGGTGACGTGATTGTGTTGGCAGACATTTTACTACTGCACCAACTGACTTCTTCAGCCTGCGGTAGACTGCAAAGAGCCTCGACCATTCCTCACTTACCAGGTCATGCAGACGTGGCAGGCAACCTGAAGGTAGATACGTACAACATTGAGCCGACAAACTGAGCACTTGCTTTGCAAGTTACATTGTGGTATAAATCTGTAAAATTACAACCTTCCTTACACAACTCTCTGTACTGTGCTATGAACGTATGTGCTCATCAAGATCAATAATCTGCATGTACGTATCACACTGACTTATGTACAAGACATACCTGCTACAGTTCTCACTAACTACATTTGTTGTCAATGAATGAACAAGACTATTTACAAGTAGTAGGCAGCTAGCAGGTCCTTGAAACCAGTGGTATGCCATGTAACACACATGATGGTACTTTGTGTGTTACATGGCATGGTGTTCATGTTGTGCGGTTAGTAAGAATGCTCAATGCTCAATGTCACAGTCACGTTAACAGTGTTGCTGTGTGTGTCAGAAGTTAAATGCATTATTAAGGGCTTTATGCTCTATCTATTAGTATACATACACATGTACGCACACACAGACCCCCCCCCCACACACACATGCACGCACACACACACACACACACACACACACACACACACACACACACACACACACACACACACACACACACACACACACACACACACAGACACAGACACACACACACACACACACACACACACACACACACACACACACACACACACACACCACCACCACCACCACCGACACTAAACATTGATTGAATGCTGCAATGCAAAATAACACAGGTAAACAGATGACGGCTGGGACTGTCTACCTGTCAGGAGTCGGGATTCTTCCGTATCTATATCTATATCTATGCAGAATAATAGCCATTCACTTTAGGAGACTTGTCACTCTGAATTCTCCACATACACCCACTCAGGTTCCTTCACTCTTCACTAGTCATAGAAGCCATGAGGTTATCTCCAAAACTATGTATACGTGTTTTTCAGTCTCTCGTACACTTTCAGTACACAAATCCTTCAGAACATGCCAACAGATTCAAGCACTCATATCTACGTAGCACGTTTAAAGGATGCAGCAGCCATTAATATACACACTGCCACAACACTACTCTAGAGCCTTGGTCCATGCTGCTTAGACCAACCAAGAATGCAATCTGAATGGATACCCAATATCCAAAGACAGATAGAAAGAGACTCAACTCCAGCAACACCATCTTTCTTTCGTGCCCTTTAATAGCATCGCTGTCTCAAAGACCCATGGACAGTGGTAGCTCAGATTGTGTCTGATTAGACACTATCTCTATCAGTCTTTGGACCACTAGGGAGCCCTGGCTATCAGACTCACTCTGCTGGGATTTAACTTCTGCTCCTACTCGATTGAATGATGATTTTGTTTTTCACTCACTAACCAAGTATGCCTCAAGTATGTACAGTGTCCCACATGTGTACAGTAAGGAGGTACTCTCTAGTACACAGCACATGTGGTAGTAGAGCCTCTGGACACCTATCAGTGGACAGTAGTGGATGTCACAAGGTGGCCGTCATAAGGACGCTCCACTGTGCAACATAACACAGGCTAATGGATGAGGGTCTGGACTGTCTACCTGCAAGGAGTCTGGACTGTTCATCAAATCCATGTCTTCTCAGAACTTTAGCAGTTTTGAACATCACTTCAGGAGACTTGCCCTTCTGAACATCAACTACATTACTGATGTAATACCGCACTGACAGCCTCTTGCACTCTTCACTAGTGATCAGGTCAGCTTGTTGGAGCTCACCTAGAACTGGTGGAGAGAGAAGAGAAAGGACAGGGAGGGCCATCACACATCAGTGCACAGTGCATATGGATTACCACTCCCACACACATGTACGTACACACAGACACACCTCAGAAGGGAGGGGTGCTCATAGGTGAGAAGGGCTAGCAAACCAAGGGTAAACAAACACATGGTGATGAGGAACACACTACGCCACACACACAAACTGGGAAGAAGAAGTGCCACACTACTAGGCCCTTCATCCTTGCAGCGGATTGAGTTGAGAGGGTTGAATGTCAGTCACCACAACATGGTACCATAAGTGGCTACACCCGTGTGAATCACACCTGCACATAGCACACCAATGAAGGTGCCACCGTCAGGTGCTGGAGGAGAGAATCCCACCAAAGGTGGACTTATCTGCTAATGTAGCATGTGCAGTGGACACTACACACGTAGATCGTATAAACTTTGGTCATTTAGTGAAGACTATCTAGAGAATAATCACACGCGCCAGTCAGTATGTGCTACACATGTGGGACATGTCTGCTACATACAGGTGTTCCTTTGATTACACAACAGATTTACAGTAGGGGAATATGTCCCCTTAGGTGACTGTGTGTAGGTGGACCTTGCACCCTTCATGTCACCAACGGCCACTACGGCATAAAGTGGCATTCTACCGGTCTTGCTCCTGGCTCAATTTCACAATCAAATAGGCCATTACCGTTGATTTCAAGCACACACAGAATGTTCAAGAGTGGAGCTTTATGTTCCTGTGTGGTTTACTGTGATCCCACCTCAATCTCGAGGAGAGAGGAGCAATAATATACAGTTCAAATTTTTACCTGTGCAGTATATAGTCATACTACATACATAATTTACAGTGGACATGTCCCACATGTGTACAGTAAGGAGGTACTCTCTAGTACACAGCACACGTGGCAGTAGAGCCTCTGACATGGTACACTGCAAACAGCAGATGACTAATGGACATCCAAGAACAAACAGCTTCTGGTTGGGGATGAAATGACTGATCAACTAAGAACACCTCCTATCAGTAGACAGTAGTGGATCTCACAAGGTGGCCGTCATAAGGACGCTCCACTGTACAACATAACACAGGCAAACGGATGAGGGTCTGGACTGTCTACCTCCAAGGAGTCTGGACTTTTTCTCAAATCCATGTCTTCTCAGGACTTCAGCAGTTTTGGACATCACTTCAGGAGACTTGCCCTTCTGAACATCAACCACATAACTGATGCCATACCTCTGTAACCAGTCATACCGCACTTGCAGCCTCTTGCACTCTTCACTAGTGATCAGGTCAGCTTGTCGGAGCTCACCTAGAACTGGGGGAGAGAGAAGAGAAGGGACAGGGAGGACCATCACACATCAGTGAACAGTGCATATGGATTACCACTCCCACACACATGTACGTACACACAGACACACCTCAGAAGTGAGGGGTGCTCATAGGTGAGAAGGGCTAGCAAACCAAGGGTAAACAAACACATGGTGATGAGGAACACACTACGCCACACACACAAACTGGGAGGAAGAAGTGCCACACTACTAGGCCCTTCATCCTTGCAGTGGATTGAGCTGAGAGGCTTGAATGTCAGTCACCTCAATATGGTACCATAAGTGGCTACACCCGTGTGAATCACACCTGCACATAGCACACCAATGAAGGTGCCACCGTCAGGTGCTGGAGGAGAGAATCCCACCAAAGGTGGGCTTATCTGCTAATGTAGCATGTGCAGTGGACACTACACACGTAGATCGTATAAACTTTGGTCATTTAGTGAAGACTATCTAGAGAATAATCACACGCGCCAGTCAGTATGTGCTATGCATGTGGGACATGTTTGCTACATACAGGTGGTCCTTTGATTACACAGCAGATTTACAGTAGGGGAATATGTCCCCTTAGGTGACTGTGTGTAGGTGGACCTTGCACCCTTCATGTCACCAACGGCCACTATGGCATAAAGTGGCATTCTACCGGTCTTGCTCCTGGCTCAATTTCACAATCAAATAGGCCATTACCGTTGATTTCAAGCACACACAGAATGTTGAAGAGTGGAGCTTCATTTTTCTGTAAGGTTTCAATCACATCTCGAGGAGAGAGGAGCAATATTATACAGTTCAAATTATTGCCTGTGTGGAAGCCATACTACATACATAATTTACGGTGGACATGTCCCACATGTGTACAGTAAGGAGGTACTCTCTAGTACACAGCACACGTGGCAGTAGAGCCTCTGACATGGACACTGCAAACAGCAGATGACTAATGGACATCCAAGAACAAACAGCTTCTGGTTGGGGATGAAATGACTGATCAACTAAGAACACCTCCTATCAGTAGACAGTAGTGGATCTCACAAGGTGGCCGTCATAAGGAGGCTCCACTGTACAACATAACACAGGCAAACGGATGAGGGTCTGGACTGTCTACCTGCAAGGAGTATGGACTGTTCATCAAATCCATGTCTTCTCAGAACTTCAGCGGTTCTGGACATCACTTCAGGAGACTTGCCCTTCTGAACATCAACCACATCACTGATGTCATAGCGCCTTTGCAGCATCTTGCACTCTTCATTAGTGATCAGGTCAGCTTGTTGGAGCTCACCTAGAACTGGGGGAGAGAGAAGAGAAGGGACAGGGAGGACCTTCACACATCAGTGAACAGTGCATATGGATTACCACTCCCACACACATGTACGTACACACAGACACACCTCAGAAGGGAGGGGTGCTCATAGGTGAGAAGGGCTAGCAAACCAAGGGTAAACAAACACATGGTGATGAGAACACACTACGTCACACACTCAAACTGGGAGGAAGAAGTGCCACACTACTAGGCCCTTCATCCTTGCAGTGGATTGAGTTGAGAGGCTTGAATGTCAGTCACCTCAATATGGTACCATAAGTGGCTACACCCGTGTGAATCACACCTGCACATAGCACACCAATGAAGATGCCACCGTCAGGTGCTGGAGGAGAGAATCCCACCAAAGGTGGACTTATCTGCCAACGTAGCATGTGCAGTGGACACTACACACGTAGATCGTATAAACTTTGGTCATTTAGTGAAGGCTATCTAGAGAATAATCACACGCGCCAGTCAGTATGTGCTACGCATGTGGGACATGTCTGCTACATACAGGTGTTCCTTTGATTACACAACAGATTTACAGTAGGGGAATATGTCCCCTTAGGTGACTGTGTGTAGGTGGACCTTGCACCCTTCATGTCACCAACGATCACTACGCCATAAAGGGGTATTCTATAGTGGTATAAATCTGTATACTTACAACTTTCCTTACACAACTCTCAGTACATATGTATGTACTGTATGTCAGTTTGCACGCAAATTATGCAGCAAGTATACATGGTAATTTTGATTTTCACTCACCAACCAAGTATGCACACTACTAAACCCTCTGTCAATGCTGTGTAGACCAACCAAATATGTACAGTTAGGAGGTGATAAATTCTTTCCCTTTAATTTAGTCTTTTTGCAGTGTGTAGCTATTGCAAGATAACAGTAAACACCTGTTTAAAGGCTGTTTTGTGTTTTCAGTGTGTTTTGTGTTATTATCGAGATATTATCTTTTATCTAGATAAGTTTGACCTTCTACGTATATTGAGATAAAACTTTTTCCATTAACGCACGCTTACATGTCCCACATGTGTACAGTAAGAGGTACTCTCTAGTTCACAGCACACGTGGCAGTAGAGCCTCTGACATGGACACCGCAAACAGCAGATGACTAATGAACATCCAAGAACAAACAGCTTCTGGTTGGAGATGAAATGACCTATCAATTAAAGACACCTCCTATCAGTGGACAGTAGTGGATGTCACAAGCTGGCCAACGTAATGAGGCTCCACTGTACAACATAACACAGGCAAATGGATGAGGGTCTGGACTGTCTACCTGCAAGGGGGGTGGACTCTTTTTCAAATCCATGTCTTTTTAGAACTTCAGCGGTTTTGGACACTGCTTCAGGAGACTTGTCCTTCTGAACATCAACCACATCAGTGATGTCATATCTCCAACTGTTATACCGCACTTGTAGCTTCTTGCACTCTTCACTAGTGATCAGGTCAGCTTGTTGGAACTCACCTAGAACTAGGGGAGAGAGAAGGGAGAAGGGACAGGGAGAACCATCACACGTCAGTGCACAATGCGTATGGATTACAAATCCCACACACATGTACGTACACACAGACACATCTTAGAAGTGAGTTCTGTTTGCATAAATGGAGAGGAAGAGGCAAGTGTCACACCCATCATGTGCACTACTAATAACTGCCTAGTAGAAGGGGTTACTACATATATAGAATATTAAAAATGTCCATTAAAAATTCCAAGGGATTTAGGAATGTCCGAAAAAGCATAGTAACAAGTGATGTCATCTCAGTAGCTACTTTGACCCATCACATTCTTCGTCAGAAGTCCTAAATCCCTTGCAGAGTGGTGCTGAGTTCACTCCATGGGATTTAGGACTTCTGATCCTCAAAGAATGTGATGGGTCAAAGTAGCTACTGAGATGTCATCACTTATTTCCATGCTTTTTCGGACATTCCTAAATCCCTTAAAATTTTTAATGGAAATTTTTAGTATTCTAGTTTATTTACTTTTTAGATAGCTATAGCTACTGATGCACACTGAATCTGTAGTGACCGTCTTTGTTTTTGCCTAAATTATACTTTTGTGTTTAGCCATTAGCTATACCGTATGGAACTTAATTTTCGCGGTACTAAACTTGTGCGGATTGAGAATTTTTGCGTTTTTATTTTTGCGGATCTTGCGCGTCTTACAATATTATATTGAATATATAGACTATATATCTGTACTAATGTGTGCTTCGCATATAAGCCATATAGCGAAGCATGTCTGGGCTGCGTGAAGACTCGGAGTAGCTACAGCAGAGCAATGTCGCCGTTCCCACGCTACTCTGCTCTGCGTACTTGTCCCTCGTCGTATAGTCCTTCGTATTTGGCCCATTCCAACTTCCTTTGTAAGGTCTGCGTAGAAACCTACCGTCGGGCATTGTAAATCGTTGTGTCAATGGAGATTTGTCATTGTCAGGTTAATTCATCATCTACGGAGTGGAGGATTCTAGGCGGTGACGGAATAGTCACCACAGAGACGATTCAACGCTACGCCACACCGGTGTTTACTACGCCCTAAACCATGGTAGCCATTTTGTAGAATTATGACGTCACTGTTCATCAAAATGGACGATTCGCTGCCCAGTAAACACTGGTCTAATTTTTCGTGGGACTAAACTTTCACGGATGGCTGTTGAACCGCGAAAACCTCTAAAGTTTAGTATCGTGAAAATTAAGGTCCATACGGTAGCTAGTTAGCGAGAAACATTTCTACCATTTAGCTAGCTAGTCGTTTAGCTATGAGGTGCTGCGTATGTACAACGTAGAATAATGTTCTGCTGTGTTGGAAAATGCAGCTGGCTTCGTGAGACTAGATGCGTATGTATGTGGTCCCGTAACAAAATGGCGGCATTGGGGTATGTTTATACATTGGGGAAACAAACTTCGCATTCCCCCGAACACTGTACAAGTCGAAATGCTACCAGTGCTGAGTTCCTAGAGATTCAGATAACAGAAAACGGGGTAACAGCGACTACGACGCTTTTCCTTCACGCGAACTCCAGGTCGCATTTGGGATCATTGTCACACTTCGCACCTTGTAATAAGCCTATCCATGGCCTTGAATTGTTCCAGTTCGCTACCGTTTTGCCAGTTTTGCCGACGCGGGCTAATACATTAGATAGGAGCCGCCGTTTTGAACAAGGGACATTCCTAAATAGACGTCACTACCGTGAGGTCTGAAACATCATTAGAAAGTAGGATGGGGGAAGAGGCTAGCAACTGTATGTAAATAGCTCAAACAACTACGTATCAGATTCCCTGTCAACACTCCCACATCACTGACACAATGAAGTGAAGTGAAGAGTAGGCATACATAAAGACACACATGCAATTTAGACAGCTATACATGTAATCTCGAATAGTTAAGTCACGCTTGGTGCTGATTGCGCTTGGTGGTAATATTCATTGTTCAACGATGTGTGGTCAGTCTAAGGAAAGCACTTTTCCTTGCTCACAAGCAGAATGGCACACCGAATGATGTCTTTCTTTTGTCTCAGCTCCTCCACCAACAGCCATTATGGCATTTGATGGCATTCTACCGGTCTCATTCAGAGATCTATTACGAATAGGTTTCAAGTACACACAGAAGCAAGTGTAGCTTCATGTTCCTGTGCAATTTACTGTGATCCCACCTCAATCTTGAGGAGGGAGGAGCAATAATATACAGTTCAAATTATTGTCTGTGTGGAAGCCATACTACATACGTACGTACTTTATGGTGGACACGTCCCACATGCGTACAGTAAGGAGGTACTCTCTAGTACACAGCACATGTGGCAGTAGAGCCTCTGACATGGACACCGCAAACAGCAGATGACTAATGAACATCCACGAACACAGGCAAATGGATGAGGGTCTGGTCTGTCTACCTGCAAGGAGTGTGGACGTTTCCTCAAGTCCACCTCTTCTCAGAACAGGAACCTCATAAGGTTTGGAAATCAGCTCAGGAGACTTCTGAACTCTGACCACATCAGATCTAGAGATTAGCACAGCAGTAACTGGAAAAAGAGTAGAGAAGGGACAGGGAGAACACTAGCATACTATCATATTTGCTCCAAATTTGTCATTCTAATTTTCTACCATAAATATTCAGTCCACTGTATTCTAATCGTGACAAATTTCCTGTCTGCCCAATTTATGTAATTAGACTCAAAAATATTCGTCAAATCCAACAAGAAGCAGTGCAACTCACTCTTTGCCACAAAATGGGCATGTTGGATACACAGAACACAGTCATGGATGAGACTGTCTTTCCTCTGTTTTGTCTGCCTTCCCTACCTTCAACAAAGACGGTTGGTAGTTTCCTTCAGAAGGGCAAAATTTATTTCAGATCAGAAGGGGCATCAGAACAGCAGAACAGATCCATTAGGAATGGCCACACTTCCTTGAATCTGTGGTCATAAAATGTGTTACTCCCGAGAAGCTGAGAAGGTAGCTAGAACTGACAATCTTATATGGGGCATTTATCTTCTGGTCCATATACACTTATGTGTATCCTCACTTTGCAGCAGACACTGCCAACAATTAAGTTGAAATGTACTACCAGAACTGCAAAGGAAATACCCTAGCTCAATGTACATAGGCCACCAGATCAGGAACGACTGCCTTTTTCAGCAAAGAACCGCAACAGCTTACACCTTTTGCCCTTTCTGGCCCTAAATAATCATGCTCTTCGTATCAATACTTAAGGTTCTCATTTGCATGTAGCTAATACACAGACAAAACATGACTGCACACAGATGAATGAATACTCAGACACACTCACATGGATGGTGAGCAATGAAACACTGATACCACCACATATAGCAGCAAGCTTTGAGCACAGTGACACTCACCAGGTACTGCATCTGATAGGGGTGAGGGTGACTCAGGTGTAGCGGGACCTGTGCATAAAAAAGTAGTGAGCAGAGGAAGGGCAGGTGAAGGACATCAACTCCTCTGCACATGGACCATTTACCCAAGGGGACCATGGGTACTAGAGGCCACAAAACATAACATTGAGCATTTTTGACCTAAAGCTGCATAGTAAAGCATACTAGCAGCATTCCCTCCGCTGTCTTTGGTCTTTTCGAGAGAGGCTTCTGGTCTATCTGTTCTTCTGAAGAATCTGACTGTTCACTATCCTGCACTGCTTCTGCGCAAATATGAATCGTTACTCAGCTTTAAAGCCTCCTTGCAGTGGATCTCACTCCTTGAGCATTGTGCCTAAAAAGCATCATTCCTCTGACAGTTGACTTCTGGCATCTTGATCCAAAGTTCTTGTTCATGTGTTGCTTCATTGATTCAATAATGCAAATGTCTGCATACTTTCATTCTCACGGGCTTCGTGTGAGGTAGTGAATGAGTGAATGAATTGTAGAGGTTGTCACATATCTCTCAGCTGACACTCGTCACTACCTTAAAAGACTTTAGAATCTGTGTTCTTCTGTGTGTATCACCTGAAGATAATGCAGTCATACATGTACAGGGTGATCTACGATGTAGGATAGCGCACTATAAAACGACGATATTACCACTATAAGCACAAAAGTAATACCCATTTTAAGTACGCATTGTCAACTTGCAGAAGTATTCACAGAAACAAAACGCTACTTCATTCTCTAGATGTGAGATACATACGTAAACAGGGTCTGCTATCAACTTGTACAGCTGGGGTTCACGAAAGGTCCACTCATCAGAAGAAATCGGAAGAACTCTCACACTTTGCTGATAGAAATCTTTAGAGGGAGGACATTTGATTGAGTCATGTTCCTGTCACACCCAGACCTTCTATAACACGGAGGACTTTCGCACCAATATTAATTGCATTTCTAGTAATTGGTATTACATATAAATGTAGTGCTGCAGGACATCACAGCTCGGAGCAAAGACAAAAAAGGTGTTGTGGCCGAGCTCAGATTTGAGACTTACTCTCTAAGGCGGAGTTTCAACGTTATTATGATTGTTACAAATATAAAATATTCGAACAGAGAAGTAGGACCCCTACCAGAAGTATACCGTGCCCTACTCCCCCAAGAACAGAGAACAGATAACTAATTATTCCACCTACCCTTGACATACCATACCACTTGTACAATTATTATTATTATTATCATTATTCAGTTAACCTGTTTATTCAGCTCACATTCAAAATTTACCTGCCATTCATAAAATCATTTTCCCCATTTAACATCATTACCTGTCACAAACATCTATATAATAGTCACCCTGTACCAGAGCACCTAACTACCAAAATGTCTGTTTTTTTACTCCCTCATTGGCTAGTGAATTTCACAATAGATGACGACAGCAATCATACCTAGCCACTCAGGACAGTGTCAAATTTTTACAAATAAACTTGCATAACAAATCAATGGAGTCCCCCCCTTCAATAGTCACTGGATGTGTAAAAGACCATGAGAAAATTGCCGAAAATGATACATTGTGAATTCCTACAATAGGACCACCACATGCATAATAATATAAGTAGAGTATCTGGTTGGTGGGTGGTATTTTAACGTCTAGCTATTTCACTTGACATGTGCAACATGCACCGTGAGGTGGTTTATATAGAACACATAGTACAGTACGTGCATGAATAACTTACATTCTTTCTGGCACAGGCAAACACGGAAACCCCTGTGGTTAAGCTCAAAATTTTCATATGTACTGTATGTGCACAGACAAATTCTGACAGGAATTCCACGTAGATTCGTACAAAAAATGATGAGAAACGAGTACAAACTTAAAGTTGCTTGTAAACCTAAGCAAGCATACAGTATATAGTTGACGGCCCAATAATATATGAATTGGCAGCGAATGCTGTCAACAAATTTCCTTCAAGTGGTGGCTAAAACCTGAATCATTGCCTTACGTGCATATGAGAGCACACTGCTTCAGCTGATATTCATCTTTGTTTGAGTGTGAATGATTGCACAATCATCTGCAGATGTTTTCTGCATTGTACAGATCCGTGAATGATCCTTTACCACATGGCTAGCCTCAGAAAACCTATGTATGTGGCATACCGTATGGCCGGAAATTTTGGCGGGGAATTTATTTTGGCAGCTTGGTGGTTTTGAGAGCAATCCGCCAATATTTCATCCACCAAAAACTTCACAGTGTGATGTCATCATTATTGCAAAATCATAGCTTGTGTACTAGGCTACAGTTATACGCGCCAGTCTAATCGTCGGCATGGAGTTTACCATTGAAAGCTACGTACGGGGACATCGCTTCTCCAAGGAGTTTTTACACCGAAGGAAAGAGGTGGCTTGTCTGTCAACATGAGGAAGGCGATCCAAATGACGTGTACACGGTCACTGTAAAGACCGATGGGACGAAAACAGTCCAGAGTAAGCGTAACAACGATTTGTTAAGTTTTCAGTTGCATTTAATCATCGACTTCGTCCTAACTCAGCGGAAACTAGCTCACGGCCTGGTTAAATTCCCAGCGCGTTCGATTAGCCATTTTGCTATGAATATCATTGTGGCTAAGACTGGCCCAACCGCCAAAGTAAATTCCGCCAAATGACATATTTTCAACAATCTGCCAAAGTATCTTCCCGCCAAAATTTCCGCCCATACGGTATCTACAAAAAAAATGTTATCCGTGTCTTGTACTGTACAGTGTATACAAGCACACAAGTTGCGAAGAAGATGCAGTCCACCCCAACCATCAGCCAATGACCACCACACAGCACAATGGGTCACAGTCACCAACATTCCCACACAGTGCAAGTTGCACAGTGTGTTTAGATTGTTCCCACCACTAAATGCACTAGCTGCCATCTAAAAAAACACCCCTATCACACATTGTAGACGGTGAAGTCCACCAAAAGTACAAGAGTGAGATGTAGCAATAACTTCTCTTTCAATGTCCTTGAAGAAGTTGTAGTTGCATCCCACGTCTACATATGTACATGCGGTGGTTGACACCCTACATCTACTACTGGGGCTGGTGAGTTTCAGGTAGCAAATAGGGTAGCAACTCATGTTAACTTGAACGGTACACATGACAACTTGCACTTCGTGGGAAGAACACGTAGCTAAATCAAATTCAAATATCCATTATGAAAGCTTCCTTTCAGCTGAGGCTGCTGCATAGAACTGCCTACTTATCCAGTTTCATTTAGCGTCTATTACACACACACCCTGAAACCTCCAGCTAACTCCCAATGTTATTAAAATAATAGAAGGATATTCCCTTTGGGACTCATCTACACACTACATTTATACTAGAGGTGGGACAAATATTCAAATATACTTTTGCCTATTCGTTATTACTATTTTATATGTATAGAATAAAAATACTTTGACATATAAATTAATCTTACAGTGGAAGATAGATAAGCTCCAACCAGAATCCCCACTAGCGAATTGTTTCTTCAATGGAACAGTTTACTGCCAGCATATCAGAGCTTTTGGACTGCAAGCAGAACTGTTACTTCCATTCATAGATAGTGCTGGGTTCAGCTGGAAACAGCCATATGCACTTCGATTACTGTTTTGTCTTATCAGCAGATACAAACCACAATGTTTGTACTACACTATTATATACGTATATAAGCCATAGAAGAATTAGGTCATTATTCCGAATATTGAATATTCGTCGAATGTGTATAGAACGAATATTCGAATCCAAATTTTAGCATTCTTCCCAACTCTAATTTATACAGAGAACACTGTAGTGTCAGAAAGACCTGATTATATATAATAGCCTTACTTGGGATGGAAATAGTTTCTTCGTTCTCAGTGAGAAACTCCTTGTTAGACTTGAGGTTTTGATTGGCTTCTGCCCACTCCCCTTCAATGTCAGCATCATGGACTTCCAATGCAGAATGCTTGGGCTTTGCGTAGTCAGTGGAAACAATGGACCAATATAATTCATCCGGCGGGCAATTCCTCTACAATAAAAGAATTACACAGCTTGAAATGAAATCAGAATCATGCATACACACATGGTGAGATTGCTTAAACAGTAGTGTGGCAGCGTCTCACTTACAGACAGAGCTGCTGACTCCTGTGGTAGTTGACGTTCAGGCAAACAAAGCACAAGCTGACTGTGTCTCCCGTCAGGTGTAGTCTCCTGGCTCACTTCTGAATACTTCGTACCAACCTATAAAACAGTGATTGTCTCATGATAATACTAGTGAGAAACTATTGTCTGAATATTGGCTCACACCAAATGACAACATGCTTACATAATTACTAGTTTATCACTTTGTTGGGGCCTGAGTGAACCCCACATTAATGAGTTGTATGGGTTTGGTTGCTATGTGCCTGTATGTATCATATGTCTGACCAACCATACAGCCATTTAGGCCTCGGGGTTCCAAATTTAAGCCAGATACCAAAATGGTTGTGTACTAAAATGGTCGTCATTTCATACGGCTTGAATATTTGCCATGGACAGCTTCAAATGAGCAGGTATTCAAATGAAATGTAGCGGAAGCTCCAAACTGTCCCACAAAAGTGATACAGGTAGCGAAAGAGAAGATACTGGCAACTACTCTCCCTCCAAATAATTTCACAAGACCCATAAGAAGACTACAGTCACATCCACAGCAGCCCCTTCTCTCTCTTCCTTCTGTATCAAACTCATATGCTCATTCCATAGCCATACCTACGCCATCTGTACTTGTTACACACTCTCCTCTTCCTGCAGACTCTGGCCTATTAGCCCCAATTCAGCCAATATGCAACCAAGTGGACATTTCCCCCTTTCCAGCAGCTACAGTACACGACACACCATGCACATACACAAGCAACTATACGTACATAGCCACATTACATCTAAGCCTTAGCTTGCTCAGGCTTGCCCCCCCGATGCAAAGCATCTGTCTAGTACTAGTGTGTGCACGTACGTACAGGTTGCATAGGCTGTCAGTAGCTAGCTACAGTGCTGTGAGGGTGTCACCAACTTTTAGTAGTCTGTCATTTGGCATCGCTAGCTAGTGATTAAAACCACGCTTGACACACATCTATCTCAATAAATGTTTGTAGCTATGCACCATGTAGCTACATTTGATTGCTCTTCAGTTCCATGCAGCACTCTGCTCTGCTGTCTCTCTTCCTGAGCAATGACTAGAGGGCTGAAGTGAGGTATTTATGAATCTCTGTTATTGTGCTGGTACATATGAAGCACATGACTAGAGGGCTGAAGTGAGGTATTTATGAATCTCTGTTATTGTGCTGGTACATATGAAGCACATGACTAGAGGGCTGAAGTGAGGTATTTATGCCTCTCTGTTATTGTGCTGGTACATATGAAGCACATGATGGGGAGGGAGGCACAGACTTGAGCTGAGCCTGTATTGTTACACAATTGTGAAGGAACACTAGAGTGGTTTGGCCAAACTTGACAATGGCCAAGCCACAGAGCAGGAGGCAATTGATGGGCCCATTGGCAGTGGGAGCTGCAGCACCAGCCTCATCTCTACCTGCATGGGCCCCTCAGTGCAGAAGGGTTTACCTTACTTGTTCAGCTTGCAACATATGAATGCGCACACACACACGCACACAGTAGCCTTGAAATGAACATGTGAGAAAATCAGGTGCATGCCAATGTAGCCATGCATGTGTTTGCTGCACATATATATATAATTATATACGTAGGATAGAGCGCGATAATTAGAAATACAGAGTAATTTGGGAATTTCTTTGCAAAGAGTCTGCATTCAATGAAGAATAGCTGAATTCTCCTGACATCTAGCACACCGAAGCCTAGTATGTAGGTGGTGCTTCCCTACACATATAAAACTTTGGTAAAATACACAAATGCTGTGTGGGTAACCTTTGTGAAAACATGTAGTTTGCTTTGCACACCAAAAAGTCACCTTGTTGATAGTTGCAGCGTTTATGTCCTTGAATAGCCCATTTAATCAGCCAAACTTGGTGCGAAGGAGATCACCTACGACATTGGCACTGTCAAGCTTAATTGACTTAACTAAGGCACATCAGAACTACCACAATGCCTAGAACGTTTGTAAGGATAACCAACCACGGTGCATGGTCTAGTGAGTCCCTAGTCTGGCTAGCTAGACCGTCCCACTTAACCGCCCGAGGCGCAAAAGGGAAGGGACGGTCTAGCAGCAGTAACGATTAGTTCACACCTTCACATTATCAAACTCACACCTCGTGCATGTTGATAATACGGTCCGACCTAACTACGCAGGAGTACTGTAGCGTAGCGATCGCTACAGAACTCCTGTGTAATTGGGGCGGACCATACGTCGGATGGACGTGATCGAGAAATATAAGCTTTTTTGCATTTGCTGCTGCAAACCGCTCAAATATAAGTACTGATTGATGAAGACTGGGAGGCTGACGATAGTGGGAGAAGCAGTTGTGACAGCTACGCAGCTGAGCATCGCTGGAAAATAAAGTTTGTGTCGCACGTGCTACCTTACGGTGTTAAACGTTCAGAAAGCGACTGAGAATTTCGACGCCAGGACGTGCACTTCGCGAGATAAGGTTGCTTCTGCTCATGCGTTCTTTCAAGCTTGAAACCAGCCCACTGCAATCCTCTCCATGTCGGGTGGCTCTATCTCCAGCCAGAAAGAAATCCATTGCCCGAAAGGGAGCGTGACTAAGCTCCCGCAGACTATGAATACTATTAGCAGGAATTCCTGCCAGTAGCATATGATTGGTTGAAAATAGGTGTGAACTAATCGTTACTGCCGCTAGACCGTCCCTCCCAGCCCTAAGTGCCCCGGCGATTAGATGGGACGGTCGAGCTAGCCAGACTAGTGAGTCCCAGGCTAATGCCATTGAAGCTGTGCAGAAAGGAATGACCCAGAGCCTGGCTGCAAAGAGATTTTGGATTCCCATTAACAGCCTCAGTCGCCATTACCGAGGTAATCCCAAAGCACCCATTACATGGACTGATAAAACTCAACACATCAGTCAATTGTGCATTGGTCGATGTGTAGAAATTAGCAAGAGCATAACTGTTGGCCATCCAACGGTTCTGACCCACAATGAGAAGGAGATTGTTGCCACTTGTCAAGCTATGGAAGGTCTCAGTTTTGCCTTGATGCAGGTGGCTCAGGTAGTCTCAGACTACTTACGATCAATAAGTAGGCCTAATCCGTTGCACAAAGGTGTGCCTGGGCCTGACTGGTGGGTCTGTTTCTCAAAAGGTGGCTGCAGCTGAGTGAAAGAAGTCAGAACATCTCTCCAAAAAGAGGGCTGAGGGGGTAACTCGAGTTGTGGTAGATGGGTGGATCAACACAGTTGAAAAGAGATTCATGGAGCACAACCTGTTCAAATATGGCAGCGACGACAATATGCCAATGAAACTGGTCAGTGCCTGGACGATCTCAGACAGTTCTATCACAAAGGGGTACAAAATCAGTATATGCAGTACATAAGGAGGAGGCTGCTGAAAGGCGTCCATCACTGTTCTGGGATGTGGTTCAGCAGATGGGGTAAAGTTACCGTTTAACAAAGCCAAAAATTTGTGGGCGAAGTGAACTAAACGCGGCCTGCAGGAGTCACTTACACTGTTTCTGACAGTGGCTGGATGGAGGATGGCCAACGTTAGTCAGTGGTTTGAACATTCATTCCTACCATCTGTCTCCCACCTCCTCACAACTGGTCCTGCGGTCCTCTTTCTGGAAGAGCGTGGCTCTCACATTGACTTTGAGTTTGTACAGACTGCTCTAAAAGACTGTGTTTGCCTCCACATGCAAGTCTGTTATGCAGCCGCTGGATGTGTTTTGCTATGGGCTTTTGAAGCAGGATTTCAAGATCAAGGAGCCATGCATGCCACCAAAGTCAAATTCACGGCACTGCTTAAAGATGTGTGGGAGAATAGCCTTCAGGTCAGCAGGTCATCTTCAAAATGGCTTCAAATGCTGTGGTCTTTCACTCCTTTCCAAACAGGCTGTATTGGACAGCAAGCTGACCCCGGGTTGAAGAGTGATGACAAGCGTAAGGCAAAGCCAACTGTCTATGGACAAATTATGACATCAGACGTAGTGATTGAGCTGTTGATGGGAGAGACATGAGGTCAAAGAAAGAAGAAAAATCTGGTAAGTAAGTCTACTATATCAGACATCATGGTAGTGATGTATATTTAGGAATGTCCCTAATTCAAAATGGTGGCTCCTATCTATAGTGTATTAGTGCTCATCGGTAAAACTAGTGAAACGGTTGCGAACTGGAAACATATCCCAATGCCGCCATTTTGTTACAGGACCGTATATATACATGTCTTGTCTCGCTAAGCCAGCGGCATTCTCCAGAAAAGCGGAACGTTTTCTACATAGTACATACTCAGCACTTCGTAGATAAACCTAGCATAGCTAGCTAAATAGTACAAGGCAGATGCATAGCATCGTAGGGGCAAGCCTGAGGGAGGCCAGGGACGTGACAGATATTGGCTGAACTCCGAGGTAGGCCTGTTACGCTGCAAGTGAAGAACAGCTTCAAATGTGGAACCATAACAAGACACACAGTATTGATTCCTTGATTCTTTTGTATTCAGGACAAAAAGTGTATATGCAACACTTGCAGGGGTAATGAGAACATACTTGGAATGCTTCCCTGCGCAAAAACCCATCCTATATATGTTCGTGTTGCATAAGCTGGGTGAAGAACAATTCTCAGTATGCTCAGAAGCGGTTGTGTTGCTGAGTGTTCTTCTTAGTGGCCTTCCTGCGGGCATTGTATTATAGGAGTGACCTGTAGACTACTTCGCTTAGGGTCCTGAGAAATTCTCGAGAGTCGAGGAAGATTAGCTGGTGATATTCCTTCTGTCGATGGCTTTATCCTTGTTTGGGGGAGAGGTTGGAGTGTCTGCTTGGTGTCGTATGATTTCCTTCTTGTTTGAAGCTCTCCGTGGCGAGTAATTGACTTGCACGCAACGGCTACGCAAAGAGTGACCATTCATATGAAGTTGTTGCGCGCATTCCACACCTGTAAGGTGCGGATAGATGCGGATAGATCAAAGGAAATTTGTGAATTTTGCAACATTTTCTTCCCTAACTTAAAAGCGCGGATGTTTATAACTTAGCTTAACCCGGCACGGTATTGTACGTGCTCTAACATTTCGTGTGATGTACATTTCAACGCAATTCGCCAAGGCGGTTTTGTGCGAAATTGCTTACTTGTGGCAGGGCTACTCCTGTAACAGCACTGATGAGGTTTCTTCGGGAAATCAACGCAACGCAATCCTGTTTGAAGTCTTAAAAGCGCTAACTGGGCGAACGCAACTTCGGCGAATAATGTTAACGCTAACAACGCGTGGAAGTGCGTTTCCTCCCAGTTCCTTCGTTGGGCAACCGGCGAGACGCGTTATAGTCAGTAATTAGGTGCGGTAAGTTTATCGTCATTATCGTTTGCGGTGTTGTTTCGTCGTCTTACTCGGCGTCGTCTGGTAAACACGTAAGGTGTTCATGATACGAATCGGATCGCAACAGCATTCCAGTTGATTGACACCCGTCAACTTCAAAGGGCCCTGTAAGTGACTTCTGCGCGGAACAACTTCATATGTTGTCCATTTTGCACCTGGCATAAATTGGCCCCATGGTCTAAGACGTACAATAGATATAAATATAATATTATATATATATATATATATATATATATACCACCACCACCACCACCACCACACAGTGCAAGTTACAATATTATGACCACCACCACATCTGCCAGAAGATTATCTGCGCTTGTTGGCTATAGAAAAAGACCACCAGTGCAAGTTACAGCTGAGCCGGGCCAGCACCAGCACCATTCAAACCACCACATCTGCCACAGAGTAAATGCGCTAGATGGTTGAAGAAAAACACCACCAGCGCAAGTTACTGAGGGTCAGGACTTGCACTGTCGCCATTGGAGTGCACAATGCAGCAAGCAAATGTAAGCTTGCATTCGGGCATGCCATTGAATTGAGAGTATGGGGCAGAAATTCAATGGCATGCCCTTCTCGACAGTACAGACACTAGTCAAACCTTAGGGTGTGTGATAGAGGGCACTCACCACCTCCTGCGTCGCTCCTGACACTTTTCCGAGGCGACGGTCTAAAGGCCTTTGACGCATCAGCCATTGAAGACGACGGTGGGACGAAGATGAAGACCAATGGCGCGGATTCCGCCAGAATATTACGCAGCCTGTTGCACAAAAGCGTAATCGTGAGGCAAACACCGTGTGGAAGCCTTTTCCTTCCAGAACGGCGACTGAAGATTCACTTGCAGCATAAATGATCCCGCATGCAATACTGATGCAATACTCAGCCCATATAAATGTAAGTACAGTAAGGTTACTGTAATATCTATATTATATGTTCATGTCTCAATCTGGACTGTACAACAGCTAATTAAGAAATCCCACTAATGACAGGGACGTATGGACCAGTTGGCCATGCCCTCTCAGTTTCATGATACTCCAGCAATGTTTTCTTTAGAATTATTCCTGCACTATGTATCTGTATAAATGTGTAATACATTATGTGTTATTCTATGTGCATTTATATTAGCACTTTGCAGGCAGCTTGTAGAAGAACGAAGGCCTAATTACCGAGGCTGAACGGCCATTTTATGAACGCTCTCGCATTGTTTTGCACGTATATAATACGAAGACAAACTAGCTAGCTGGATTAGAACAGTTAGGTATCAGAGTACATTAAGCTGTGTAACTGCAGGGCTCTCTCCTGTGCAAACCATCCAAACACTTAGCTAATTAATGCAACTTCCCATGCAATTGCCAACTAATAAACCCTGATGCATTCATGCAAACCTCTGTGTGGTGCATCCTTGGGTCATTCTAGGATTAGAGTGATGCTATATGGCATGACAAATGTGGGCACTATTACTAGCAAGTAGTTCGAGTTTGGGGCACCCCATCGGCGCCCCACGAGTTTTTTAACTCGAAATACTTGTTCTTTTCCACTTACTTACATATGTACACACACAAAGGCACCAGGTGACACTTGGACCACATGTCACAATCACATGCCTTGTGCTAAGGCACTGGTACAATTTGTCACAACAATGTTATACCACCTCAACTTACATATTCATCAATTCCCAGCACCAACTTCTCCAGTCGACCCATTCCAGACAGAGTCTTCTCTACTTTTGTGAACTTCACATCTCTAACTTGACACTGCATGAAAAAGCAACTCTGGTCAGAAACATGCACAACCCACCAACACAACTGATACACAATGTGCTGAGTTAGCAATGACAATGTCAACACAATATTCCACTCTAGAGACCAACTACCACATGTCAGCCGACTCACTGGCAATCGGGCCATGTCTACCTCAAGGGTAGAAAGTGTGCTCTGGTCACACAACACACTCTGCCACACAAACATGCAGGGTACACACAACATGTTATAACAAACAGCACACATACACACAACACATGCACAGAACACAAATGATATGCACTAGCTATCACCACCAGCGACCCAGCAGCACCCTTTCAATGGTCGGCAATATATATAGGAGAGGGCAAATAGGCCGAAGTCCACAGGAATGGAGAGTGTGTAACAAGTACAGATGGTGTAGCTATGGGATGAGCAGAGAAGTTGGGTACAGAAGGAAGAGAGAGAGAGAGGGAACAGCTATGGGTTGATGTAACTCTGTAGACTTCTTTTGGGTCTTGTGAAATATTCAAGTTGAAGGGAGAGTAGTTGCCAGTATCCTCTCTTTCACTGTACTGCCTCAATCCTTGTTGTTAGGAGCTTCCACTCTGTTTTGTTCAAATACCTGCTCATTTGAAGCTGTCTGTGGCAAATAATTCGAGCCATATGTAATGGTGGCCATTTTAGTATTCAACCATTTTAGTACCCGGCATAAATTTGGAACCCTGAGGCCTAAATGGACGTATGGTTTGTTGGTCGGACGTACAAGATACATACATACATACATACATGCATACACATACATACATAGCAACCGGAGACATACAACTGGTTAATGTGGGGCTTGCTCAGGCTCGTTGCAATAAAGAAGGTTCAATTTAAGTTAGCGGTTATAATGAAAACAGAAGCAAAACAGTCAGAATGTCCACCTTTATAATTGTGCCTCACAGTGATGCCGACCTCACATCCTCGTGTCACTTGACACTCAATCACATGTCACACTCCCACTATACACCAGTTCCCCAAACAGTCTCCCCACACAGTCCCCCACACAGCTCCCCCTAAACACCCTCCCCCCAAAAGCTCGCCCCAGTTTCTGTCAAATAGTGATTGGTACAAATGACTAGCACATCCCAAGCCACACTGTACATGTGCACACACTGTACCTCTAGTGGGAGATCGATGAGATGACACTCAAGGTGCTTGGCTTGACTGAACCACAAGAACAACCTCGACAGCACATCCACTGGAACGTGCCACAGAGTAACATATTGAACACTTCCGTGAATGTCTGCAGGCACTGGGTAGGGAAACAGGAGCAGAGTTGAACATGTAAACACAATACCTACGTATACATACTTAACTTCACATAGACATCCTCACTATTGCTTGTTACACACTATACACTACATCCAACTGTGTCACACAACATGCAACTGACATACACCAACCTACCATCACTGGGACAGAGCCAAATGGATTCAAAGTTGAGGTCCACTTCTGACAAAGATGTATTTAGTAGTATGCCATACACAAGGTGGTGGTAGAACTCGTTGGGTAGAGTCCCAATGCCATCACGCATATCATGAAAACCAAAATCATCACTAAGTGTCAACTTTTCAAGAGTCTTGTTTTCTCCAAGTGCCTTTTCCATCTCCTTCAGGACCTCATGGTCCATTGCCTGTAGATAACAAATCAACACAGTCCATCATGCAATGGGATGGGGAGAAACACCAATTGCCACTGTCACACACTACACACTGCACGTGGGTGTCACCTCACAGCTACTGCATGAGGCACTAGCTGTCAAACAGGTACAACACACCTGAAAACATGCAGTTAGTGCATACACACACATACACATCATTAATAATGCAATGTTATAATGATCAGTGGATACAGCACGATAGATGAGGGATGAGGAGATAATGGCTTGCATTGCTAAAAGTTGAAGGATGTAGTAAGACAAAACATTTAGTCACATTACGTATACACTGTAGCTTAACTGCTTAATGAATTGATGATGGGATTGGAAGTGGTTGCAATGAATGATGGCATTCATGTTGTGACTGTCATTGTGATGTCCAGGTCCAATATACTCAATGTGCTACCACACATGTGCAGTTGGGTTGAAGGTTACAATGAAAACAGAAGCAAAACAATCTCAGAATGTCCAGAAACTCCTAGTATACACCATGCAGTACAGAGCCAGTATAGAGTCTTGAGAGGCTTACAATTGACGTATATACTAGACAGATGCTTTGCATCGTGGGGGCAGGCCTGAGCAAGCTAAAACCTTAGATGTAATGTGACTATGTACAGTTGCTTGTATGTGTGTGGCATGTCATGTACTGCTGTAGATGCTGGGAAAGGGAAAATGTCCACTTGGTTGTGTAAGATGTTCCATCTGGGCAAACGAACGCTTCTCAAACACTTCATAGAGGCAACAGCCTCAACATCATAAATCAACCCCACCATGCAGTGAGTACAGCAGGTATATGTAGGAGTTCTAAACAAAGGAACAAAACCTAAGGGTGGCGGCATAGGGCCCCTACATTGTTAGTAATCACCACTAGTTAATAACCACTCATACATCTAGGCTATCAAGATTTAGCAGCTACAACATCAAAGTCAATGTTACTGCAAGTGGCAAGGCTTCTACAGTTGCATGACCGCCGGATTGAGGCTAATAGGCCAAAGTCCTCAGGAAGAGGAGAGTGTGTAACAAGTACAGATGGTGTAGCTATGGGATGAGCAGAGCTAGAAGTTGGGTACAGAAGGAAGAGAGAGAGAGGGAACAGCTATGGGTTAATGTAACTCTGTAGACTTTTTTTGGGTCTTGTGAAATTTTCTAGTTGAAGGGAGAGTAGTTGCCAGCATCCTCTCTTTCACTGTACTGCCTCTATCATTAGGTGCTTCCACTGTGTTTTGTCCATATACCTGCTCATTGGAAGCTGTCTGTGGCAAATAATTCAAGCTATATGTAATGGTGGCCATTTTAGTATTCAACCAATTTAGTACCCGGTATAAATTTGGAACCCTGAGGCCTAAATGGACGTACAGTCTGTTGGTCGGACGTACAAGATACATACATGCATACATACATACATACATACATACACCTTACCCATAGTGCCTTACAATGATGCCTGTCTCCTGAACTGAAATACTACCGTAAATATTCAAAAAATTTGAAAATCTAAAGTTCGCAAACTTGCAGCAATTTTGCATCGATATGCTATAAAAATTTGATTTATTGGCTGACTCTGAAGTTCAACAAAACCTCTAATTTGGCAAGGGTGGTATATACGTATATTATACCCCTGGGTATTGCTTAATGGCTATATACACCTCTGGAACAGTGATATCGTAGAGACTCATGGCTACGTGCAAGAATGCCAATGGGCGTATACACCAGCTTTCGAGCGGGATAATGTAGCAACTGCAGGATTTAATCAGGACATTTCGGCCGCCAAGGTCTTCGAGGCCGAAACGTCCTAATCAAATCCTGCAGTTGCTATGTTATCCCGCTCGAAAGCTGGCGTATACACCCATTTGCACTCTGGAACAGTGTTTGACAATGGTATTTGCACCTGACAAAGGTTGAGATTACAGCTTTCCAATCATGGGATTTCTCTTCCTCGGTGAAGCACAGGAAAGCTTCTTCAAAACTGGGGTTCCACACCTCCTTGTAGACGTGATATCTGCGAATAACGCGCGATACTGTGACAAAGAAGGTGCCAGCGGCGGCCATTTCTATACAGAACTTTCATAAAAATGGGGGCAGGCTACGCTCCAATTTCGCAAGAAGGCTCTAAGAAGTTCATATTGCCTCCCAAATTTCGAAAGGTAAGATTTGAAATGCACAAAAAGTTCATGAATTTTAGAATTTTTATGGTGTAGACGAATACAGTCTTGAGAGGCAACAATTAAGGGTACAGGGTTCAGTAGGCAATTGCATGGGAAGTTGCATTAATTAGCTAAGTGTTTGGATGCTTTGCACAGGAGAGAGCCCTGCAGTTACACAGCTTAATGTACTCTGATACCTAACTGTTCTAATCCAGCTAGCTAGTTTGTCTTCGTATTATATACGTGCAAAACAATGCGAGAGCGTTCATAAAATGGCCGTTCAGCCTCGGTAGCATTTGGAGCTGTAACCCGCAAGTAAGATAGCAAGTATATTTAAGCTTCTAAGCAACATTAGTATTCTTGAAACTATTCGTGAACAACTTTCGTTCGTTTGGTAAAGGAAGACGATTTCTAACCGGGTGAAGAGAAGCCTCCGGGGCGGCCATTTTGTTACAGGACCTCTTCTTTTTCTGGCTGTTTCTTCTCGAGAACGTCCTGCGCAGGCTCGGCGATGGTTTAGTATCATAAAGTAGTGTTCTTGAATACTTCTCATTCGATCAAATGGCTTCGCAAATGAAAACAAAGCAAGTAAAAGCTTGGTAAATTCAAGGAAACCCGAGCGCCGCCATTTTGTGACAGATATATATAATTGGGGCGAGCCTGAGCGAGCCCCACATTAACGTGAAGTACAGCGAGCGTGTCTATATATATATACATTCCACTTGCTCAGGTGGTGGTTGTCACCAGTTGCAACTTGCGCTCAAAGTGGTTTTTCATTCAGCCACTTGCGCAGATAGTCCACTTGCACACATGGTGGTATCACCCTCTGCAACTTGCGCTGGTGGTGCTTTTTCATCCAGCCACTGGCGCAAATACTGCACTTACACCCGGGCAACTTGCACTGAGTGGTGGTGGTTAGTGGTGGTGGTACGTAGTTGTACAGTATGTGGGGGTGGAGGTATAAACGTATGAAACCTGCACTGACACTTGGGCAACTTGCACTGTGTGGTGATAGTCTGCAGTGGTAATAGATGTATTTGGAGGCAGAATCTATCTATCTATCCACATACATATCTAAATAAACATCTATGTATCTGTATGTAAGTAAATCTAACCTGTAATAACAGTGGAAGGTCTGTTAAATGAAACTCCCACTCATGATACAAGTCACCCCACGAAGTGATCGAGGGTTGACCAGTGGTTTCATGTGAATCAATTGCAAGTGTCAGTGTTGCAATCTGTATATATTACATATAGAATGCAATGCTCTGCACTGTACACACACACACACACACACACACACACACATACACACACACATATGTACACACATACTTGTACTTGTATTGACCACAGCCAGAACTGGCTACGTGGCCCCCATTCAGGGGGTGAGCCAGCAGGAAGTAACAAGATTGGTAGTACCGTTGGCAGCGGGGACACCAGCCTTATCTCCACATCTGCATCGCCCCCTCAGTGCATTGGGGTACTCATCTATGGGTTTGCAAGATCCATGAGATGAGGGAGGTGGAGTACAGCATCAGAATATACTTCCTGAATTCTTGGTTGCAAGATTCCCCACCTCTACGCTTGGTAATTTCTAGGTGGCTAGCATGTGAGTACAATCAGTGTCAAACACTGGTAAGTGCGCTAGCACCTAAGATAATAATTATACAAGTCTTTTGCTCCCCAGTGGTGTATGGTTCACAAGTACAAACACACACACACGCACACGCACACGCACACACACACACACACACACACACACACACACACACACACACACACACACACACACATCACCACACACACCACCCAATCACCACCACCACATTTACAAGAAACCTCCTTGTCTGGCAGTATTGGCAGGACCTGACTGGCTTAATGAATGCCACACACACACACACACACACACACACACACACACACACACACACACACACACGCACACACACACAGACACACACACACACACGTGCCTAAAGCGCAGGAATATACACAAAAGCAGCTACAAACATGCACAGGAAGCAGGCACTATCACCTGTACACGAAATTTGCCGATTGCTGTGGATACCCAAGGCTAAGAAGCTGTTCGTACGAGCGAGCTCGACTGAGGTCAGGGCGCGCCATTTGTGCAGACGATTTCAACGCCATATCGTGCGCACTAAGGCTTTTCCACGCTACAGACACTTGCCAAACCTTAGCGTATGTGATTCACAGCCCTCACCCACTTCTGCATCGCTCCTGTCATTTTTCCGTGGCAGCGATGTAAAGGCCTTTGAGACGGCAGCCATTGAAGACGATGCTGGAACCAAGACAGCAAGCGATGGCGCACTTTCCGACAGAATATTACGCAAAAGGTTGGCCAGAAGGTGGAATGGCCATCTGTGCTACGTGTGGAAGCCTCCTTCTTCGGAAAAGTAGACTCAAAAGTTGCTCACTATATAACTGCCTCCATTTGCAATGCTTAATCAATACTCGACCTTTATAAATGTTGGTACAGTAATATTGCTATACTTGTAATATTATATATTCATCCTCGTATCTAAGAGGTGCAAATGCTAATTATGAAATCCTGCTAATGACAGGGGATTAGGGAGCACTTGACCAGGTGCTCTGAGTTTCATAATTTTCCGGCAACTTTGTCTTTAAATTATTCCTACAGCATCTATTAGTATAAATGTTCCATACATTATGTGTTATGCTATGGGAAATTATATAGCCACTTTGGCGGCAAACTGTACAAAGATGAAAGCCTAATTACGAAATCTGTTCAATTTAAAATCCATCAAATTCCTCACATTTTATGTGGATACTGAACACGTATCTGCAGAAGCCTCCAGGACCTCTGTGAATTAATTATATTATATTATATTATATTATATTAGGACCTCTGTGAATTAATTATATTATATTACATTATATATTATATATTATACTATATATTTATTTATTTAGATTAGTGGGGTAAATAGCAACTTGCACTGTATATATTATATTATTTATTTAGACTAGTGGGGTAAATTGCAACTTGCACTGTATATATTATATTATTTATTTAGATTAGTGGGGTAAATTGCAACTTGCACTGTATTAATTTTATTTAAATTAGTGGTGTATATTGTAACTTGCACTGTATACAGACAGACTAGCTGTACTTCATGTAAGTGTGGGGTTCGCTCAGGCTCACCCCAGTTAAAAGTTTCTCAATAAATTAGCTAGCTAGTTATAGCTAATGGCTAAACAAAAAAGTACGGTATGCATCATTAAAAACTAGATGAGGCACTCCTAGTCATCTCCCAACGGCTTCAACAAGATGACACTCTCAAGGACAGAACTAGCATCCCCATCCCCGACCTCTGTGCCCTGGTTGAGCTATGCCTGAAGTCTACCTATTTCCAGTTCGGTATGTCCTTCAATGAGCAGGTGGAAGGTGCAGCAATGGGTTCCCCACTCTCCTATCGAGGCCAATATCTTCATGGAAGACCTTGAGACACGGGCTCTGGAGACCTCCGCCTGGAAACCAAAGATGTGGCGCAGATATGTTGATGATGTCCTTGTCGTCTGGCCCCATGTAGACCAACTTCTGGAAGAATTCCACCAACACCTCAACAAACAGAATCCTTCAATCCAGTTCACTGTAGAGAGAGAGTCGGGGGGCAAGATTGCTTTTCTTGATGTGCGACTGGAGAAGAAGGGACCAAAGATCCTCACCTCAGTCTTTCGGAAGACAACACATACGGACCGATACCTCCACTTTGACTCAAACCACCCGGCCAGGGTCAAAAGAGGCATCATACAGTGTCTGAGGCACAGAGCAGAGTAAGTATGTAATGGCAGCATGCGGTGGCCAGAGATCAGACACCTGAGACAGGTGTTCAAGACCAACGGTTATCCGGAAACCATGGTAAAGAGAAACCTCAGAGCCCGACCAACACCTACCAACTTCTCACAAACCAGCCAGCCAGCCCCCAAGCTCCTACTACTTCCGTATGTCCCAGGACTCAGCGAGAGGATCAAGAGAGTGTGCCAACCACTAAGAGTAAAAACAGTCTGTAGGTCAAGGGGTACCCTCAGAAGTGCCCTAGTGCGAGTGAAGCAGCCCAGAGAAGACAGGAAGAAGAAAGGCGTCATCTATGAAGTACCATGCAAAGACTGTGAATGTGGATACATTGGAGAGACAAGTAGAACACTTGAGAAGCGACTAAGTGAACACAAGAATGGAGTAAAGGAGCATGACACCAAGAATGGAATCGCAGTCTACTGCTGGACAAACCAACAACAAGGTAAACTGGGAAGCAGCCAAGATAAGAGAAGTGGAAGGGAACTACTGGAGAAGGCGAGTACTGGAAGCCCTGCACATCCACAGTGAACGGCACACATCCAACCTGGACTGTGGCCTGGCCATTAATCCCTCCTGGCTACCTCTACTGAATACACCCTCACCCCCTTGACATTTTATTCTTACCTTTTTTTCCCCAATTATTATTCTTACCTCATTTCCCACCACTTTCACACCCCCTTTTGACAGCCATTGACACACCGTCCAATTATTTATTGGAGTCACGCTGTGTTAAGTTTTGTAGCTGAAGAAGATCTACGGATCGAAACGTCCTGCTCCCTTAATAACGTGACTGCTGTGCTTATGCTCAATAATTTCTCCTATCATCATTAAAAAGTAACGCTAAATGGTAACCGAAATGTGCACAACAGTTAACGGTTGAAGTGGGGGCTCCTCAGCTGGCTGAGACATGTAAGATATACTGTTTCTCCAATATCAGCGTGGACATGAGAGTCTTGCCAGAACCTTGAGTGACAGGACCACCCTCTCACCCAACAGAGTGGCAGAACTGCTGGAAGTGTGCCAGAAATCTACCTAGTTCAGCCATGAAGGAACCTTCTACGAACAACACAAAGGTGCGGCGATGGGTTCACCTGTCTCCACCGTGGTGGCCAACCTTTACATGGAGTTCTTCAAGGAGCTTCCCCTGGACATCACCCCAGTGAAGCCCCACCTTTGGAAGAGGTATGTTGATGACACTTGTTGCATTGTGAAGAAGGACGAGGGCAATGTCACAGTGCAACCCAGTGTCTTCCTGGCTCCCTCGACCGTGCGCATCAAGATCTTGAAACCACATTCGCCCAGCATTTTCACGAGCTGGGTCACCATGGTCTCGTCAGGCTGCTTCATCCGCTCTTCTATCAGAAGTCCACAATCCCATGGAGTGCACTTAGGACCACTCTGCAAGGGACTTAGGACTTCTGATCGCCAAAGAAATGTGATGGGTCAAAGTACTGTGAGATGTCACCATTTGTTTCTATGCTTTATTGGACATTACTAAATCCCTTGAAATTTCTAATGGAATTTTTAATATTCTAGCCTAGCATGGCATAGTCATAATGCGTAACAGTAGTTCTTTCAATTTACATAGACACCACTGTTAAAGGAAAAAGGAAAGCTAGCAAAAGAAACCACTAAGAAGCCTACAGCAGTATCCAAAAGAAAACCGGTTGTTACAGTAGAAGGTACACTACATATATATAAAGCCCATTTTTGCAATATATGCTGATATACACTCTGCATTCCTTCTATTTGCAGTTTCTGAGTCTGAAGATGACGGGGTGTGGTCTGAATGCAAGAACTCCGTTGTGAACACTGGGTGGCACGTGACCAGTGCAACTTTTTTATATTATTATTATTATTATTCATGTGGCAGTAGCTTGCGACAGGGGCTGCTCAGCCAGGAGCTGGCTTATTGACCAGTGATAGTACAAATATCATCAGGCATGAGGGTGTTGGAGTGGGATAAAAGTACAAAATCACTGACAATGAGGGAGTTGAGGTAGCATATAGATATTTGGGGATTAGCTAGCTGTGGAATAGAATACTTTGCCAGTGACGATACATTTCAATACGCAGTTTACAAATTACCCCGTCAGCCATTTTTGGCTGGGAAATCATACGAAACTGTTTGGCAATGCAGCGTTCTCTGTATCTTAAAGAGCACTGTCTCCCCTTAATTCTTAGTGAAAACGGCGCACCTTAGTCTTCTAGGGTTTGAGCGGTGTGACATCAAAGCTAACACGGTGAAATTATATCGCTGTTCTACCCTACCGTATGTTCCAAGTATAGCTACATGCGAGGACTTCTCAGGTAAGACAAGTTTCACCAGGGAAGGGCTTTCTTCTGAATAACTGCACCAAAGTATTCATGATACAGAGCGCAGGAATAGTTTGAGAGTTGTGTTCGGGCTGCCATCATCCGTAGATTGCCGTATATATTTCACTTGCGGGACATATAATACAAACAACCCTCCACTGTGACATCACGTGCAGCCGTACGGGAATAAAATGGCGGACTGCAAGAACCGCTGATTACACAGAATTATCTCGAATCACTCAATAGCGTCTGGTTCACGGTTTTGTATGATGACATACGTAGTAGGTCTGGTTAGCTAGGCGTTTGAGTGCAGGGACGGTCTAGCTTAGTCTCGCGTACGGTAGCCAGACTGCTTCCTCCCCTCCATTACGTACGTATATTGTACCATTTTATATATACTAGACGAATGCACAGCCTTGTAGCTAGCTGAGCATTGCACATGGCAGCAGTAAACAGCAAGTGACTGCAACCAAGAATGGCAACACACACAACGTCTAGCTATCACTATTGCACCATGGATGCAAACTGAGCATTGGACGTGCTGATGCTGTGGCGCCAAGTACGCAGGAGCAACTGCAATCAAAGACGACAGCACACACACTGCCTAGCTGGCGCGCAAGAGCAATTTGCGCCCTATTGCTGTGCTTCAGTCCCTCTTTACTGACTTGTCTGACACTGCAGCGAATAAACCGGACAACTGCAGTAGTCGCTTCTCTTCACCATTTCGCAGCGTATGTCAATGACGATGGGCAAGTTGGGATTGCTGCTTTCTTTTCGCTCGATATAATGCTCACTGGAAGCGCTCCGAAGGAAAAATTCGAACGGCTCGCGAGCGTCAGCCATTTTCGTACCGTGCAATCTTGTAGCGGCAGACAGCAAAGTATTGACGGTTGAACGTACGGTTACATAGATACATACATACCGACACCGCCGCCAGCCACAGCTTAGTCTCGTCCCCAGCCCACTTCCGGCCGCCATCTTGCCGCGCCCTCGACAAGATCAGGCTCGCCCCAATAATATGGCGCCTCGAAAAAAATGCGGGCAAGCTAGCGGTTTAATGAATTGGTTAATTGATACCCAATCTGAATCATAGTCTCGCGTAGCCAGACCGCTTTCACCAGGAAAGCGGTCTGGTTACGCGAGACTATCTGAATCACACTATTTCACATGTTTACCTTCTCTCTCGTAGATTCTTATGAGAAAGACTACTAAGTATACCTGTCCTATGGTGTTAACCCGTAGTTACAGACTATATTATACATAAAATTTGATACACCTCGCACGTTTTTGTGAGAAAGACTACTAACTATACCTGTGTTCGGGCCTTGAGCTGCATATGCACCATATCGCACGCTAAGAGGACTATAACTATTACACAATTTGACAGCTGAAACGCAAGGCCTCCTTGGCAGCGGCAGACCTATAGGCACAGCCCGAGTTTTTACATAGCCACGCCGTGTCACATACAATCACAGAACTTACAAGCGATTACCCATACTTTGCGAGGGTCAGACCAAGACAGTTAGCTAGGATACGGGGAGGAGGGGGTTGGCAACGACGACCACGATCAGACTATGCACGCGAGGCGAGGTTGACCTCGATTGGCGGATCGCGCGCGCGCGCGAAGACTTCATCTGTATCAGGACAAGTCTAATAACCCTGGTAAGTATTGAACAGTGCTGTTTTAATTGTACAACAGTATATATATACTTACACTGGGATTTTCTGTCGCCAGCTGATTGGGCACACACTCCATCTGCAGGGACAGTCTCGCCACAACCTCGAGTGCATTGCGAAACTGAAAATGGTGGCTCGGAAGAGCTGATTCAGCAACAGGCTCATTCGATGACTGTTGCACTTCCTTGGCGAAGGTCAGGCAAATGCAGACAATGATCAACATATGTATCAATGCCTGACTTGTGTGGCTTTGTCTCTTGTATTCCATGCCTGCGGGAAAATGCGATCGATAAGCAATAGCTATAGACGTGCTAGTGCCTGCTGCAATGTGACAATGTGAGTAGTTTAGTAGTATTATTAGTTTCCCGTCGGCGTCCAGCCATTGTGGCGCACTGAATGGAATTCAGCACTGTGGTAGAGGCCTGAGTGGCTAGGTAAAATCACGTCAACTCTGTCGAAAAACACAGGCCAAGATCAATGAACTCAGACTTTTCAGCAACACTACAGTTGCCTTGGTCAGACATTGCAAGTGGAATGTATAAGGGCATTATCAATTGCAGGGAGAAGCTGGAGATCAGAGGTACTTAGTCTCGCACACCAGCCCCTCTTCATGGAAGGGTATGATGAGGTTGTGGCAGAGCATTGCAATTATTGTATAGTTCTGTCATTTCTTGTTTCGTGCTTTCATAGTGTGCGCTCAGTTGTATATAATCAGTACTGGTGTAACGCTATAACCAGGGAAATACAAAACAATGTGAGCCGAGCAGAGACAAAATGTATTGCACTGCTGAAGCTGGTGTGTGTGCATGTGGAACAGCAAGCATGTTTGTTAGAAAAACAGTGTTAAACAAGTATTTCGAGTTAAAAAACTCGTGGGGCGCCGATGGGGCGCCCCAAACTCGAACTACTTGCTAGTAATGATGTCTACATTTGTCATGTTTAGCATCACTTTAAATGCTAGATTGACCCCAGGGTGCACCATGCAGAAGTATGAATGCATCAGGGTTTTAAATACAAACCAAGAAGCTGTGCCTAAGCATCCACACTCATTGGAAAGTTGGCAATTGCATGGGAAAGTGCATTAAGCGTTTGGATGCTTTGCACAGGATAGAGCCCTGCAGTTACACAGCTTCATGCACTTTGATAGCCAACTGTTCGGTGGTATACTAGTTAAGCTCATATGATTTCTATACAACAGTGGCTCTGATTAGATATCGGATATATACTTTGTGCATTGCACATACCCATAGTACACATTGAGTGCTCTACAGGTGAGACCAAAGCCAGCCCATCTGGACCAGATATGAGCGGAGGAGGGATACCTACAGAGGATTGCAAAATATCTCTTCAGATTGTGCACTGAATATGAATGTTGTTAGATGTGCCATTCTTCACCTATGGCTGAGTTGTAGAATGTTAATTTCTGATACAGCCTGTAATGGTCCTGGCTGCAGAATGTTGATGATTGCTTGATGCAGTCCAAGCTCAAGCATGCCCTGTACCACCAATATAGTGTTCCACAGTGTGCTTTCTCATTGTATGTTGTGTACTTGCCATTCACTAATATTGGATGTGCACTGATCATCTTCCTGGCTGAGTTGCCAAGACTCTCCATGTCACCATATGCACCAAAAGCCACAATTAACATCACCTTTGCTGTTGAAGATCCTGAAGTACAGGACCTTACTATGACAATGGTGAAGCCTGATCCAGCCAGTGCAATGATTTCTATGCCATTGGCATTTGTACAGTCAATAGTTTTCTGATCAGCAAAAGTTACTATCTTCCCTTCTTCATTATCAGAGTGAGCTTCATTGGCAGAGCATCTTTGCCAAGATTGTTGAGCAATTCCAAACAATTTCATCTTCTGTTCAATGTCTGTACAAAATGGTTCTGTATAGTATGCAGTTTGGCTCGCTGGAGTGCTGATAATGATACTGTTATGCAAAGCTGCAGCTGTGTGGTAGAATGAGAAATTAAAAGACTGCTTTAGTTCAGATAATAATATTGTTTATGTCTTATAAGATATAATATTTATGTATATTTTGTATTGTAATACATAGCGCAGACAATTTCCACCAATTGCTCCTACAGGACAAACTTAGATTCATTTACTTGTGAATCTCTGTCTACATATATAGTTTTTTCTCATGTATGCAGCACAGCATGTACAGTTGTGATACAATCACCACTATGGCAAACTTCAGAGTAGTCGTACTCACTCATTATGCATGTACATCATTTCTGTAATTATCTAAATGCTAAATGTACCATCACTATCTTAAAAAAATGAATATTTTATGATATAATGATCAGAATTTAACAACCACAAGCTTTTGACACTCATTATTACATCCCCCAGTTTTGTAGTAATCACTGTAATATAACAGTGACCAGAAAGCCTTTTCATTGGCTGAGCATCCTATACATAATGTGCTGTTTGCCAGTCTGACACACATCCCCACACATATACATACCAATACTGTACAATGTAGCATGTAGCCATTACAGCACTTGCTTAACCTCTACATTACACACGTGCACTCTTCGGAGCCAGCTGTATGCCATTAGCTTTATGTGAATTGCCAATTCAGAATATATCTGTACAATCTGTGGGGAATCAGGAAATGTGTTTGTGGCAACGTGCTGTGTCTTATTCCCACAGTATAACCGTTCCAAGGTATATACATTTAGACAGGCTGATAATATGTTGAACTTGAACTGGTAGGCACCCTACTAGGTAAATGCTTCACCTGTGGCAGGCTGTAGGATTTATCTAATTTTGTACATACATTTGCGTTGTGTCCAAGCCATGGCCAGAGCTGCTGTTGCTTGCACACGCAGACTAGCAGAACTGTTCAGAGAATAATTCGTACGTTCACGCAGACAAACTGGAAGAAGCACCTGCGTTAGCAAAGCGAAACTGTTCTGAGATTGATTCTTTCACTGTGGGCTATGTGTTTTTATAAGGTATGTATATAATAAATTATTATCTAATGTTATTATATCATCCGGTTACCCAACCCTAAAAATGGCCGACGAGAGGCGGGTGGGATGCATCAAGCTTCCCCAGCACTTTTGGCTTACTACGCTTGGAATATTGGGCATAGCATTCTCGGAACCATAGGGTGTAGCTGGCTCGGGATCATAGATAGGGCTTAACAGGCTCAGAATCAACGTGTTTAACGCTCTTGCTTGAGTCAAATTGTGGCGAACAGGTGTTTTATATTTGCGGAGAATAACCGGATATTTGCATAACTGCGGTAGAGAGCGGGTACTTTCCAAGGGAAAGTACCAAATCAAGTTTAACACTATGTAGTAAGGGCCCGCTCTAACTTCAAAAATAGCTTTGCATTTAAAATCGAAGTCGGAACTAAGCATGTTTAGCAAGCTCACCACCTTGTTTTCCTCTATTACCGCCTCCTCTACTGGCTCCAAGGACTTTCCTTATAGCTCATCGCCGTCCACTCAACTCACATCTCTATGGAGCTACTGTAAGGCGAACAGAAAGGTAGGCAAGGGTTCTTTCTCGTAACAGAGCAGTAGGTGATTGTGTGAGCTGTCTCCTTGTTGCAGTCTGACGGCACCCCAGTTGCTGTACTATCATGTGATATTTCAAACAGACCAGAAAATGAGGTACTCTGCATAGAACCTGACTCCTGACAGACCATTTGAGATGTGCATGTAACCGATATCAGTAAAAACTGTCATGATGACCACATAGGGAGGCACCATGTGATCTGGTCCTTGTGCAGGTCAAGGCAGCCCATGTTGCACATGTTAAATTGAAGACGATGAGGCATCCGAATGTTCTCAAGTACATTGACGGAGTAGAGGTATGCCACTATTTAATGTACATGTACAGGTTTCCCTGAATGCAGGTTTCACATGTGTAGTATATGCCTGTGAAAATGATAGCCAACTGTCTGAAAGATTGGCATTAGAGAAACTTTGTACTACACTCTTTGTAGTAGTTACTAAGTGTATATACTTTCTCTGTAATTACACTGGTTGTTTTTGCATACGTAGACTGCTGATGAAGTGAAGATTGTGACAGAAGAAGCTGTTCCTCTGGAGGAAGCACTGGAAGAGTACAGGAGCAATGACTTCTTCATCAGATATGGACTACTACAACTTCTGGTGAATCTCCACTGCATTATCAATCATATTTATGCATCTCGAAAGCACTGCCGTATATATCTTTCCACTAATGCATGCAGAAGGGAATTGACTTTCTCAACAACCAGTGTGGTATTGTCCATGGTAACATCTGTCTCAAGTCTGTGTTTGCTGATGCTGCCCTGGAGTGGAAGCTGGCTGGTCTGGAGTACTCCCATGCCTTCACTGACAGCCCTCCTACCAAGTCTACCCAGTCGGCCAAGTACGATCCACCAGAGGTGGTCAAGGGAGGACCGCACAAGGCACACAAATGGTGAGATTGTGCAGTGACGCCATCAGGTAAGCAGTGTGCAGACCTTGTTTATGTACATATGTATATGTATTTGGTTGGTAGGTCAGCCGATATGTGGGGTCTTGGAGTCTTAATTTATGAAGTGTACAATGGAGAGTTAAGGGAGATATCTGACCTACGAAACACATCCAAGGTACGTACGTACATGACTTAAGCTGTGTTTATAGAGGCTGAGACAGGGGTCTTGATTTACATCGTGATGGCTTCCCCTTTCCCACGGTGGGTGTCCCCAGATCCCCAAGGGCCTAGTATCCCACTACTGCTCACTGGTGTCGGCCAACCCCCGCTCTCGGCCCAACCCGAGGGACCTCTTGGAGGAGATGAGGGGGCATGGAGGATACCTTGCAGGGCCACTAATCAGCTTAGCAGTGGGGGTGGAGGAGCTACATGTGAGCATAGCTTTCCTTTCTAAGTGAATAACTATTGTTGTAGCCCCATACTTGGTTATCATGCGTGTGTACTGCTGTTGTGTTGGTACACTGCCCACCTTCTTCGTTTAATTTATTTGATCACAGCATAGCCCCACTTAGTTAAGTGTACACAGTTCTGTTGTGTTACAGAAGTGCCCACGTTCCTCCTACCCTTTTTTGCCGCTCGCCAGTGTATACTGTTTGTGTGAGTTGTGTTGACAGGTGCGGCGGCTGTGTTCACTCTCACCTGTCAGGTGATGGAGGCGTCCCAACGTAAGGATTGCCTGGCGGCACTGAACAAACACCTTGACTCGTTTCCACAGCCATTCTGCACTGGAAAAGTCCTCACAGGACTCCTTAATGCCTTTGAGTTCAGCAACGCTGGAGTAGCCATACTGGAGCCACTGTTTAAGGTGACATGCATGATGAGTGTTATATGGCTTGGGACAGAGGTCACTGCATTCCATTCCCCATTCTGAATTTGCCACCAAAGTTTGGATTGGGTGGTATCTGGATTAGGTATTGGAATAGGACTGTATGCCAGATGTTGTTGCAGTAAATTGAAATAGGTAACATATTCAAAATGTGCTGAACTGGCTACTGTAGTTTCAATAGCATAGCATTTTCACTGCACACAAACCACAGATTGGACAGTGGTTGAAAGACAATGACCAATATCAAGTCAAGATTGTGCCGTGTGTGGTTAAGCTGTTCTCCTCCACTGACCGTGCCACCAGGATACAGCTTCTTAAGCAGGTTGGAACTGTAGCTGTGGTATGACGGTGATCATGTATGAGCATGCTCCCATAGTGCTGGGGCTGTGTGTGTGTGCTCTCATGCATGCAGTGTCTACTGATACATATTTGTGCTGTGATGTGCCGTGATGTGCTGTGCTGTGCTGTGATGTGATGTGATGTGTGAATGTACTTAGATGGAGAATTATGCCCAGCATCTTCGTACCTCAACGGCCAGCAAAGAGATATTCCCCAACGTGGCACTTGGGTTCACAGACTCTGTAGCTGCAGTGAGAGAGGAAACGGTCAAAGTAAGCATCATTGCTGATGTCATGAGAAGTGCCACTCACTACCTGGTCCTCCTACTCCACAGGCCATGGTGCTGCTTGCCCCAAAGTTGGACTCCAGTGTACTCAACAACCAACTTCTCAAGTACTTAGCCAAGTGCCAAATGGACCAGGAGGTGAGTGCACATGCCACTGTAATTGGGTTGCCTCCGACACATGTTACTCAACAACATGTGTTGTTGACACCACACACCACTGATGTTATGTCCATGTAACCTTGTCTTGTTGTGCACAGGCAGCCATTCGTACTAACACGACCATCTGCATCAGCAAGATTGCACAGTATCTGGACACAGGAGTGAGCATGTTACAATGTTACAATGAGAATGCAGCAAACGTCCAGCTGTTTGAGACATGGCTGATATATTACAGTATACGTGCACATGTCCCTCAACCGAGCCTCCTGCACTTCTGTCTTTCTCTTCCCCATTCAGACCCAACAGCGTGTGTTGGCGTCTGCCTTCCTCCGTTCGCTGAAGGACCCCTTCCCTCCTTCCCGCACCGCTGGACTGAACGGTCTGGCTGTCACTAGCAGCTGCTACACGCCACAGGACGTGGCTAACAAGATTCTCCCTGGACTCTCCCCAACTCTGGTGGACCCCGAAAAGACAGTCAGAGACAAGGCACGTGGAACCATTTATATATGTCTGAGTGCATGTAAAAGGAGTGCCTGTCCACTAATAGTTATACATCCAGTATTCTTGATGGTTGTGGGGGTTTGGCCAATATGTGGTACTATATGCATCCACCTTTAGATGTGTGGGGTAAATATATAACAGCCTGAAGGGTTTGTTTTGCAGACTGTTTGTCTATCTGAGCCTCCTAATGGGGACTATGCACTTTTACCCTACTGGAAACAGACTGTCACCTGTTGGGGTTATGTTTTGCTGTGGGAAAGTGTGGGAAGGTGGGTTCAATAATCTCTCTAGAGACTTGTTTGTGTAGCATGACTGCCTGGTGTCAACTGTGGATATGTATGAGGAGAGTCATGTGATTTCAGGTGGGCTCCAGGTGTTGCTACATTCACTCACTGCACATTTGTGAGCAAACCCGCTTCCTAGGCATGGTTGTAGTGTGAATTTTTGGTGTGTGTGGGGGGGGGAGGAGGAGGAGGAGGACAGATGTCCAGTCATGTTTTTATGGTATTATACACCTCTCCTCCAATGTTTGAATGACTCAGGCATTTCATACAATGAAGCACTTTGTGCAGCGGTTGGAGGAGTACTCTGAGAACCCAGAAGCCAAGGCTACAGGTGCAGTACAGTGGGTTAGCTATCTCTCTGCGTCATGAAGTGACTGTGGTGTGTAATCCGCTCAGTACAGTTGGGAGCCTGGCCAGTTGGGACCAGTTGTAACAAGTTGTATTTTGTTATGCAAATATGCACCTGTTGAGAGACAGGCACATGAATTCCTAGCCATATAAGGCCATATATTTGCTGCTGACATGGCTCTTGTGGGGTACTTTCCAAGGGGAACCACCGTAATTAATGAATACCCTGGTCAGGTGAGACATTGCGGTCATGCTTTGTTACCTGACACCATTTGTCCATGTAATGCAGAAGCCCCAACAGTGGCCGCTGGTGCATGGTCCTGGGTGACCGCCAAGTTCTACAAGCCTGCTGGACAGCCAGAGGAGGGTACACCTGATGAGCAACTGAGAGAGCAGGAAACCGAACCTCATGTGCAGGAAAGAAAATTACATTCAGGTGTGCACATTGTAGTCTGTGGTGAATGTGTATATAGTACTAGCCAATGTGTCTGATGTGAAGTATGTGAATAGTATAGTATGAATAAGGTATATAGGTGGTGGGTGGGTGTGTCTTGTTGGTCATGTTGTGTACACTGAGGTGTCTGGTGTCTGGTAATGTTCATAGTAACCATTAATTAAGTTAGTAAAACAGGGCAGGTTGTCAAAGCCAACCTCTTGCTCTATTCCTGGACTGCACTATAGCTGAATCAGCAAACCAGAGCCACAAGGCACACCAGTGGAAGGAGGAGGAGGCAGAGGAGGAGGCAGAGGTCAGTAGAGGCCCAACCGCACTGGCAGTTCACAACATAATTACATCATGCCTACCTTAGCACAGGATGAAAGTTCAGACAATAATAGGACCAGTAGTCTTGGTGTGTACATGTAAGGGGCCCTGTATTGCAACAATCTATGCTGTATAGCATGTCTCTCCTAGCCACAGCCTCCCAGAAGTGAACCTTCTTATGCTGAAGAGCTAGCCGAGGGTTGGGATGATGGAGGCGATGAATGGGAGAGCTTTGAACAACCAAAGACCTCTGACGGCTGGGATGACAATTGGGGTGATGACTTTGGCACTGTGCAGGTGGGTATACGGAAACTTCTTTGTGCAAGAATGTATTACCTTCGGAATGATGCTATACACTGACTTGTTTCTTCTTGGCAAATGGTCTGCAGCAATCTAGTGAAAGACCTGGACCAGCCAAAGGTGATCTCACTCACAATACACTTTGTACCTGGTGTGGTCTGTCTGAGCCACCCATCTCTGCAGGTGGTATTTGTGTGGGGCAACACATTCTACTACTCCACTACTGGGGAGTGCTTGGAATGTACTTAGTTGTGCAGATAGGTATGCTAACCTTGCTTATAATGAATATGGTAAATAATGCAAGTATATTCACCAGTTGGGACAGACACAAATACACTGAAGTAAGTTACATTGTGTAATTATTTAGCCCAGCTCCCTGTTGGGGGTGGCTCACTGGACCCCTCCTCTGGTTTGTAGTATAGGACTACAACCACTAATGTTATGGTCTGCACCATGACCACCAGCCATAACAGAATATTAAATTTATTACATGTATCCCTTTACATGGTTAGCACTCTTCCTTCACTTCTGTCCACACAGCTGGTGTCTTGCCACTACCTGCAGCCTCTGATTTAGCTAGCACCCAGGGCAGGGGCAGCAGTCACGGGATTCCTATTAGTATGTAACTAGTTGTTACTGGTTCAACAGCTTTAGAACTTTTAGGACTTCAGTTCAGTGTACCTTGGCAATGTGGCAACCTATGTGCTGTCCTGATATGACTCTGATATGGGAATGGGAACAATGTTGGCTGGGCGGGCTTCCAAATGCTCTCTTGGCTCCTGCAAACACTGAGTTGTCTAGAGTGTATGGGGGGGGGGGGGGGGGGGGAGGGGGGTCCACTGTGCAGCCATAGTATGACAATGATGTGTAATTTGGTTGTGAGAAATACAGTTGTAAGCCTGCACGAAGTGTACGTATTGCTTTGTGTCTCTTATTCAAACCTTGGAGTATACTTGGGGAGGGTGTTTCATTTGTGCAGATGTCCCCTTGTTCACAATGAAGGACACTGCTGCCAAGTCTGGTACCTCAGCAGGGTGGGGTGATTCAGGGTGGGATGATAACAGCTGGGGGAACCCCTTTGTGGATGTGCAAACCTCCAAACCACCCCCGGCATCAACAGCAAAGAGCCAAACAGCAGATGAAAGCCGGCGACTACGTCAGGAGGAGCGGAAGAAGAAGCAGGAGGCAGCACGGCAAAAGCGAGCTGCTGGCATTGGCAGCCGGCCAAAACTAGGGGCAAAAAGTGACTAATGTGTCTGTGCTTGTGCAAGTGTATGTGTCAAATTGTGATTTTATTTTGCATGCTTCACTCCAGCATGCACTGAATTTGCATCTGTTACGTAGACGAACAAGCACAGACTATGCATGTATAACCGTAAAATAATATAGGTATATTGAGAATACATCGTATATATAGTACGTTAGATACACAATTGGATGACGAAAGTGTAAATGCAAGCACAGACGTAGATATATGCCACTCGTTGCAGACTCGAGCGTTGCCTCACGTGCACGTGTATAAATGTGGCGCGTAATTTGCGCACTAAATGGCGGAGTTCATTCGCCCAATCATAGCGCAGAAATGGCACGACTCAAACGAAGTCACGCATGTAAGAATGCCAGCAAGAACTGCTCTTCTACTCTGTCTTATCCTCCACACATTTTCTAGCTTCATTGAGTGCAGCGTCATCAGCCAATCCTCCGTTACGCTGTGCGAAAATGCTGCGAGCGAGCCTAGCTCCTCCGAGGGAACGACATGCAGCAAGAAGATGCTCGTCACTATGGGCCTAAAGGCGGGTCAGAAGGGCTCAGAGTCCCTGTACGCAAACATAGACAGAGTCTACCAGGAGGGAGAGGAGGAGTTATCGCGTTTAAAGAACCCCTTTAGGATCGAAATACGAAAGTCCGAAGTCACCGTTACATACCCACTATACTACAAGGGGGTGAGTTAGAAACGTGGAACTTCTATTCGGGTAACTGAACACTTCCAGTAGGTTTCAGCCGGTATGCATTTCAGTGTTGTTTTGTGTTGTGTGCCTTGACTTGCAGTCAGCTAATGCACAGCCTCGAGAGGAGTACATTCTTCAACAATCCTGTAGTGATGACTGGCACTTGGAAAGCTCACAGCTGTCTTGTGGCAAGTTCCATGATGGCACCGAGTATGTCTTTGACAGTCAAGGCTTTTGTTGTCGCTGCTCAAAATTGTCCATCCTGAACTTCAATGAGGGGATAGACAACATGCGTGCCAACCACAGCTGCCATCTGTTTGGAGGTGTTTATGCGTCTGCACATTGTCTGCGCTTTAGTGATCTCTGGTAAGCCGGTATATACACATGCATGCCTGCAATGTGTCATGGGCCTTGTGCATTATTACAGGTACATATATATACGTATGTCACAATTGAGTGCTGATAATGTTCTTATTCCACTATTTGAAAGACTGATGTCATAGTTAGATGTGTGGTCAACCAGACACACTGTGTCTCACGCCTGTATACTATGCGCAGGTATGACATCTATGACATTGGCCCTCCCTACCTATGGTACAACATTACCATTGACATTCTGGAGTTTGGTGGGGTGGAGGAGGAGGTCCAGGGTGGCCGGGTGGTGTTTGATGTGCATTGGAACCCGGTTGCTAGCGTGGTGATCAGCCCAGAGGCACTGCTGAGGAGGTCTGATGATGGAAAGGTGTGTGGGTTGACATGTGTGGTTTGGCTCTGAATGGAAATGCCATCCTGAAAAGCCTGAACTGTCTTGGACCAACAATTCTATAGTACGTATTAGCCAGCAGTGGAGCATGCCCATTTCTCTTGCTTGTCCTGGAATACAGTCAGTTGAAGAAATATGTAGCTTGTGCTGTGGTTGGTTCAGGCCTTGTGGTGTCCACATCACGCACTTCCTCTCCCACCACTGCAGGTCATTGCTGAGATCCAGGGTGAGCTAGTTGGTGGGCGCTTCATTTGTGACTTCTCCACAAAGTACCTGGGAGTGCCAAACATTATCCACTGGCCTGCTGACAATCCATACCCAGAACAATACACGGTATATACATAGGGAGAAGCATGCAAACACTGTTGTGAGATGCTAAGTCATTGGATAACATGCATTTGATGGTGTGGCATGTGTTTGCGCCTGCGCGTGTGTGCATGTGTGCCTCAGGATGAAACAGCTTTGTTTTTGTGTGTCACTCTAATCGCTATAGAATGGTGCTAGTGACTGGCTAGTGGTGGACAAGCACAATGTTGACCTCTCGGGCAAGACATGCAACAAGATTGGTACCTCCTTCACGGCCTTCCGCTACCAGGACAAGCCTTGCACTCAGGAGCAGTTCTCGTACGTAAACGTCTCGTGTCTTTGTGTGCTGTTTTCTAACAGTAGGTCATACTATGTAATGAATTTATGTATCAGGAAAACTATTGCTTTGTATGCAGCTCTAAGTGCACGTGTCATCTCCATGTGCAAGAATGCACCCACAAATAAATTGTTCCTATTTTTCTAGGTGTCTCCGTGAGCAGCCACTTCACTTCTGGGAAATGGACGATGTGAGCTTGTCCACCAAGTCTGTTCACATGCATATTATGCTTGCACACACACATGCAGATATTCATGCACACTTAGTAATTTGATGTTAATTACTGAGCTAAGTAGTAATGTTATTACTATATATTCATATATATATAATTTTATATTATATAATATATATATATATATGTATGTATGTATGTATGTATGTATGTATTTTATTGTACTGTATTTTTCTTAGAATGACTTGATAAATACATAACAGGACTTAGGGTGAAATTGTCAGAATACATGTAGTGATACAGAGCATAGACCACATTGTTATACATCACCCATCACTACACTGCACACACAAATGCACATGAACACATGCACACACACACACACATACACACACACACACATGCACACACACACACACACACACACACACACACACACACACACACACACACACACACACACACACACACACACACACACACACACACACACACACACACACACACACACACACACACACACACACACACACACACACACACACACACATGCACACACACACACACACACACACACACACACACACACACACGTACATGCACACTTGCACAATGTGTATAAGGACCTGCGTCAAGAGGACAAGCCAGGCCACTTCATGCTGTACAACTTTGGTGAGATCCACCCCTCCACTGCGGCCAGCAACGACTCAGTCACCCTACGGTTCCGATACAATGACTTCCAGAACACATTGGTCACTTTTCAGATTGACGCCAGTGACATCACCTATGTCTACTCAATGTATGTGAAACGTTGGGCCAGCTATATGGTCAATGTGCATGCGTACTGTGTGTATATGTATTTATGTATATGTCTGTGTTTGTGTCTGCATCTGTGACTTGTGTGCTTGCTTGCTCTGTGCTAACTTTAGCAAGTCATGCCTAATGTGTTCACATGCATGCATTCACTTCACGCAGTGCCAGTGGGAGGATTGTCAATGCTTATGCTAACAACTTTGAAGCACTTAAGGGCAACGGCTTCATCTATGTTGAGATTGAGAACACGGGAGAGGTGACATCGGAGTTCTCTGTGAGCTGTCATTCTCATGCATGTAAACTGTGCTTTTTCAAGGAGCATTCAGAATGAAGTGCTGTGTGAACATTGCAATAAGCCAAGAGGTGCTGTGTACACCATGGGCTGATGATGGTGGATGTATGTAATTCCCTCCACTGCATGCTTGCCCTTCCCTGCAGGTGTCTGTCACCCACTGCACTCACGGTGTGACAGCTGTGTCAGGTCGCTCTGTTGACCTGGACCCTGGAGAGGCAAGGGAGTTCACATTCCAAATAAGGACATACAAGGCCCTGGGATCTGACTATTCGTGTGAGGTGCAGTTGTTTGACGCTGACTACAACCTCATCCAGTCGGCACAAGTGTCCTTTGCTACAAACGGGACCTGCTTCTGCTACGGAATCTGTGGCTGTGTGGTGAGTGGCTGCAAGCATGGCAGCACAGACTGCAGACTGCACTATATATCCTCTCCAGTAAAGTGTGTGGTAATATTATCTAAGAACAGTTTATTGGCTACCTGTATAGTGTGAGTACTTGCATGCTATCATGAGCATCATCTCATGCCCAGCATGAGGATGTCTGTGCTGTTCTTCATGCATGCAGTGCAATCCCCTTGAGGAGCTTGTGTGCCCAGAACCACCCACACTTGTCGTCTCTGGAGACCTTGCAAAGAGAATTCTCTTCATCATCCTCAAGTCACTTGGCGCTCATGGCATAGCGCTGCTTCTTGGTGGTATGCTGCTGATCCTCGGCTGCATCAAACTGAGCTTTGGCAAGCTGATCTTCTGTCGTAAGACCAAGGCGGAGGCAATGGCAGAGGAGCTGAAGAAGAAAGGTCTAGTCAACCAGCAAGGTGGGTCATGTAGCAAAACTGGCAACATGCATGCAATACATACAGCATATAGTTGTGGACAGACCAAGTTGAAATAGGCCAGGGTTGACCTTAGTGGTAATTACATGCATATGTACGTATAGGCTGTTGTTCTGTGTACACATGATTTTCTGCTTATGTGCCAATGCCATCTAGGCCCCATGCTGGTGATGTGTGGTGGCAAGTGCACGGGTGCGAGGGCTGCCAAGGCCCGCTATGAGAGGCAGGCACAGAGGAGGAAGAAGCTTGGAAAGAAGCCACTGGACAAGAACTGGAGGAACAGCTCATACGCATGCACCTGTGACACCGAGTGAGCATCTCTCTGCATCCCAGTCTGGTTGCCAGTATCTGTGAGAACACATGCATTGTGTACTTGGTAGCAGTCTATAGATGTGGTAAAATATGAATATTACAAGTGGTTTTGCACTGAGAAAAACCTTTGTTGCATTTTCTCTCTCCCAGATTGACTGATATCAGATGTGTAGCCATTCTACGCTCTATCTTCTTTTTCTTCTTTTGTTGCTTTCTCCCGTTTGTGGCCTTGGGAAAGAGGGTGACCGGGAGGTTTCAGGCCACAGAGAAGGTGAAGAGGAAGGCAGAAAGGAAGGTCATACGAAAGGCTGCCAAGAAGGGCAAAGCACACAAATATCTTGTAGGAGAGGAGCTGGGAAATGTGCATGGTGCTGCACTGAACAATGGCTGGGAAGATGGCGAGGGAGAGGGAAGTAGTGAGGAAGAATGCAACTGGCTGCTTCAGGCTACGGAGGAGATGATAGAGGATCGTAGGGTGAGGAAGGAAGTGGTGGGGGTTGATGCATCAAAGACAACAAAAGTATTGGAGAAATCAAATGACGAAACAATGGCAAAAACATCAACAAACTAATGCAATACAGTGTACCTGGACCCAACACTGTACAGTAAACCTAATGCAGTCATATTGTTTAATGTTTGTCTTTGTCCACTACACACATTTATGTACGTACATTCATGCAGTAATCATTGTATAAGTTGCAATTGCATGGCTTCTTGTGACAGCCAGATCAGTGTGAAGCATGCTTCTATATATATAATATGTATTCTGCATGCAATGAGTATGTTGTGGTTCATAAAGGTTCATTGCTATACAGGTCAAATAATACAGTATTTTAATTAGTCATTCATCTACACTACTAGCCCAGTTTGTTGTGTTCTTTCTTAGCCAGCTGCAGGCAGCTGTGAGCGTGTCTAGATTTGGCTGGTTGTTCAACAGACTGAACAACCAGTTTATAGAGATGCACTAGTCTAGTCTCGTCCCCAGTCCACTTCTGACCGCCATCTTGTCGAGAGCGCGGAAGATGGCATGGTCTGGGAAACTGAGCCCACATTCCTGGTCCGTGACGTTGCATTCTCAGAATCGAGAATACCAATCAGATTGCCAATCGGTCACATGACTCCGTCCGCAGCAAAGTAGCGTTGCTGAATGGCATACTCCAGACCGAGAATAGAGTATGTAGAGAATAGATAATGTCGTCTGAGCTATCAGCGTCTGACAACTGAACAACGCGAGGCTGTCATCCACTTCGTGAGCGGCGAAGACGTGTTAATTTCTCTCCCGACTGGCGCTGGAAAGTCCTGAATCGATGTTGCAAGACCTTAGTTGTAAGGAAGTGTTCTGGAGTGAAATATGCCAAAGGAATCACTAAAATCAGTCTGTGTTGTGGCATCTTGAGCTCGCTTGTCTGGCAGGATACGATCGAGCGCTCGGTCGGCCATTGTACCGTATCGCGTGACATGACGTCACGGACCAGGAATGTGGGCTCAGTTTCCCAGACCATCTTCCGCGCCCTCGACAAGATGGCGGCCGGAAGTGGGCTGGGACGAGACAGGGTAGTCTGGCTCTCTGGTGGCTCTATCTCCAGCCAGAAAGAAATTCATTGCCTGAAAGGCAGCGTGACAATAGATTATCTAAACTACGTAGTTTAGATAATCTATGGCGTGTGACTAAGCTCCCGCAGACTATGAATACTATTAGCAGAATTCCTGCCAGTAGCATCTGATTGGTTGAAAATAGGTGTGAACTAATCGTTACTGCCGCTAGACCGTCCCTCCCCAGCCCCGGCGATTAGATGGGACGGTCTAGCTAGCTAGCCAGACTAGCTGCTGAGTCAGCTCTTCTGAGCCACCATTTAAATGATTTTCAGTTTCGCAATGCACTCGAGGTTGTGGCGAGACTGTCCCTGCAGATGGAGTGTGTGCCGATCAGCTGGCGAGATAGAATCCCAGTGTAAGTATACATACTGTTGTATAATTAAAAAAACAGCACTGTTCAATACTTACCAGGGTTATTAGACTTGTCCTGATTCAGATGAAGTCTTCGCGCGCGCGCGCGATCCGCCAATCGAGGTCAGCCTCACCTCGCGTGCATAGTCTGATCGTGGTCGTCGTTGCCAACCCCCTCCCCCCGTATCCTAGCTAACTGTCTTGGCCTGACCCTCGCAAAGTATGGGTGATCGCTTGTACGTTCTGTGATTTGTTATGTGACACGGCGTGGGTATGTAAAAACTCGGGCTGTGCCTGTAGGCTGCCAAGGAGGTCTTGCGTTTCAGCTGTCAGTTATGTAAGGTAAAATGGGGTAACTCCGTGAAAACTTACTTTGTCTTCGCGCGTAATTCCAACAGATGATCTATGTCCACCTCGCACAGTATCGCCCTCTTACGCAACATTTGCGTAATATCGCAGTTTCGCGCGTGCGCATGCGTTCGAGAAACGAGTTTACTGATCACTGGAAGAATTCGCTATGGCAGAATCATCGACAGAGAGCGGAGGGCCTGAAAAAGGTTACTCTTGCCTGGGATGCTGTTATCCTAAATTTCTTAATGGCTGTGTGTGAATTATCAGCTGTTATTGTAACGGGAAGTGTTCACGTTCGTCCGGACGTGGTTCCTGCCTTTGCAAAGCTGCAACGCTTATCTGCACGCCTCTCTGCACTTGCAAGGTGACTGGTAGCAAGGTCTGCACCAATCGTGGCAACGTGGAAGAGGACTAGGACGGCTTAATCGCCGCCGAACGCGATCTAGTCGGTCCTATACCGGTGCGTCGCTGTACCAACCCCATCGGTGGCGGTACCCGAGGCAGAGGGTTCCTTGACGCAGAAGGAAGGGTTCCGTGACGCAGAAGGTTCCCTGCTGAAGCCGAATCGTCTTGTAGTCGTAAGAATACGGCGAATCGGTGGATTTTCGAACGTTTTCTCCTCTTTTGGAACATCCAATGCGAGGATCAGTCCTTTCGTCCATTTTCGCTTGCTAACAACTTCAATCCGAGGCCTTTACAGGTCCAGCTGACTCTCGGGGAGCCACCATTTTGCGTTTTTGGTAGAATTAAGAGGGTGAGGGGGGTCAGTGTATAGATCTACATCTATGTTGACAGGAAAGTTTTTTTGCACGAACATTTCGTACCCCCACCGGAAGTTGCTTCTCTATCGCAGCAAGAAAGAGTCGCCGCGGCTCAGCGCACTTGCCAGGTATTCAGTATAGAGTAAGCATCGTGCTTGCCTAAGTACATCTTGATCACAAGTGTACTGGTAAAGTTATAGCTGTCGGAAGTAATTTTACGGAGTTACCCCATTCATGGAGTTACCCCAAATGACCTTAATAGTTATAGTCCTCTTAGTGTGCGATATGATGCATATGCAGCGAGCCCTGAGCACAGGTATAGTTAGAAGTCTTTCTCGCAAACAGGTGCAAGGAGGTCTTGCGTTTCAGCTGTCAACTTTTATATATATGAAAAGAGTCATTGAACTTTGGGTTCATGTAATTATTGTTTATTATTATTGTTTATTATATATAGTGCTATGTGGGGTGATCACCCTGGTGTTTATATATTATATTGTATATGAACACAATGCGCACTTGAATTATGAACTATGAATTATGAATTATATAGTCCATAACTACAGGTTAACACCATAGGACAGGTATAGTTAGTAGTCTTTCTCACAAAAATCTACGAGAGAGAAAGCAAACAATAGTGTGATTCAGATAGTCTTGCGTAGCCAGACCGCTTTCCTTTACGCGCGACTATGATTACATGACCCTATTTATGGACACACACCTCCCAACTGAGGCGGCTACCAACAATGTACGTACAGCAAAGAAGTCTTCGTATCCCTTTGCTGTTAGTCTGTTGACGACTACCTTCTTGCTCCCTCTGAAAGCTGTTGCTTGTCTGTGTGCGGACCATTGCCGTTTCTGTATCTTAGCACCATTTTCTGCCCATGTCTAATAATAGTTACTGTGATGCATGCTAGTTGTGTGTGTGTGTGTGTGTGTGTGTGTGTGTGTGTGTGTGTGTGTGTGTGTGTGTGTGTGTGTGTGTGTGTGTGTGTGTGTGTGTGTGTGTGTGTGTGTGCGTGTGTGTGTGCATGTGTGTGTGTGTATAGCTCTGCTTGATTAAAAAGTGTCCCTTGGAAGTTACCATTTTGTGCATTCGACTACAGAATGTCAGCGTAAAGCTACTCAAGCATGAAGAAAAATGGATCAAGTATGTGCAAATTATTGTTGTGAAATGTCCAATGTGCATACACACACACACACATACACACACACACACACACACACACACACACACACACACACACACACACACGGACACACGGACACACTGTCAGTCTGTCATCACACAGAACCGTGCACCAGATGCTCTAGGGTGATTTGAGGATCAGCTCCGGCCGTCAACCACGGTGATCGATATTTTTGAACAATGTATGCATACCCGGCTGAGACCAACACGACTGGTGTTTGCAATAATTTCCATGTAAGGGGTGGTTCTTGCTGTCCGCCATTTCAATTCGTACATTTAAACTGTACAGTGCTGCTCACCTAGCACTACGTGAAGAGCTCTAAAATCTTCCTAGCTCTGTGCGCAGGGCAAGGGCAGTTGCTAGAAGTGAAGCCTTCTCACTAGAATTGAGATAAAAAGCACAAAACAGTGGACAGAAAAGAAGGCAGGGAAAGAGGTAAACAAGTATTTCAAGTTAAAAAGCTCCTGGGGCTACCGCCCCAACTCAAAACTACTTGCTCTAGCTCTCAATTGCTGGTTAGGGTAGTTGTGCACCAGGACCCAGTTTATTACTGCATGCAATCAAACACACAGTACCAGCATTCAAACATGCAGGTTTGCACAGGATTGGCACACTTTGAACATTTAAACATGTTTGTTTGAATGTTAACATAGTTTAATAGCTTCACCAGCAAAAAGTGCAAACACACACAAGAAAGACACGGGTCACAGAAGCATAAATGTGCAATGTGCAGTACCATGTTTTTGTCCTTTCAGAAGGCCTTTCGTTCGAGTGCAACGCAGCGCGCCAGTACTGAAGACGATTCCAGTGTGTGCCACGTATTCCTAAGCTAGAGACAGCTGGATAACCTTAACGTAGGTGATTCACGGTCTTCGCAAAGCTTGTCATTGCTCCTGTCAATCATCCTCGGCAGCGTGGTGAAGACCACTTGTCTACAAGTCACAGCGAAGACGATGAAAACAATATTGTGCACTCACAGAGTTCAGCGTCGCTCTTGCCTTCGCCTAAGGCAGTAATTCACGTAATCTCGAGCTTTTACACCGTAGAACTCAATGCTGTAGGCAAGAACACAACAAACGGCGACCTGGGTGACGTTCGATGTCCTTTCTGTGCCATCTCCCCTTCACACTAAGAAAATGGCCGCCTATAGAAATGTTTCTCCCGCATACTTCGCCTGTACTTGCCATATAAATTTTAGTGTAACAATACAACCGTAGCTGCACGTAATATATAAATATGCATACATCAATTCAGATTCTGCCAGATGATCAGGACACAAAACAAAGAAATGAGAATGCAGTAGGCACATGAGAACATGCACAACAGGTTCGAAAATATCGTTTGGACTAATGAATCTATGATTCAATTAGAAAACCACTGAACATTTTCCTATAGAAAGGTTGGAGAAGCGCCAAGACCAAAGGCATGACCAAAGTATCCACTCAAAATCATGGTGTAGGCAGGGATCTCCAGGAAAGGAGCAACAAACATCTGCCTCCCGAACTGTTCCATCAACAGCTCTGCGTACCAGGAGGTACTTCGGATGCACCTCTTGCCTTTACTTCATGCGAACCTACCAGATGGTCAACTGCAGTAGGATAATGCTTCATGCCACATGTCCAGAGTGACACACAAATTTCTTGCGGATAACAAAGTTCCCCTGTTCCAGACACTACCAGAATCCCTGACTGCAATCCTATTGAAAACTTGTGGCATGGGTTAAAACATTTCATACAAACAACGATGAAGCCCCAAAACAAGGATGAGCTGATGCGAGAGATTAAGACATTTTGGGGAACAGTTACACAAGAGAAATACTGCAGATACATAGGCCATTTGCAGAAGGTCATCCCCAAGGTCTTGGAAGTGAATGGAGAAGCTACAGGATATTGACATGTGCATGCTACTTAGTGTATGTTCATTAAATGAAGTTTGTTATGTCAGTGCAAGACTACTATAATGACGTTAAAACATTGCAGTTTGCAAACCTTTGACGTTAAAACATTGCAGTTTGCTGAGTCAACAATTTTGCCAAGACTACCTTTGATGTTTATTAGGTATAAAACATTGCTGTTTGCTGAGTCAGCAATTCCCCATGTATATCCTAATCGAGATGTGCTAAATCAATGACTCTTGCAGTTTTGACTTAAATATTCCCATTGAATACCATGTTGTCTATCTAACATGCTCAACATGAGATTGCTGCTACTAATAATGTCATTAGGTATAATTATACGTATGTACCTAAGTACATTCTCAGTCATTCAGTCTATGTACCATGGATGTTACGACAGTATCGTACATGCACAAAATTCTGACTATGACTTTATAATAATGACAATAACAAGTGTACATCTGTTAAGTTTATAACGATACACTCTCTGTTCAAATAGCGGTCATGTTATTTGGGCTCAACTTCAGTTGAAGGTATTTGCAACGGTTAGCTAGTGAGCCCCTGAATTCCGGTTCTCACTGCAGAGAACTCAGCCTCTTGCAAACCACACGTTTGTTGAACTAAACTGTCAATGAGGCAGAGCTTGGCCGGGTCAAGAGTCTTGCTTGATTGGCCATTAACTCTATGTCCAGTTACAGTGCTGACAGGCAACTCTGCATCAGTGAACAACACCTTGCTCAGTTCCAATCCAATCTGTATAGGAGATATCCTCGGGTTTGCTAGTATAGCTTGAAGTTTGTCATCCACTGATGATACCTTGGTGGTCGTCACATCATAAGACCTGCCATTGAGGTCCGACATCGGCACCCTCGCAGTGGTTGTGGTGGACAGAGCTACCACCACAGAGGAATCCTCCCATGTTGTCTCTGCCATGAATGCAGTGGGTGCTTGTGGAGCCGTCATCGCAGAACATCTAGTGGGTGGATCTGCCCTGGCTCTGGTCTCCAAAATAAGTCGCTCCAACTTGTCCAGCTTTTCAAACACTTCTTCTCTAAAGGAGAGAAAGGAGGTGTGTAGTCTGTTGAGCTGTTGTTCAGGAGTACAGACATCTTCAAGGACAGGCATAGGAGGTGACTGAGAATTGATGGAAAAGTAGGTTGATGACACTCTGGCAATGAAGTCCACTGGGGGAGGAGAGGGTGGCATTGGGCAGGAGGTCTGGGGAGATGAGACTCCGAAGATAATAACCAACTAGGAAAATAGGGAGGCCTGAGTATCGAAGGATGTTGAGGGGGTGGATGCCACCTGGGGCATGTAGGCTGAGGGGGAGGGGGAATCCGGGAGGAGGTTGAGGGGGTGGATATCACCTGGGGAATAACAGCTGGAGGGGGAATCCAGGAGGAGGTTGTGGGGGTGGATGACACCCGTGTCACTTGGGGTGTGTCCACTGAAAAGGGAGATGTATTATGGCAGGAGTGGATATAGAGGGGGTGTTGCTTCGGGGAACTGCTGAAAAGGACGCCAAGACTATGGACACATCCGGGTCCTGCACTCCTCCAGTCTTACTCCATCTGTGCCGACCACTTGCGTCGGTTTCTGCTTGCCTTTTTCTTGAGCTCTGGGAAACTAAGTTGGCGGCTGCGGAAGGCAGGATCAACAACCATGGCCTTCCAAACGATGGACTTCATCTTCACCGTGACACTCAGCGATCTGTAGCACTCCAGTTGCGCTCTTTTCTCTGCGTACCTTGTAGAGACTTTCTACGTACTCCTTCCTGTCGTAGCGCACTGAGCCGTTGTCTTCGTATCTGATGATGATAGTGTCCATATCTCTTCAATCGGCTCTGAATAGCAAGCCCCTCCGAATGGTTGCCTGCCTATCCAAGCGTCTCCAAGTCCTTTCAAACGGCTCTGAATAATAGCGTCTTCACAGGTGTGCACTCCACGTATGGCAGCGTCTCACAGCGTTCCCAAATTCAGCGTTTTATGATCTGAGCGGAGTACAGGTGCGAAAATGTCAACCGATAATGGTTTCAGGTTTTCCGTTAGCCTTTATCGGTTAAAACGCTAAAAGGTAATAGAAAATATTCACAGTTAAAGGAGCGATAACAATGAAAAGCGCTAACTGGTGAACGAAATTACCGTCATGTTTTCTATGCACCGTACCGTAGTTTCTCCCATCAATATTCACACATTCATCATGCAATGATTTTCAGTTATGCAGTGTACGTCAATTTCATGTTCTTTGTGTTATGCACTTCTATAGAAATGCCTGCATACTTCATGACCATGCATTATATATTAGTGTTGCCACAATACAAGAAAATCTGTATCACGATATTCGTAGGTTTGTAACTTTTATCACGATAATATCATGATAATAATAAGGAATGGCACACCGATTACATTTAATCCTTGCATACCATGATATGAGTATGAAATGTATATCTGAGTAGTGGTACTGATGGTACTCTGGTAATGAAAACATTCTTTGTACAAGCTTGCACATCACTGTCGCTTAAAAAGATTTTGCACATTCGAATACTATTATTTAGCACTTACGCGTGTGCATGCGAGCGAGGCGAGCATTACTTTTACAATATAGATCTGAGTGGCTAGGAAGATCATATCGATCAATTTGTTGCGCTAGCCAGAACACTGAAACAGTAATAGAGTCCTGGCAAGGTGTCCTTCTCCCTGTTGAGGGGACTGGTGGTGCTGGATGTGCCAGGTCTCTAGCATTCAGCGGGTCTGGGTGTGGTTGTGGGTGTCAATCACCATAACCTTTGATAGATCCACTCGATGGTTCGAGGAGAACACATGTTCAGCAAGAGCAGAGGATCCTAGGTCTCCGTTCTTCAGTGCCCGGCAGTGTTTACAAAGACGATGGTCCAAGGACCTACCAGTTTGGCCAGTGTAGGTGCGGGGGCATTCAGCACATGGGATGCTGTACAGCGACGTGAATTTAGCTAGTAAGGAGAGCCGCCTTCGTCAGCACATCACGTTCAATCACAGATGCCATCGGTACAGGTTGAAGCTGATCAGCCTCGCCGTGAAGCCATTAGTTTCCACCAAGGAGGGCCATCGCGTAGCGGCGAGGGCAAGCCGGCAGTTCCTGTTGGCGCGCGTTCAGCAGTGCTATTGTAAGTTCCGTAGACTAGAAACAGATCTCTTTTTTCAGAAACGCCAGTTGCAGTTCGTCGTCGGCCAGCAGCGACTTGCGATCATTGAGGAGCATAAGAGACAAGTACAGGGAAGGTGGCACTCGCGGCTAAGGAGAGGCAGAAGAAGAAGTTCGACATGTTAGTGTCGAAGCAGAGCTCACAAAGGAAGCCTGACGAACGGCATGTGGTGAACCTCTCGTCAAAGCAGCTAACCACACCTGATGACAAAGATAGCTCATGACAAAGGACCCAACCACCTCCTTAGAGAACAGGATGAACAGTGTTTTGCTAAGACTGCGACGAGAAGGCTGCCTTTCTGGCAAGACCTACTACCACCTTTGTAGCTCTGCAGCTGGTGTCCCACGTCTCTATGGGTTGCCCAAGGTCCATAAGCCTGATGTCCCTCTCCGCACAATTGTATCCTTTGTGTCCTCACCCACGTATGCACTGTCCAAGTTTCTTGCCTCCTTACTGTCACCAATTGTCAGCCTTTCTGACTCCCACGTGAGGAACTCACAGCAATTTGCTCAGTTCATCACCACCCAGAATGTCCCTGACTCAGAAGTGTTAGTGTCTTTCGATGTCATGTCTCTTTTCACCCGTGTGCCAACCTCCCGAGCCATCCAGGTTACCCGTGATCGTTTGATGAATGACCCATCTCTTCCAGACAAAACCAGCCTCACCGTGGATGACATCTGCTCCCTTCTGACCATCTGAACAGTATCGACCCTTGCATACAGTTCACAAAAGAAAGGGAGTCAGACGGTCAGCTGCCCTTCTTTGACATCCTCCTGAACAGAGAAGAAGATGGGTCCATCAGCACCTCTGTGTACCGTAAGTCCACCCACACAGATCAGTATCTGTACTTTCACTCCCACCACCCTGCAGCCCACAAACGAGCTGTGGTGAGTACACTGATGTGCAGAGCCCTCTCTTCGTCAGAAGTGAGCGGTGTTCAGGTAGAGAAGTTAGTTGTGTCCCAGGCCCTCCAGGGAAATGGTTACCCCAGAGGTTTCATACACAAGCTCACCTGCCCACAGCCTGATCAGCGGACTCCACGTGACCAGGTGGCCCGTGGATCTGTGACTCTCCCCTACATCAGTAGACTGTCCGAATCCATCCGTAGGGTCTTGGCCCCCCTAGCCACCCAGGTTACTTTCCGTCCCTACAGGACCCTGAGGCAGGAGCTTGTGCACCCCAGGGACCCAATACTAGCCAATCGCAGGAAAGGTGTGGTGTACAGCATCCCATGTGCTGAATGCCCCCACACCTACATTGGCCAAAAGGGTAGGTCCTTGGACCATCATCTTCGTGAACACCGCCGGGCACTGAAGAACGGAGACCTAGGATCCTCTGCTCTTGCTGAACATGTGTTCCCCTCGAACCATCGAGTGGATGTATCGAAGCCCTTGGTGATTGACACCCACAACCACACCCAGACCCGCTGCATGCTGGAGCCCTGGCACATCCAGCACCACCAGTCCCCCCTCAACAGGGAGAAGGGCACCTTGCCAGGACTCTATGCTGCACTACTGATCTGACCATGCATCCATCTGGCTGAATCCCATTTTTATGTTGTTACTATTATTAATCTTCTCATTTCTCTCTCGATTTTCTTTTCTTTTTATTTATTTATTTATTTTCCTTGAATTTTAGTTTAGTAAGTTATTGTACTAGGTTGTGTCCTATTGTTATTTTAATTTTATCACCACCACCACTCTTTCATTTTGTTTTTATTTAGGTTATGTTATGTATTTAGTTAAACTCGCGCGTTACCTCACGTGACCACATCATCGTCTGACTGCCCTTTTGTATTTTACATGCGTGCCTGTAAGTGTCAATTATTCACTGCATGATGAAGGCAGCCGTAGGTTGCCGAAATGTCCGAATTACTGTTTAAGTGTTATGGCTAGCGCAATGAATCGATTGATATGGGCATTACTTTTAATCACCACAGTACATGTCCACTCATACACTACATTACTGCTCTGTGTGACACCTGTTGTATGGGGTGTACTTGTGCTCTATGAGCATTCTAGTCATTTCTGTAATCTGCAGATTGTGGCAAGACCTCCCTTCCTGAGGCAGCACCAGTGCCAAAGGTGACTTCAAGGACAGGATCTGTGGGCCAATGCTTGCCCCCCATGGGCTGTGAGGAGATGAAAATGGCATCAAACCTAGTACAACAACAAAGATCAGGACAAACCACTGGTCAAGGACATGCCATGCCAACAGAATCAAGTAGAAAGACAACAACTGCAGCAAGTAGGTACATGCTGTTGTGAAATAGCATAAAGTTGTGTAATGCAATGTGGTTTAAGGTGCATAAACAGCAATAACACTTGTAAAGGGTTTGATTGGCTGAGTAAGGACATATGGTAATGAAGTATTGGCCTAGGAACGGGATTACTCCACCAATCTCATGGTGTATCAGTGATGGTTCCTGTAGCATACCTAACTCTCACGACAATGTCTCAACCTGTAGACAGCTGGTTATCGTGAGGCCAATCTACAGGTTGAGGCAATGTTGTGAGATTTTTAGTCAAATCATCCTGCTGTTAAGTGTTGTTGCGTACTTTATGTTTCTCTCCTTTCGCCGCTGACTTCTTCTGTTTCTTCGTTTTCGCCACTGGTTTCCATTTTTGCTTAGCCTTCTGAGGCACCGACCATTACAGGAGGTGTAGAACCATCCCCGTGTACTTCCGAGAGTTGATTCGGATTAATTCCTTTGTAGTTGCATGTATGGTGATGATCATTTTGTATATCTACTGATGTACGTATTCTGTACAGATGTTACGCATTATATTCCTGCAATGGTGCCAGAGCCTGGTTCCACCCCCCCTTCTGACAAGGCACAGTATGAACCTCAAGAAGGTACTTCAAGTCATCCAGGAAGAAAAATAGCTGATCCACACATGTTCCAAAAACTCACACAGTTACCACGAACAGCTCCCACAGGCCAAGAGGAGATGAAACAGGCACCCATTGTGCCGGCAGTGCCAAAGACAAAGAGACCACACTCTGCGCAGCTGACACGAGCCACTGATCCAGGACATAGTGCACGAACAGGAGCATCAAGCAGGAGAACTGAAGGAAGTACGTTGGCCCCCAATAATGACAATTACGTATTGTCCTTCAATCTACTGTATAACGGATTACATCAGCACTTTATTTGTGGAGTGTTAGAGTATACTAATATCATATTGCTGAACTGGAATATTTAGTGATTTCATGTGAGAAAATTGTTGACTAAGCTGTCATCACAGAAGTTCTTCCTTTTCCACTCAGAGTTATTGACAATGAGTGAAATGCCTCAAGCTGATGGTCTTGTTGAAGTTGCTACACATAGCCCGTACTCCGCTGAGCCCATATTTGCTCACACTTCAGTTGCTGATGCCTACAAAGATGAGCAGTACTGCATGGCTCACATCTCACACAATCCTCAGCCCAACACTGGTGAGACATAGTGTGTGGGTCAGTACTTTGACTGCCTACAACAGCACCTGTGTAGCACCATGTGTTCAATTTCTCCCATCCATCCGTTTTTGTGCAGTGCACAGATCAGAGCTGACCAATGGGAAGATCAAGAGCGTGTCCCCAATGTTGAAGGTGCTAAAGGAGTGTCCCAATCCTAGGAAGTACTTTGATCCTGACAAGTTCTTGGAGGCCTTGCAGTTGGACAGTCTTCTTCCCAGGAAGGAGGTGGACACATCCCTCTACGTCACTAACAGAGCTAAACTGGAGCAGATGTTCCCCTATCTTTTTGAGAGTCAGAACGATGCTGTAACTGGCGTGGTGTATTCCACCTTGAAGTACCTAGTCAGTGAGGAGGATGAGGCCAGAGCTGTGAGAGACAAGTGTAAGCAGTTGCCACAGCATGCTCGTCATACATGCACAATATGTATGTACAATACTGGTACACGACAATGCCGAAATGTATGCCATCAGTCACCGTATGTATGTGTGCAATGCACAGCTCATGCACCTGTATATCCCTTTAATTTCCATTCAGTTGCAGTCACTCTGCGCACTGGATGGAATGCCTTGAAGGACTGCCTAGCCATCAGGTATATCAATGTTGAGAGACTTGCCCAGAAATTGCTACCTCTTCAGTCCATGGCAGAATGGATGGAGAAGAAAGACAACTGGGAGAGGATTGTGGTAGAGCTGTGCTATTTTCTGAAACTGAAAGCAGAGAAACACCTAACAAGGCCACGTGTTGTTCACGCTTTGCTTGTGACAGGTGGACATGTGAAATTCATCAATGATGTCATGTCAGCAGGTAAGCCATTAGGGTGCTTTCCCTGCACTTTGGCATGGATGGCAGTCCACCAACAGATTCATCTACATATGTAGATGACACCTACAGTACCTTGCTACTACTTTATGCATGCAACTTTCACAGGACATATCTTTTGCAAATGTCCCTCTGGTCAGGATTTTTTGTGAAATTTATTTTTGCAAAACTTTATGGTTTGCGTGCAGAGTAAGCAAATCACTCTCTTTTGTAAGCAATATTTGAAGGGCTCAGGTGTCATTGATTTTTGCAAGACTGGGAGCCTTGAGTGTGACGTATGTGGTAGTCAATAGCTTCAGCAGTATTACACAAATATACTGTATCCACTGTGCATACCAATATACTCTTAAAGCTGTTATGCTCCCACATGTTTACTTGCAGGTGAATCTCTATCAGGTGACAACCCAACACTTCCAGAAATTCAAGAGTTTTTGTCAAGCATTCAGGAGCCAGTGGTGTTTGACAAGGTCTTCACTGAAATAGTGGAGTCCCTGAAAGTAGCGGGAGATTGGGGCGTGGCCAACGAGCTGCAGGAGCGTGGAGCAACAAAGAGCAATCCCATGCACTTCTTCGGTGTGTGGCTGGCCACTGCTGCCACAACTACCCGTCCTGCAACCTGGACGGACTTTGTCCAACTGCTGAGAAGGGGAGGGGTGGATGAGGGTGTGGTCCAGACCATTCCTGGAGGCCCTTGGGACAGTCACCAATCAGATGTGTTCCATATCAGTGTGGGACAGCAGCCACCAGTGACTGCCAAAGCCGTGCAGGAACTCTCCACCAAGCAGGTGGACCAGCCAAGAGGTGGGTACAGTAGCAGTGTTTCATGTACGCAGTCTAATCTGTTGTGTGTGCACACAGTGCTGTGTCAAAGTGTAGTATGACTAAAGTTAATGTGTAGTAGACTAATCAAAAGTTACTATAGCCGCTGGCAGATCACTTTGTATCTCTTCTTCTCCTCCAGCATGGAATGAACGTATGTTAGCAAGTGCCAATGAACGGAACAAAGATATTGAAGACGTTGATGCCAAACACAGCACCAGACCCTCAGCAGACCAACAGAGCAGTGATTCAGCAGACAAATCCAAGTTCTATGTAGGCCCATCAGCATCATCCAATGTTGATGCTAGAAGCCAGGGAGTTGGTGTTCCAAGTCAAAGTGGGTTGGCTGTGAGGCGGCAACCTTCTCAAGCACCCCACACCAACCAGCCCATACCACGTGTCACTGCTACCACTGCTCTCAGCAACAGAGAGAAGGAGGAGGAACACTACCTATCACTGCCACTTGATCCGAGTGATGTGAAGTCCATCCTGTATCATGCCAAAGCCGTGTACCTAACCTTGGACTACAACAACACTCGGCGAATACTGGACATTCTTGCCCATCACCTGCTCATTGATGAAGAAATGCTGCGAGCTAAAGTGTTTGGGTATGCCATTTCTTTCTATCGCCAGTGGAACTTCCCTCCTGCACTGGAGAGGCTCGATGAGCTGGAGAAGCTGGCACTGGAGCATCACTCTGCTGGAGACGTCTCTCTCTCATGCATCTACCGAGGAGAGATCTACATGGCTCAAAAGAAGCTGGACCAGGCATTCCACATGTTTGATCACGCTCGGGCAACATATGACGAGAACAATGTGTCCACGTACTATGGGATTATCATCCTCTCAAAGTGTGCGGTGATGGTGAAGGCAGCAAACTGCCAGGAGCAGCTCATGGATTACCGGAAGGCCAAAGAGGTGTACCATATGGCCATAGAGTTTGCCGAGAGGGTTCGTCTCACTAAGGAGGCCCTTCCCCTGGATGAGCCCGATCGCAAGAACAAAGTGGAAGCCGCATACCAAGATGAGATCACAGCGAGGTATTTACTGGGCAATCTCTTCCAGAACATGTCTGACTGTGCCAATGCCCTCGAGCAGTACGAGGTTGTACTCCGCCTTCAAGAGAAGATTTATGGTGACAGAGCAGCTCTGGGGTGGGCAGAAGGAAACAATGTGTCCACGTACTGTGGGATAGCTACCCCCTCAAACTTTGAGGTGACGATGAACTTCCTGCTGATGAAGTTGGAAGCTGAGTACCAAGATATGCTAACAGCAAGGCATTCACCACATTATGTACCCCAGGCATCTGATATCAGCCGTGCTGATGCCATTAAAGCTAAGGCACTGGAAGTTCTCAGATACTGCAATGAAGCAGTATCCCGGAATTCTGATGATACCTCTCTGTATACAGCCTACCAGAACAGGGCCTCGGTGTACATTACTTTGGCTGCCACAGTTACTGAAGGAGTGGGGGAGTGGGATGAGGTGCCAGAGGACATTGTGGCTGAGGAGCCAAGGGAGATCATCGTCATGCACCTGCCTGTTGAAGAGCAGACAAAGGAAGTCGAGAACTTCCATCGCCAGCACATGGTACTGCCCAGTGGTAGGACACTGCCAAAGGGAGGCCTCGATGACTCTGAGGAGTACTTTAAAGGAAAGGACGGCAGTCCCTCTCAATCAGAGGTGCTTTCTGGAGCTGGTAGCAGTGCTCCATCCGCTGAAGGTCCACCACCACCACAATGCTCCTCCACCCGACTAGGGACTTCACACACCCACTACCTTCGGTACAGAAAGTTTTACCTGAGAAAAGCTGAAGAGGATCTTCGTAAGGTTGTAAATTTTGTGGAAAGCAGGTTTGCTACAACGAAAGGGAAGGATAACACCACTTCTTTTGCACTGTCAATCTTTGAAGCCAACTCAAAGGCCTTCTACAGTCTTCAGAAGGTCCTGGTGTGTCTAGGCCGCAGTCAGGAGGCTTTGAAAATTGCTGAGGCCAATCATGCAAGGAACCTGGGTGAGGTGATGTTGTCTGCAAAGAAGAACAGCGTTTTCAGCTTGAGCAACGTCAAGGTCCCACTGGACCTGAGCACAATCTGGAGCTTTGCCAACAGAGAGCAGACCCCTGTGGCAGTGCTGAGCTGTGACGTATCCTGCATTCTTGTACACATCATTGTCCCACGAGATGAACAAAGTTCACTGGTCCCCGTGGGGGGATATGGATGCCTGCAGACCTTTCAGAATGCCTTAATGAGGGGGAGTGATGAGACCATTCCTGCCAACTGCTACCACTTTTTTAAGATTGAACTTTTCACTGACACCTTCACTGATGAGTGGTCAAGGAACAGGGAAGCGAGACCCTCCAGTGACAATGTCACGTTTGAGCAGTATGTGACCAAGAACCTGATGGAATTCTTTAATGACACGAGACGCAAACTGTTTGAGCCTGTGGACTTTGAGCCAAGAGACACTCCTTTCACCGTCCTCTTTGACCGGGTTGCTCGCAAGTGTGTGGAAGTGATTGAGGTCATAGCACCGGAGTTCCACGAGTTGGTGGTCATTGCTGACCAGGCACTGCATCTTCTTCCTTGGCCTGTCCTTCAAGACAAGACCTCTAGGAAGTTCCTCGGTGATCGCTACCGAATCCGCACCTACCCCTCTATACTGACCATGGGTGTCATCTCCAGCCAACCAGCTCCTGTCATCACACTTCCCTCAGAGGAGCATTTTCCCTCAGAGGAGCATTTTCTGGTGGTGGGCAACCCTGCTATCCCAAAGTTCATATTACAGAAGAAGGAGGTCAGCCTGGGTCGACTGCCTCACGCAGAAGATGAAGCGACCCAAGTGTCCCATATCCTTGAGACCATACCCCTTCTACGGGAGCAGGCAACCAAGCAGGTCGTGATCTACCGCCTGCAGATGGCCAACCTTGTCCACATAGCCACTCATGGGTCAGGTAGCCAGGGATACATAGCCCTTGCCAGCAACATGCCTGTCCTCAGCAGCACCAATGCTGTTGCTGCTAAAGAGTGTCTCCTGTTCATCGATGAAATCCAGAGATTACACATTGGTGCCGCCCTGGTGGTCCTGTCTGCCTGCGACAGTGCAAGAGGAGATATTGTCAATGAAGGTGTAAACTCTGTTGCCAGAGCAATCCTGGCGGCTGGTGCCCAATCAGTGTTGGTGTCTTTAGTTCGAGTGCCTGACAAAAGTGCCAGCATCTTCATGCGTTTTTTCTACCGTTTTCTGGCCCACGATGGTATGACCACCTCCGAGGCCCTCCAGAAGAGCTCCATGGGTGTGCGCTGCTACAAGTGCTTCTCCCAGCATTTGCATTGGGGTGGCTTTCAGCTCATTGGTCGGAACATCCAAATAATATACAACAATGCAAGCAACTCGGCCAAGGTGGTCACACTGGTCAGTGACCCCACCCCCTTCCCCAGACTGGAGCTTCTGCAGCAGCTGGAGAAAGCCATCTTCAGGAAAGACCGTACTCCTCCCAGAGATGTTGTGTTGGTGAAGGGCCTGAGTTTCAATGATCCCGCTGAAGTGGTTCGAGATTTCATTTGCAAGCATTTCAAGCACTACCCCGGTGGGGTCTTCTGGTACAACACTGCCAGCGAAGACCTTCTTGATGCCTCAGTGTCTTTTGTGAAGCAGACTGTGCCTCACTTGAAGACCATCCAGAGAGAGCCCCCAGTGGAGAAGGCCATTCCAGACAAAAAGAAGACCTTTTTGGATGGAAGTGATGGAGAATCTTACGACAACCACTACCGGCTGATTGTTCTGGACCATCCTGCTAGCATGGCCGCCTGCTTGGCAAAGATCCCAGAGATACACAGCAGTCACAGCGACGTCATTGTCATCCACACTGCAGACACGGACAGAGATCAGTCCCTCACCAGGTGGGTGGACGAGCAGTTGGTGCGTGGCTGCACCCCCATTGTCGCTGGTCCCCTGGACAAGTATGACAGCATTCAGCGAATGGCGTACAGCATTCTTCGTGACAACCACATCACTCCGTATGAGGAGGACTATGAAGCGTTTGATGTTCTTCAGAAGTTCTGTCACGGTTCCTCCAGCTTGGTGAGGCTGCTGGAAGGAATGCTGTGCAGGGAGGAGCCAGAGATGGAGCTAAGGCAGCTTGCCTCTGACGTCACTGACATGCAGAACAAGGAACCAGATGTGATCACCAGGCCAGGATATCAGGACCTCCCTCAGACTCGTCCTGCAGCAGAGAAGAAAGGCTCCTCCCTCTTCAAGAGATCAAGCAAAAGCAAGGATAGAGCCAAGGGTGAAGGAATAGCAAGAAATGCATACATCTGTGAAACTCCTGAATTGACTGCTGAAGATCATGTTCGTAGGAGCAACGACCATGAGAAGCATGCTCGCCTTGTCTTCCCAATTGGCACTCTCTTGGAGACAAGAATGACCCAGGAGGAGCACGACCTCATGACTGCTCTTGGCTACCTCACTCTGTACCCCAAGTCTCACTCTGAAGGCACATTCACCTTCACAGACCAATTCTTATATCAACTTGCCACTGTCATCACTGACGCCAGTGGCAGAACAACTGAGCCACATTTCCTTGTGAATAATCTGTCAGAACGTCACGTAATTAGACATTACCCGCTTCCTGTGCTGTCTCCTCCAGACTATGAAAGCACTTTCAAACTGTTCTACGTCCAAGACTCTATTGTTAGAGCAGTCACATTTGACCTTGATCAAGCAGATGAGGCCTTCATTCTGACTGCTTGCTCCTCTGCAGTTCAGCACTTGTCAGAGCCACACACCCATCACTACCACACAGCGCTCAAGAAGAAAATGGAACTACTCCATTCTCTATCTGGGCTTCCTAAGCCCACTCCATTAAGCTGACTCTCCTGTAATAGTATGAAAAAGCTGTGAAAATTAAGCAAATGACCTTGATCAAGCAGACGAGGACTTCATTCTGACTGCTTGCTCCTCTGCACTGCAGCACTTGTCAGAACCGCACTTCTACCACTTAGCACTCAAGAATTCCACTCCTGTATGCTGACAGGGCTGCCCAGTCTGCAGCAGTGAATTTCTACATGCATCATACAGATTGTACTCCACCTTTAAGGGAAGATTGAAGGTGACAGAGCAGCTCTGGGGTGGGCAGAAGGAAACAATGTGTCCACGTACTGTGGGATAGCTACCCCCTCAAACTTTGAGGTGATGATGAACTTCCTGCTGATGAAGATGGAAGCTGAGTACCAAGATATGCTAACAGCAAGGCATTCACCATATTATGTACCCCAGGCATCTGATATCAGCCGTGCTGATGCCATTAAAGCTAAGGCACTGGAAGTTCTCAGATACTGCAATGAAGCAGTATCCCGGAATTCTGATGATACCTCTCTGTATACAGCCTACCAGAACAGGGCCTCGGTGTACATTACTTTGGCTGCCACAGTTACTGAAGGAGTGGGGGAGTGGGATGAGGTGCCAGAGGACATTGTGGCTGAGGAGCCAAGGGAGATCATCGTCATGCACCTGCCTGTTGAAGAGCAGACAAAGGAAGTCGAGAACTTCCATCGCCAGCACATGGTACTGCCCAGTGGTAGGACACTGCCAAAGGGAGGCCTCGATGACTCTGAGGAGTACTTCAAAGGAAAGGACGGCAGTCCCTCTCAATCAGAGGTGCTTTCTGGAGCTGGTAGCAGTGCTCCATCCGCTGAAGGTCCACCACCACCACAATGCTCCTCCACCCGACTAGGGACTTCACACACCCACTACCTTCGGTACAGAAACTTCTACCTGAGAAAAGCTGAAGAGGATCTTCTTAAGATTGTAAAGTTTGTGGAAGACAGATTTGCCAAAGTGAAAGGGAAGGAAGACACAAACTCCTTAGCATTGTCAATCTTTGAAGCCAACTCAAAGGCCTTCTATGGTCTTCAGAAAGTCCTGGTGTGTCTAGGCCGGAGTCAAGAGGCATTGAAATATGCTGAGGCCAATCATGCAAGAAATCTGGGTGAGGTCATGTTGTCTGCAAAGAAGAGTATTTTCAGCCTGAGCAGTGTCAAGGTCCCACTGGACCTGAGCACAATCTGGAGCTTTGCCAACAGAGAGCAGACGCCAGTGGCAGTGCTGAGCTGTGACGTGTCTTGCATTCTTGTACACATTATTGTCCCACGAGATGAACAAAGTACACTGGTCCCCGTGATGGGATATGGATGCCAGCAGATCCCTGCCAGTGCCTTCATGAGGGAAAATGAAGAGGCCATTCCCACCAACTGCTACCACTTTTTTAAGATTGAGCTTTTCACTGACACCTTCACTGATGAATGGTCAAGAAGCAAGGAAGCAAGACCCTCCAGTGACAATGTCACGTTTGAGCAGTATGTGACCAGGAACCTGATGGATTTCCTGAATGTGAAGGATACCAACCTGTTTGAGCCTGTGGACTTTGAGCCATGAGACAACCCTCTCACTGTACTCTTTGACCAGTTTGCCCGCAAGTTTGCAGAAGTGATTGAGGCCACAGCACCAGAGTTCCACAAGTTGGTGGTCATTGCTGACCAGGCACTGCATCTTCTTCCTTGGCCTGTCCTTCAAGACAAGACCTCTAGGAAGTTCCTCGGTGATTGCTACCGAATCTGCACCTACCCCTCTATACTGACCATGGGTGTCATCTCCAGCCAACCAGCTCCTGTCATCACGCTTCCCTCGGAGGAGCGTTTTCTGGTGGTGGGCAACCATGCTATCCCCAAGTTCATTAACCAGAAGAAGGAGGTCAGCCTGGGTCAACTGCCTCACGCAGAAGATGAAGCGACCCAAGTGTCCCATATCCTTGAGACCAAACCCCTTCTGCAGGAGCAGGCAACAAAGCAGACCGTGATCTACCACCTGCAGATGGCCAACCTTGTCCACATAGCCACTCATGGGTCAGGTAGCCAGGGATACATAGCCTTGCCAGCAACATGCCTGTCCTCAGCAGCACCAATGCTGTTGCTGTTGATGCTAAAGAGTGTCTACTGTTCATTGATGAAATCCAGAGATTACACATCAGTGCCTCCCTGGTGGTCCTGTCTGCCTGCGACAGTGCAAGAGGGGAGATTGTCAATGAAGGTGTGAACTCTGTTGCCAGAGCAATCCTGGCGGCCGGTGCCCAATCAGTGTTGGTGTCTTTAGTTCGAGTGCCTGACAAAAGTGCCAGCATCTTCATTCGTTTGTTCTACCGTTTTCTGGCCCACGATGGTATGACCACCTCCGAGGCCCTCCAGAAGAGCTCCATGGGTGTACGCTGCATCAAGTCCCTCTCACAACATGTGCACTGGGGTGGCTTCAAGCTCATTGGTCGGAACATCAAAATAACATGCGGCTAGCAGGATGGTCCAGAACAATCAGCCGGTAGTGGTTGTCGTAAGATGCGTAAGACACGGACAGAGATCAGTCCCTCACCAGGTGGGTGGACGAGCAGTTGGTGCGTGGCTGCACCCCCATTGTCGCTGGTCTCCTGGACAAGTATGACAGCATTCAGCGAATGGCGTACAGCATTCTTCGCCACAGCCACATCACTCCGTATGAGGAGGACTATGAAGCGTTTGATGTTCTTCAGAAGTTCTGTCACGGTTCCTCCAGCTTGGTGAGGCTGCTGGAAGGAATGCTGTGCAGGGAGGAGCCAGAGATGGAGCTGAGGCAGCTTGCCTCTGACATCACTCGCATGCAAAACATGGAACCAAAGGATATGGAACCGAATGTGATCACCAGGCCAGGACAACAAGACCGTCCTGTGGCAGAGAAGAAAACTTCCTCCCTCTTCAAGAGACCGGGCAAGAGCAAGGATAGAGCCAGGGGTGAAGAAAAAGCAAGGAATGGATACATCCGTGAAACTCCTGAATTGACTGCTGAAGATTATGTTCGTTTGAGCAACGGCCATGAGAAGCCTGCTCGCCTGTTCTTTCCAATTGGCACTCTTTTGGAGACAAGAATGACCCAGGAGGAACACTTCCTCATGACTGCTCTTGGCTACATCACTCTGTACCCCGAGGCTCACTCTGAAGTCACATTGACATTCACAGACCAATTCCTGACCCAACTTGCCACTGTCATCACTGACACCAGTGGCAGAACAACCATGACATACTCCCTTGTGAAGAAACTGGAAGAAACTCACATCATCAGACAGTACCCTCTTCCTGTGCTATCTCCTCCAGACTATGAAAGCACTTTCAAACTGTTCTACGTTCCAGACTCTATTGTTAGAGCAGTCACATTTGACCTTGATCAAGCAGATGAGGCCTTCATTCTGACTGCTTGCTCCTCTGCAGTTCAGCACTTGTCAGAGCCACACACCCATCACTATCACACAGCGCTCAAGAAGAAAATGGAACTACTTCATTCTCTATCTGGGCTTCCTAAGCCCACTCCATTAAGCTGACTCTCCTATAATAGTATGAAAAAGCTGTGAAAATTAAGCAAAAATGGCATAAGGAACAATTAATAAGCTATGTGTATATGATAGTTTGCTTTTTTGCAATATCAAGAGGTTCGATCAGTATCCAGTACAACTTTGCCTTGTATGATGGGGTTGGCATACTACACACAATAATGACGTATATAATTTTAAGTGCGGTCATGTGATATTGCGTCAGCCACGAGGCCAAAGTACACGTGTTTGGACGGGATTGGGTGAGTGTGTTCGACTGTCACTAGAAGGGTAAGCTGTGGGCGGAAGAGACCCTCTTAAGGTTTAGTTAACAGTTGACGTAGAATAATGGTCTCCTCCTTTCTTCCACCATAGATTATCTAAACTACGCAACCGGGATTGGATCATGAAGTAGTGCATATACTTTGTGGTGTTGCGACTACGCGCGACTTGTGTATAAATTGTTATGCAACGTCACTTCCTGTGTACAATGTGTGTTGTATTCTAGAAGGGGTGAAGAAATGTACTGTCCTCAAAGCTCTCTTTCACACTAAGCAACAGGACATATTTCTTACCCTTGTAGCTTATCACGCAATAGAACACGAGCCAAAGTAACTCAAGAAAGTGCCTTTCAGCATCGAAGCTTTTCCTTTGTAAATTCAACCAGCCTCAAATTCGCCTCTAAAACAGGCATATATAGATCTTGTGTACCAAGTAGCGCAACGGTCCCGGCCCGTAGCATCATGGATGCACCGTCAATGGAATCGTCACGACCTCCTGCGTGCATTGGTATGGTTACCTGATACAATCCGTAGCAGTGCACTTCCAAATCGGACAATTTGTCTTCGAAACTGGTAAAAATCCAGTCCCTATACTATAACTCAGTCATCTTATGACCGACGCTCGTAAGGTTTTCGCTACTGGGTATATGAAGGGCCTCTACGTGCCGTAGTCAGCCATTTAGGTCAGTATAGCACTAGTAACAGAGATATACGGGCACAAAGGGTGACCAATTTCTGTTGGCAGGCAAGCTAGCACCACCCGAACGCATTGCGTGCTAACCGCAACGCTAGTCTCGAAGCCAGACCTCACCTCCGCGTCACTACTATTGTGCAACCGCGGTTGCGCAATAGTAGTGCCGCGGAGGTTAGGGTCTGGGTTTGAGATTACCACAACACAGGCAATTGTTAGCTATGAGTGTGAACCACCCATACAGCATTCTTCGCAACAGCCACATCACTCCGTATGAGGAGGACTATGAAGCGTTTGATATTCTTCAGCAGTTCTGTCACGGTTCCTCCAGCTTGGTGAGGCTGCTGGAAGGAATGCTGTGCAGGGAGGAACCAGGGATGGAGCTGAGGCAGCTTGCCTCTGACATCACTCGCATGCAGAATATGGAACCAAATGTGATCACCAGACCAGGACAACAGGATCGTCCTGTGGCAGAGAAGAAAACTTCCTCCCTCTTCAAGAGACCGGGCAAGAGCAAGGATAGAGCCAGGGGTGATGGAACAACATGGAATGCATACATCCACGAAACTCCCGAATTGACTTCTGATGATCTTGTTCGTTTGAGCAACGGCCATGAGAAGCCTGCTTGCCTGTTCTTTCCAATTGGCACTCTTTTGGAAACAAGAATGACCCAGGAGGAGCACTTCCTTGTGACTGCTCTTGGCTACCTCACTCTGTACCCCGAGGCTCACTCTGAAGGCACATTGACATTCACGGACCAATTCCTGACCCAACTTGCCTCTGTCATCACTGAAGCCAGTGGTAGAACATCTCAGCCACACTCCCTTTTGAAGAAACTGGAAGAAACTCATATCATCAGACAGTACCCTCTTCCTGTGCTATCTCCTCCAGACTATGAAAGCACTTTCAAACTGTTCTACGTCCAAGACTCTATTGTTAGAGCAGTCACATTTGACCTTGATCAAGCAGATGAGGCCTTCATTCTGACTGCTTGCTCCTCTGCAGTTCAGCACTTGTCAGAGCCACACACCCATCACTACCACACAGCGCTCAAGAAGAAAGTGGAACTACTTCATTCTCTATCTGGGCTTCCTAAGCCCACTCCATTAAGCCGACTCTCCTGTAATAGTATGAAAAAGCTGTGAAAATTAAGCAAAAATGGCATAAGGAACAATTAATAAGCTATGTGTATATGATAGTTTGCTTTTTTGCAATATCAAGAGGTTCGATCAGTATCCAGTACAACTTTGCCTTGTATGATGGGGTTGGCATACTACACACAATAATGACGTATATAATTTTAAGTGCGGTCATGTGATATTGCGTCAGCCACGAGGCCAAAGTACACGTGTTTGGACGGGATTGGGTGTGAAGGTCGAAGGTTGAGGTGTGAACTATGAATATAATTATACACTGATACATATATAGCACACTGGAATTCACTGCTTGAGTACTCATGCTATGGTGTGCCTCCCTTGCTGCATTCAATAGTTGTCTCTGCAGAGACTACTTAGAAATGAAATGGTTTTCATAGACACTACTCTTTCTTCTAGGATGCAGAGGAACTTAGGCCATAGTGCCACCTGAAACGATGTCGAGGGAGTATTTCACTAGCGAATTCTTTCGTAGCTAGCTTGCGAAGAATAGAAGTGAACGAATCCAACGGAGGAATATCTTCAGCAGTCGATAGGGAAACGGCCATGGAGCTACGTATACGATAGAGCGTTGAAGTTTTAGATAATGTTACAATCTGAACAGCCGAACCACAGAACACGTGTGACTGGAAATTGCGTTGCCATAAAACCGGAAGAATACAACACACATGGTCACAGGGGTGCGTGGGCGGATTCCAATCCTGGTTACTTAGTTTAGACAATCTATGCTTCAACTACATAGGTGTAGGGGGGGCTTGTGTTAGCTTTGTGTGTGTGCCCTACACAGTGCCTCCAGTGCTTCCACAGTCTCCAGGCCAGAGCTTAATATCATTAGACTGTACTTACTGTATATTTTGTACTTGCATGTACATTTACATGCATGTGCCAGTACATACACTTTGCCTATAAAGAATCTTTGCAAGAGTATATAATATATATTTGCATTGTTATGCACGCATGTTGTGCCTGTGAATCCAATAATCATATACGTATTGTGTAATATCGTGTTGCACACTTATATAACTATACTATAAAAGCAAGGCACATGAGAGTGCTCCTATTATTATTATTATAGTGGTATATATGACTGCATGTTGTCATGTTGTGCATGTTATAATTAGTGCAGCTTGCCCATATGAAAGAGAGTAGCATATAATTATAGTGCTATGTGCTATGTATACACTTTACCTAGCAGCAACCTTAGCCAGCAGCCATGAACCTATCAGTACGTGGTTGAGGCCAGCATACATACACCCACTCAGGACACATATACTCAGGAAAGATGTGTGTACAGTAATCCGGCCCACATATACATGTACACTTGCAATGTACTTTACCATACGTTGCTGCACATGATATGCATGACTTCAGTACAAAACCTATTGGTACTGTTGAGTGAGTGAGTTGAGGGTGTTAGAAAGCTGCTCTGTGAAGCAGCGGCCATGTTGACGGTCCAGGACCAGGGAAGTCACGCCCTTGGTGGGAGGGGCTGTGAGGGAGGGGCCAGTCACATGCACACTAGCTGCACTGCATGTCACAAAGAGCTCCAATTTCCTAATGGGATGGGAAGATAATGCAGCATGCCAATGTGCGACAGCTGACTTCAGTACAAAGCTACGTATGTATATCGCTCACAGTTTAGCACTGGTTGTCTCTAACACGACGCTTGCCACAGGAGGTCCCATGAGTGCTGTACTCATGTGTCTGTCCACTGCAGTGGCAACAGCGTGCTGGTTGAGCTGCAGGACCCACCAACCGGCTCCCTTTGCCACCTTTTGGGCTAGCTCCAGCCTGTATTGCACAACCTGGACATGCAGAGACGTCACACCCACTAGCACAGTCTGCTGGCACACTACTGCACCCATGCACAGCACACTGTCACACCCACTAGTACGCACACCATCACATACTGTTACTGTCATAGCACTCTCACTGTGACACCTACTAGCACACTGTCACACTACTCTCACGGTCATCTTATGTCACATCATCACACAAGTCAATGCACCCTAGTGACTCCCCCCCCATCTTCCTTGATGCACATTCATACTCCGAGCACCCCTTTGTGTCCGCCCACCACTCGTCCACTCTATCCATCCACTCAACATTCTACCTCTCTTCGTGAAGGAGGCTCACCAGTTCCTTGATGCACTGCTTGACCTGCTCATTCACCAGCTGAGGGGAGAGGGGCTTGCCATCGCCGAGCTGAACAGACACCGCGTCTGACTCAACCGTCACCACCATCACTCTCCTGACACACCACACACACACACACACACACACACACACACATTGGCATACCAAGGAAGAACCAGCAATGTGAGGACATTGTCAGTACAATAGACACACAAGGAGCGTCACATGTTTGAATGTTTGCATACAGCACTCACGTTTCACATTTGCCTGAACCCACATCTTGCTGCAACACAATTCGGCCCCTAGACACCATCCCCGTTGGGTCAGGCTGCCAACGAACCCCACCAGAAACTCCTGCCAGCTCACCTGCCACTTCCTGCACCCACTGACATACTCTGCAACATACGAAGCACACACACACACAACACTGCAGGATTCTTCACTTGTACTTCCCTGCCATTACTATACCTTTCCACGGCATCAATGTGCCTTGCGTGTTTAATAAAGTTTTCAAACAACTTGACAGCACTGTGGTCAACATTACTGCAGTGAAAGTGCGAGAGGAGGAGGGAACACCCATAACAACCACACAGAGCACTTAAGCTGCACCACACAGAACACTTCAGCTGCACCACACAGAACACTTCAGCTCCACCATATACTGTCTATTTACGGTTGCTTGAAACGCCTACGGATTAGGCATTTCACGTGCTAGTCATGCGGACCAATAAAATTCGATGACGTCACGATTTTGTCGAATTTAATTGGTCCGAATGACTAGCACGTGAAATGCCTAATCCGTAGGCGTTTCAAGCAACTATAAATAGACAGTACAACACTTCAGCTCCACCACACACAACACTTCAGCTGCACCACACAGAGCACTTCAGCTGCACCACACACAACACTTCAGCTGCACCACACAGAGCACTTCAGCTGCACCACACACAACACTTCAGCTGCACCACACACAACACTTCAGCTGCACCACACACCAATCGCTCTCTGCAGTCCTTACTTTGACTGGTCAGCTGGGCCCAGGTGCAAGCTCTGTATCTGGCTGGACGTGAGGGTGTTGACCCCGGCGTGCTGCAAGTCATGGTTGTCAAATGTGGCAGTGGCTGGCTGAGGGAGGAGGACTGCTGCATTGGAGCGGTGGATGTCACGTAGTGCCTGCTTCACGCGAACCAGAAGCTCCCAGTTGGGTCGAATGTCAGGAAGCTTGAGATTACCCTGTCTGTGCTGTGTGCATGTGTGTGTGTGTGTGTGTGTGCGTGTGCGTGTGTGCCATTGAACCTCATACTCAACATAACTGATGCACAGTTGTAGACCTGTATACACGCTGACACTCACCAAAGCCTTCTGCTCAGCCTTGAAGTCTGCAATGTCTCCATACTCAATGACATTAATGACAGAGATCCACTTGTCTTTACGCAGCTGGAGAACAGGAGGAAGAATGTGGCTACATACACACATGTTCACGCATGTGTGTGCTGCAACGTACCGGTATGTGCAGCTGGTTCTCTGTCATCTCAAAAGGCAGGTCCAAGCGCTTGATGTGGTACATTCCATAGCATAACTAAAACGTAGAAGTATATCATATTATGAACAAAACACAACTGGCAGTACCATCACGTTCAAAGGTAGTACAAGCGAGGAGGGGCCCTCTGCTGCGTCCACCTTTGTCAGCAGTTCCTTGTTGAAGAGCACGCTCTGTGCTGAGTAGAGCTGCTGCTCCCAGTGGGGGAGGGAGTCCATGCGAGGGTATCGCAGCCGCAGGATGTAGCTGCTGAGGGGACCCACCTCTGAGCAATACAAGGCACCAAAGCAACACTCACCTCTCTCTCTCTCTCTCTCTCTCTCGTGTGTGTACGCACACACACAGACATGGGCATACACAAACTCACGCGCGCACACACACACACACACACACACACACACACACACACACACACACACACACACACACACACACACACACACACACACACACACACACACACACACACACACACAATAGGGGCTAACTTCTAACTGGGTGGTCTCTGAGGAAGATGAGTATCTCGCTTTGTGCTCTCAGCTCCTTGGGGAGGTTAATGGTGATGCAGTCCACCTTGCTGGGACCTGCCTCGGATGGACTGGGCTGTCCCACTCCTTTGATCACTTCAAAGGATGTGGGGGCCATGTAGTTGGAGCCGGCTGGAGAGAGAGGAGGATAGCAGAGGGCAGCAGTGAACGGTCATTACTACTGACACTGAAAACATCAATGCGTTCCCTCTGCCAGAGGAAAGAATTCCAGAAACTCTCAGATGGTGAAAGAGATGGCATGAAATTCCAATAATGCTTTCCAGTAAGTTTCAAAGAGAGTAATGAGCCATATTATTTACGTAATAGTAATAGATGTAATATCATCATACTAATTATATCAACACAATATATCAATCCAGTCACAACTTCTAAGTGCTCACACGCACGCATACACGCACGCACGCACACACGCACATACACACACACCTGAAGCGAAGCTGATGTCTACAGTGATGCCGCTGGCCGACCTCCTCAGCTTCCACCTCTTCCTCAGCTCCATGAGCGCTGAGAGGTAACGGTCCTCGCTGACCCCGCCTTGTCTCTCCGCAGAATGTTTACCATGGCTACTGGAGGGCACCAGAGCTTTCGCACCAGATGAGAGGATGTTTGCTGCTTCAGCAAGAGCCTAGTGGTGCCCAAGCACATTAGAACCCAGATCAATCATAAATCAAAATCAGATACAGCTATTCCTATACACACTGGGTGGATGTTACGTATGTATAAATTATGTACTGTACAGTGCAACAGACAGCAGTAATTCAAAGTCAACTATCTATGCACCAATACACACGAGAGGCTTCAGGGACACAGCCACCTCACGGCCACACTGCATCCACGACTGAGAAATTGACAGAAAAGATGTTGAGGAGATTATGTAAGCGTGGTGCACCAACCCAACGGCCACGTCTACTCCATAATACACTTTTCTCACCAAGAATGAGACTCTACAGGATCAGCTGCCGCATTAATTATCTCTGAATACCTGCTCAATATGTACAGCAGTGTGTTTTACTGCAGTCACCAGTTCTTTCTGCTATTAGCTCTGAGCCTCACCTTCTTCTTGGCAAGCATCTGATAGGAGGGGCTGGCCTCCACTGCAGCCGAGGACTGCTGTACCACTGGGTCTAGAGCAATGTAGTGGTGGTGATTCTTGACAATCTGTAAGAGGTCCGACAAGACACCCACTTCTGTGAGGGCTTGGCTGTGGAGACAGGTAGTCCATCAATTGGGGAGGTGGTGCATGGGAGAGGTACGTAGGAGTGAAGGGGACAACACAGTAACATTCACTGATTCTCCTGTCGGCTGTGTACAAACCTCAATTTTGTATGCACTGATTCCCACGGCCACTTCTCTGCTGTTCTTCTCTTTGGCGCTGGGATGCCATCTTCTCCATCCTCCTTATCACCAGTGAACTCTACCCTGTGTGCCTGGTCTGTCAGCAGCTGGGATGGGGTCTTCTTCCTACCACATCAAACCACATGACTGATTACCCACTGACTGCTTTACTTATGCTTGGTTGTTAGTGTATGTAGACATGTACTGGGGCCCTGAAAACTAGCCTTCTGGCCGGCAGTCTACCCAGTCAGAATACACAAGATTGCAATATCCAGTATCCAATACCAGAATGTGTAGCATTGATGTGGAGCAGCAGGGGTCGCGCCAGGGGCTGGTAGTGTTCTAGCACACTCACAGACACAAGATGGAGGATGGGCCGCGTTATTTAGTGGGAATTACAGTACCTCCACCACTATTTTAAGAGGGAGAGCAATGGTGTCAACTATAAACCTTTAGGACAATTAGCTAAATTCTAATACAACATGGTTCCAAGGGATGATTGAATCACAATCAACTACAGTAAAGCTCATCACTCACTCTTCATACGTCTCATCTCCTTCATAGTTGATTTCCTTAATCGGTCTCTGAAGGATAGACTCGATTGCTACCTTAAACCCTTCTGCGTTGTGATTGCTCGAGCTCGCCATTTTTAGACAGCCATTTTGTTTTGGTATCGAGCGGGAAATGCCCGCACTTTGCAAACGAAGCTAGCGACGTTCACTCCAGAATGCGCCATGCAACGGTTTCGTCTACCATGGCTGCTGTGTACGCTCTGGTTTCTCTCCTGCCTCATTTCGAGAAGTAGTTGCTCGCTCATTGCATCGAGCGAAGTACAAGCTTGCCAACGAAGCAGCAGAGACTTTGAGCCGCTCTACAGTACGGGAGAAGTGTGTAGCAAGAAGTTTATCGTGGCGCTGGCGGTTCGGAATGGGCAGGTGGGCTGCTTCATTTACAACTCGGTGACACTGTGCATTAACACAGCGCAAAGCAATGCAGCCATTCGCTATCGCCCTTTTAAGCTTGTTCACTATTCCTCTGTACTGTTATTTGTGATATCAACGGTGCAATAGGGCGACTCGAACCGCGTGTATGCCAATGTGAGGCATGTGGCCAACAACAGTGGAGAGTTTTCAAGAAAGGAGCAACTGAGGAAGCCCTTTCGCATTGCTGTCACAAAGTCAGACGTGCATGTGAACTACCCACTGCGGTATCTAGGGGTGAGTCACTTTGTGCACAGCTCACTGTGGACACATGCAAGGATGACTCACATGCATGCTTCTTCATGAGTCTTCTTGCATGACTGGATGAATGTGTCCCTCGACCTTGCAGAGTGTCAACAACAACCCTCAGGAGTGGTGGGTGGAGGTCTGGAACCCTATTCTAGGCATCACCGGCTGCAATGACCTGCATATTGCACAGAATGGAGGAGACACCTCCAGAGCTTCCTGCAACTACCAGCACAACAATAACGGCGAAGTCATCGTTGACAGCCAGGTAGAGGCTGCAGGGACACATGCTTGTTGCAAATCTAGTCTTTGTGTTGCCTTGGTCCTAGTCACTTTGAGAGCACCGAACGTTTTTGCTGCTCACTTGTTCATGGTCTACACTGTGTGTGTGCGAGCACGCTCATGTGTGTGTGCATGTGTGTGTGTTCATGTGCTCATGTGTCTGCAAGAGACAAGCACCGTGAAGAACGGTACTGACAGTTACCAAAACGCTCGGTAACCCTCAGCTAGTGGCTCTGAGAACTCTCCCAGTGTTGGAACCTAACCATGTGTGACTTGTCAAAGTAGTCATTGTATGCACACAATGCCACACAGCAATATGTGAGGCTGTGCCCCGCACCCACACAGGGATACTGCTGTGGGGCTGATGCAGACGAGAAGCTGTCTCGAAAGTGGAAATACCGTCGTGGTGTGGGCTACCAGGTGTGGCACTACCACGTGCACAAGTACAGCCAGGCCATTTGCATGTCGCACGGGCCCATGTGGTGAGTGTGTGCATCACACACTCCTCAGCCATCACCACACACATGAGCATATATGTACGTACGTACGTATGTATGTGCATGCATGTTGGATGAATGCTGTCTGGTATACCTCATGATAGTACTCCGTATTGTTGAGCTGCTTCTATGCATGCCTCTGCATCCGTTGTACTTGTGCCAACATTGTCTCTGCAGGTATCATGTGTTTGAGATAGGCGATCCCTTCCAGACGTACCAGATCAACGTGACAGTGCAGCAGTATGACACGCGGGTGAGGGTGGAGGAGGGGTCTGAGGAGACACGCGAGGTGTGGAATACCCTGGGGTATGCTACAGTGGGGCCAGAGAGGCCCGGGGACAACACAGCCAACAACAAAGATGGAAAGACCTCTACACCAATGGTACGTACGTATGTAGCATGGATGTGCAGCAAGTGTAGGGATTGATACCTGTGATTCAAGTACGTACGTATGTGAACCTCCCATACCAACTTGATCTCTCTCTCTCTCTCTCTCTCTCTCTCTCTCTCTCTCTCTCTCTCTCTCACACACACACACACACACACACACACACTTATTCACAGATCAAAGTGAGATGGGAGGGTGATTTTGCCTCCACATCTAGTGTAAACCGACTGGGCCACAAGTACCTCCTAGTCCCGGACTGGAACAGCCTGGTCCAAAAGGCACATGGCCACCAGCAACACCTCGTGAATGCTGCACGGGAGCAGTTTGCTGTACGTACATATGTATGTCACGTGGTCATGTGTGTTCTTCCTCAGGAGTAGTAGTACGTATAGTGGCTCAGTCTGTGTACATACATTACTGCCAATCACCTGGAATGTGGGAGTGTATGCGTCATGTGACCATCATGTGACTGTCACATGGCCATCATGTGACCTGCAGGGTGGCCACAATGAGTGGTTGATGGTGGACAAGCACCTAGTTGACTTCACTGGCAGGACCTGCAACAAGCTGGGCGTCTCCTTTACTGGATTCAGGCATCAGAGGAACGGGTGTCGGCAACAGCGGCAGTCGTGAGTGACAGGGGAAATGAGAAATACGTAGATTCACATGACATTCCAATATCATTTTCTTACAGAAACCAAAGCCAACCAGTAATCCAACCTTTCTCTTTCTTCTTTTAGCTGTTTTCTAGTAACACCAAGGTCACTTTTCCTGCAAGCCAAGGTACATGCATACCTACGTACATATACGTACTTCACATCATCAGCTGTCACGCATCTCATTCACTGTTTGTCTATATTTTTTATGTGCGCAGGTGGACAAGGATGCCGGGCGCAAGACCCCCTACTTCCCCACTTTCTATGGTGACCTCCTGGGTCCCTTCCATGACCAAGGGATGGCTGAGGCACGGGAGATGGACCAAAACCTGACCTTCCGTCTTGTCTACCGGGCCACACACACACAGCAGAGCCTGGTCACACTCACATTCACAGCAGACAGTGTCTCCTTCGTGGAGAACTGGTGAGAGGGAGGCCATCCACTGCCCACACAGCAGACAAGCAACACGGCACCTCTAAGACTTGGTAGCTCACTTGTGGGAGCAGTTTGATCACTGATACCACCCTACTGTATGTATGCCTCCACTCTCTACCACACCCACATTGTTTCAGAGGTGATGATGGATTCAAACAGTGTATACTCCCCCATTCTACTATCCACCCGCTACAGGAGCCCGGGTCGAATCATTGAAACATTCATTCAGGACTTTGATGCACTTGGTGGGGCTGGACAGCTGTACATTCTTGTGCAGAACACAGGGTCGGTGACATCGGACTACTTCATCTCCATCGAGGACTGCTCGGACGGTATCATTCGTGTGTCAGACAGACACCGCAGCATTGACCCAAACCAGCACGGAGAATACATCTTTCAACTCTCTACTTCACTCAATGAGAACATGAACCATACCTGCCATGGTGCGTGTGTGTGTGTGTGTGTGTGTGTGTGTGTGTGTGTGTGTGTGTGTGTGTGTGTGTGTGTGTGTGTGTGTGTGTTGTTGAGGTTGACAGTGGTGATCATCCCCTCTGTTGTTTCTGCAGTGGAACTCTTTGACAACCGGGGCTCTGTTCTGGACAAGAAAGCTGTCCGCTTCTCAACCTTTAGAACATGCTACTGTGCTGGTCAGTGTGAGTGTGAGTGCAACGGAGAGACACAAATATCGGACTCCATCTTCTGCACCGATGATGACAAGCTGAACCCGTTCTGGACCCCTGAAGTGGTGGTGCGGCAGGAGTGCGCCCACTGCTGGTTCACAGATTCCCTCCGCAACCCATACAGTCTCTCTGTGTTTGTGGTCATGTGCCTCCTCTCCCTGGGCATGCTCAAGATGCTGTGCCTGCACACCTGCTGCAGAGCCAAGGACGGCCGGCCCATTGACCTCATCGGGATACTGCTGGGGACAGCCAGTCAGGAGCACACCAAACGGTGCACACACACACACACACGCACACACACACACACACACACACTACATGTATACATGTATAAGACATGAACATGGAAGAGTAAGTATTTCTTCCAGTAATGTTTATTTGCTCCATTCATTTCCTTGCCAACCCCTTGACTTCCCTTCCTGTTCCACAGCAAGTCTCGAAATGCCACTTTCCACTTCCTCCTGGGTGCCTGCTTTTTTGTGTACCTCCCCTTCCTCCCCATCCTGATGCTCCTCTGCAACTGGTGGAGGAAGAGGCAGGCGCGTCAGAGGCTTAAGAGGAGAGCGGAGAAGAAGAAACAGAGAATGATTAAGAAACGGAAGAAAGAAGTGAAGGCAATGAAAGGCCTTATGGTGACCAAAGGGCTGCAGCAGGAAGGTGTCACTTACCAGGAGATGATGACCCTGGTGGACGAGGGGTTGGAGGGGAGGAAGAAGAAGGCAGCCACAAAGCAACAACAAAAGGCCCTTGGTATGTGCAATACGCATGTACATACGTATGTTATTGGCCCTATATAGCACTGTGCCTTGGAGTCCATCACTGCACTCGCTCATGCATGGCTACTGTCCTCCTACGCAGTGGTGTCCTCATCATCATCGGACACCTCTGAACAGGACTTTGACTACACTACTAGCTCAGGAGATGACGTAAGCTGCTGCGCTTCTGTTAACTAGAAGACAAGCTGTTGAGTGTGCATGCGCTAATACACAATTTCATATATACTCTCCCTAACATTCATGCAGGATCTCATGCCAAGGAGGGTTGTTCGGCGACAGGGTGGTGGCGGGGGAAGGGGAGGAGGAGGGGGAGGTGGTTTCATGGAGCAGGTAGGGAAGGAGGCCAACAAGGCAATGACAAAAGAGGCAGTCAAAATGGGAATGGGAATGCTCTTTTAGAACAGACTGACAAGTCATGTGTATGTACATTCAGTGTATGAATCATCCCCTTCCCTCATACAAAAGTACTACAGAGGATTTTATACTAGCAAAGTACATGTACTGTACCTCATACAGTGTGCCAAGCAGATACATAATACACCCACACAAACATACAGATGCATCAGATGTCAGGTCACACATGCATTGGTGTGCTTGAGGACCCTGGCGTACGTACGTTTGTAGTAAGCTAGCTGCCCACACCATGCATAGTAGCAATTAGCAGAGCTAGTGCATTGGAATCACAGTAGCTAGTTAAAGTGCATGAGGGAGGTGTCTATAATTATACAAAGTGCTTCTTTGTATGGATATAATCAATCTCTACACAGCACACTACGCCACTTGCCGCCTTCATACAGTGCTGACATTAACAGCCATCACAGTAACCAAAGTGCAACAGCAGGTGGATGGGTGAACGGCTCCACAGCCGGCACATCACGCTGTGTGGGAAACATTGCTACAACAAACACAAGTCTATAAAGTATAAAGCATGGGCAGTTGAATTAGGCCATACACGACACACACAGAGGTGTTGATTGTCAGTGCTATACGAGATGTGCTAGTTAATCTCAACGTTAGCTGCGTTGATTTTCTTTTTGACCACCAAGAAGTGCTTTGTCAGCCACTCGTCTAGACGTGAGACAGAGTCATACTCACCCAGCTGGGGGAGGGGCAAGAGAAGAGACACACTTCATACGTACGTACATGGATACCATATATGTATGTACAAACCAGTGTTTATGTACGTACATACAAAGGTTTACAATGAGAGTACATCCCAATCTACATATGGGCATACGTAATGCACCAAACACTGCATAATTGTGTATTAGGAGGATGATAGTCAAGCCATGTATTGTGAATGAGATCGAACCATTTCTACTCTGTATGTATGTCTTAACATGCGCCATTCTGTATGGTATACACTGGTTATTTATAAGTGCTTACTGATGCAACAAATTTGTCCTCATCGCCTTCGTCGAATGCTTCAAACAATTTCTGTGAGTGATACGTAAGTGTACTGACTGACTTGAGCAGGCACAAGTGAATACTGGCAGTGTATGTATACGTACGTACAAATGTCTTGTGTGTGCAGCTTACCAATAACACCTTTTGCTCTCTTGTTCCCTCAAAACTCGGAAAGTGCTCAATATAACGGGCCATAGCTTCCTGGAGAGACAGGGGTAACTCTTCATGTGTGGTGTGTGGTGTGTGTGTTAATGTGCTTCACTCACTGATGCACGCTCGGCTCCCATCAATGCGAAATGACAGATAACCGCCTTAAAGTAGTAGTCCTTTGCCGAGTACTTGAGCAGCTGGTTCTCAGCAGAATAGTTGCCCAGCTTCAGAGAGCAAGAACACACTTTGTGACACGACAGGATGAAGAGCTGGGGAAAACTTAACATACATACTTAGGACATAGGACTCACATCTTCAAAGATCTGTGCACCCTTCTCGTAATTTCCCAAGTTGGATGACAGCATGGCCACCTTGAGAAAGCATTTATTTGCAGCACTGCACGAATACAAAAGAAAGTGTGAAGGAGGGGAGAAGGGGAAGGAGAGGAGGAGAAGGGGAAGGAGAGGAGGAGAAGGGGAAGGAGAGGAGGAGAAGGGGAAGGAGGGGAGGAGAAGGGGAGGAGGGGAGGAGAAGGGGAAGGAGGGGAGGGGAGGAGAAGGGGAAGGAGGGGAGGGGAGGAGAAGGGGAAGGAGGGGAGGGGAGGAGAAGGGGAAGGAGGGGAGGAGAAGGGGGAGGAGGGGAGGAGAAGGGGAAGGATGGGAGGAGAGGGAGGACCAGTGAAGCATGTGTCAAGTGTACTGTACACTGATATGAATGCCAACGGGCACGCAACTTCCAGCAGTCCTCAGTTCACTTCTCCTATTGTGTGTCAACATGTGCTTGTTGCCTGATGAAGCCATACATCAAAGCAAGCAACCATGGGTAAGCCTGGGGGATAGCACGTACTGAGGGTTAGTTAACAACCTGGGGTGTAAGTTATCACCCTGCAGCGTTAGTTATCACCCTGCGGGTTCAGTTACTGACTGCTGCTTCAAAATGGGCTCTTAATTATCTGCACCAATCACCTAGTCGGACCATTCTGTATTGCAAATGGTTGTCTTTGGTTGATATCCTGCTTGAAGGTCGTCGAAATCGTCGTTTGTTATGGTGAAGTCAAACCTGGACGACTTTGCAGGACCCGAACAGGCGTTCTTCGTGAAGCGCTTCGCCAATTCACTTGTCTACGGGACGGAATAAAGTATTTGCAAATAGCCATAGTAACGTTCGGGTAGTTCGTTCGATAAGTCGATTCGACGGGCGAAGTTTGAGCTACGCTCTAGTCCGTTCGAATTGCAACAAGCTAGTTATAACAAGGCCCCTCGGGCGCTTGGCTGATTACCATGTTATAACTATTACATGTGTGCTCTTAACACATGCACCAGTGTAAGAAGCAGCCACAAAAATGTGACTGAAGGCAACATAACACAGTGCTGTGTGAGTGTGTGTGTGTGTGTGTGTGTGTGTGTGTGTGTGTGTGTGTGTGTGTGTGTGTGTGTGTGTGTGTGTGTGTGTGTGTGTGTGTGTGTGTGTGTGTGGCTGTGGCTGTAAGCATGCACAGGCAGCGCACACCTTCTTTGATTCTCTCCTTTGAAGAAATCTGCAGCCTTCTCATATTCTTCCACTGCCTGTACAGGAAACAAGGAGAGAGGAGCAGGGGAGGTGGGGGAAGTGGACCAGCTAGCTATGCACATTCAGGGCCGGCCATAAGTGGCTACTATGCCAGATCCAACCTGTGCCCCTATAACAATGTATGCCAGATTCCAACCTGTGCCCCTACAACAATGTATACCAGGTTCCAACCTGTGCCCCTACAACAATGTATACCAGGTTCCAACCTGTGCCCCTATAACAATGTATGCCAGATCCAACCTGTGCCCCTACAACAATGTATACCAGGTTCCAACCTGTGCCCCTATAACAATGTATGCCAGATCCAACCTGTGCCCCTACAACAACGTATACCAGGTTCCAACCTGTGCCCCTATAACAATGTATGCCAGATCCAACCTGTGCCCCTATAACAATGTATGCCAGATCCAACCTGTGCCCCTATAACAATGTATGCCAGATCCAACCTGTGCCCCTATAACAATGTATGCCAGATCCAACCTGTGCCCCTATAACAATGTATGCCAGATTCCAACCTGTGCCCCTATAACAATGTATGCCAGATCCAACCTGTGCCCCTATAACAATGTATGCCAGATTCCAACCTGTGCCCCTATAACAATGTATGCCAGATCCAACCTGAGCCACTAGCAAAGTCAGTCACTAACAGTGTAGCAATGACACTGGCTGAACAACTCTTAAGCGTGACTGAGGGTCTAATAGCCCATAGGGTCTATCTATGTAAGTATGTACAGGGTTCACCATATGGGTGAATGGTGAATGGTGAATCATGACCTATGTAGCCATCACATCCCACCTGCGTGTAAGTTGCTAGCTTCACAGCCTGAAAAGGAATTACACAGAAGTACACACCACCTTGCACTCACTCGCTGACAACACACATTCCACCACTTCAGCAATGCCAACACAAATTGTCAAATCAGTGGGAACCCATTACAAACACACTCCCAGCCCAGGATGGACACATGCTGCTGAAGCCACTGCGACCCTTTGTGCATGGACTAATTATGTGCCGTAGTGGGTCTTCTGAGTGGTCTCAGTGCCTCAACCTATGTACGATAGTGCTGTTGATTGTGATCCTATGAACCCTGTGTAGACATACTGTAGGCGGATGTGCTCAGCAATACTGAATAGTGTATGGAGTCCTGTCACAAGTGGGAGACCATCTGCCTCTGCTGATCTCCTTGCTCAGTTAGTCTCTAGTCCAGTTTTGTACGGAGTTGACAAGGGGCTACACGGCGAAACGTCCTGCAATCAGATACTATTGATTGATTGATTCTGCTACGTATATGAAAGGGTAAGCTAGTGAGCTTATAACACAGCATCAACTTCAATAAGGTACAGGACGTTTCGATCCGTAGATCTTCTTCAGCTGTTGATACATACAGCATGAGCATACAGCTGAAGAAGATCTACGGATCGAAACGTCCTGTACCTTATTGAAGTTGATGCTGTGTTATAAGCTCACTAACTTACCCTTTCATCACGACCACACAGCAATGAACCTCTACGATGCTACGTATAAGCCCATCAAGATCTTTTGCTAGTTGTCACAACATAGCACTGAGCCCCTATGCACAATATCAGATCAGATGGTCTCTGTTGCTCCCATGGCAATGCAGTGCACACTCATTCCTGTGCTGCCACTAGTGACCCACACTCTCTGAGGAACCACACACCAAAGGGAAAGGAAGAGGGCGACAGGCCCTGTATAGCTGCAGCAAGACACTGATGACAGTTGTTCCCAATAAGCAGAGATCAATTGAGGCATGACTGTGTGGGTAAACCACCTCTGAGCTGATTAGCTGTCCACACTTCGCTCATACGTAACTTCAACAGTATGACATGAAAACCATTCCCTTATATAGGATATCTATCATTAGGCCACATACACTGAGCCCAAACAAGAGAAAAACAATTGTGCTTGGCCCTTCCACCTTTGTCAAGGATGGTATGGGGAGACACAGTCACTGCTTATATAGTCAGTCACTGCTGAGATATAGTCACTGCTACTAAACAACAGGGCAGGGTCATTCCACCCCACCCTCCCCTCCCCCCAGACACACTGTGACACTGCTTCCATGCAGGCTGGATTGGGGCAGCACTACCAGCGACTAACCTAGCTTTACACTATCCCTCACTGTGCAACACTTCCTCCACTACGAAACAAGTCAACACTGCGCAATTCCAAATACATGCATAGGCATGGAATGACGCAATTTCACATGAACTGAACAATCTAGTGCCCCTAGTCTCGTACTTGGTGGTGCCAGCTACCAAAGGATACACATGGAGCACACACGGCTGTGCTACAGCTGCTACTCACTAGTACGTACGTACATGCGTACGTACATCACCATCACAACCTTCACTGCACCATGCACTAGCAATTTCTACCCAACACTCAACCACACATGAAATAATGTAAAACACACCTTTTCAGTGTCGCTATCCCCTCCCCGAGCCTCGTAGATTTCTGCAATGGTCTGCAGGTGTTTGGCAGCGACCATAAACCTCCCCAGCTCCATGAAGAGGCCTGAGGCCTCCCTGTAGCACTCCACGGCACCAAGGGAGTCGCTGTCCTTCATAAGGTTGCCGGCATCCACCAGTGTCGTGGCAGCCTCGTGGTTCCATGTGAGCTTCTTGAACACACGCGCTGCTTCTCTGTAGGCATTCCCAGCAGCTACAAGGGACAGATGAAGGAGACCAGGGTAGGAGGAGCAGGTAGAAAGTAAAAACTGTAACTCTAATTCAATTTCTGCAAAGCTGTAAGAAAATGAAGCTAGCAGCATTTTCAGCAACATGGATGCCATACATAATTAAGGAACAGGTGATGTCTGCAAATCTCACAAAACAAACCTTACGACAATGACAACGAAGACAACAACACTATCAATCAATACATCAATACTGAAGCTTATGTACAGAGTCCAGATGTCCATTCAGCCTTGGTAAGTATCGCTAATTATGCTGATTCAGTTACTTATTCACAATGCTAATCCTGCTACCTTCTACTACAATGCTAATACGTACCATCATCACATGATCAGACCCAGCACTGTATACTGGCCTGCTATCAAACAGTGTCCTACACCAAGATACATACATAGCTCACTAACTGTACACATGCCTTACACACCTACTTACAAAGTGAGCTGACATGGGCATGTACGTATGTATGTACTACACACTTGTGTACACACTATGCACATGGGCATGCAGTGCCACCTGTGGATTGCTTGTTGGCCTTGTAAATGTTGCCCGCCTTCTGGAACAACTCAGCTGCCTCTTCCAGCTTACTGGATGCACCACTGTACATTGAAAAGAGAGGGAGGTTGTGCAACATACCAAACACCAGCACAATTGTCTTAATTCTGAATAGAATTCCCCCCAAATTCTAAATGTGCAGGTGACTTGATGCTATCTGCATTAGTAGTCCTTGGATAAGTAGTGAAACCTGTAAGTTGGAGACCTTAGCACACAGGGGTGTGATCAAGAAGTGAGCTTTACCAAATGTTAGCATGTAGGTAGGGGGCTGGCTACCTTGCCCTCTTTCCATTATGTACGTATGGGAAATGAACTTTCTGCTGCTTCTACGTATTTGTTAAGCGACTATGCATTGTCTTCAAACTTGGAGGATTTGCTACTCGCCTTAAGGACCGCCAACGCAGCAGACAGAATCAAACCACCCGTACATTTGAAAAGTTTGGGTGGGTTTTATACGTCATGTCCCATTCTAAAAACAACAACACAACTCTCACACTCCACACAGCTGCCACACTCCACACAACTGCCACACTTCATACAGCTGCCACACTCCACACCACTGCTACACTCCATACAGCTGTCACACTCCATACAGCTGTCACACTCCACACAACTGTCACACTCCACACAACTACCACACTCCACACAACTGCCACACTCCACACAACTGCCACATTCCACACCACTACCACACTCCACACAGCTGCCACACTCCACACCACTGCCACACTCCATACAGCTGTCACACTCCATACAGCTGTCACACTCCACACAACTGCCACACTCCACACAACTCCCACACTCCACACAACTGCCACACTTCATACAGCTGCCACACTCCACACCACTGTCACACTCCATACAACTGTCACACTCCATACAGCTGCCACACTCCACACAGCTGCCACACTCCACACAGCTGCCACACTCCATACAGCTGTCACACTCCACACAACTGCCACACTCCACACAACTGTCACACTCCACACAGCTGCCGCACTCCACACAGCTGCCACACTCCATACAGCTGCCACACTCCACACAACTGCCACACTCCACACAACTGCCACACTCCACACAACTGCCACACTCCACACAACTGCCACACTCCACACAACTGCCACACTCCACACAACTGCCACACTCCACACAGCTGCCACACTCCACACAACTGCCACACTATATACAGGTCCACACAGATCCATCATAGTGATAATGGCATGCAGGACAACTTGAAACAAGGTACCAAGTTGAATCATGCAGAAAATGGTAGACAGTTCATCAACCATTTAACCCGATGTCCTGGCCCTGCTTCATGCAGGAGTGGTCCTACAGATGTCTTAGCCAAGGCATCCCCATTGCAGAACCTCCCCCTTCCCCCTTCCCCCCTGTCTGTTCTGTGTTGTTTAGTACAAAGTGCTGCAATGTCATCTTATCACTTTACACCCCAGTAGTGTCCTGGTGTGTAAGAGAGTCTACTGTAGTGCGCAGTAGGAATCTCGCGGCACTTGAGTGCAAGACGACCCCTTCTACTACCACCCACGTACGCTGTAGGTCCACGCGCGCTACTTCAGCGAACAGGCTCGAACAGTGACTCCTAGCATCGGCCCTCGCATATATACCGGATACAGCGTGAAATAACAGAGGGCGAATATGCACCACAGTGACCACGCTATTGTACGCACATGCACACATGCTGTAAGGTTGGTACAACAAGGCGCTAAAGTATGCCAATCCCTGTACCATACCATATCTCAGTGAGTCTCATCCAATTGTCCTGTACGCTTTGCCATCTCTCAAGTGCGTACAACTCACCCGAACAGCTTTCCTAGAAAGCTTGCCGATGACTGCTCCTTCATCGTCGCGTCGTACATTATCTTTTCGGCTCTCTTATCTTGGGCAGCAGACTGGGAGTCTGTGCCACCCTCTTGGTCGGGTGACTTTTCGGCCATTTTGTTCCGTCTCACCAGTTGGAAGAAAATGGCGTCGAGCAAAATGTCTGCATGCGGTCATGCAGCCTACGGCGACCCGTCAGTGGATTCATCTTATCAGATCTTGGATGACGGGACTACGGGGGACCTTCTGTATAGCTTAAGGAGACACAATCCCGAAATGTACACTCACTATGAGGGGAAGGAGAAGACGCCGAAGGAGATGAAAGAGGCTGTACTTCGGAGCGAGCGACTGCAGCGTGTGATGGAGCAGGCGAGCAGACAGGGTAACGGTAGCGGTGGTAGTCATAAATGATTCAGTGCAGATGCAGCCGTTTCGCACCATTAGGTAGCTGTTCTATATACTGTAACTACTTCATGCCACTTGGTGGTGGTTAGCTAGTCTGGTGTACGTGCGCATGAACACTGTGTAGTGAGTGTGATGGTGAGTGTTAAATAGGTGTTGTTTCATGCACTGTAGATTTCACAGCAGAGTGGGCGGAGCAGGGCAGAGGTTGAAGCAGAGGTGCATGCGCTCTTGGAGGAGATGGGCCACAAGTTTTTCATGCCGGCCCTCCGAATGCTGGCCTTTGTCATCCGCAAGGGACTGAGGCACATCAGCAAAGGGATTTACGTCAATAAGGAAGGAGTGGATATGGTATGCGGGTCACAGAACAGTGTGGTGGTGCTTATGGCACTCACAATGCATACCATTACCACTATGTGGCCTTTTTTAGTCTTGCGTATATAGCCAGACTGCCATTTTGATTAGAGCAGAAATTGTCATCCACACGTAGCAAACCAATATTATATATATATGCACTGCATATATTCATTTGTGTGTGTGTGTGTGTGTGTGTGTTTATAATGGACAGAAAAATGTGTACGAAAAGGTAAAAGCAATACCAGATTGTTTCAAGCAAGCATTAAAACTGTATGCAGTGTGTGTGTGTGGTTTGGGCTTGGAAAGTTGCATACAGCAAACGTGTATATATGTAGTCAAGCTCATTTCTTAATAGTCTCTCACTGGGTGTAGGCTCATTTATTTAGACCCTTTGGGGTAGACTTCAATTTCCGTTAGTTGGGGGGCGTGGTGTGCTAGCAAATGTTGCTGCAATTCTCTACACCGGAACCCTGTAACAAGCTCTGTCCTGCCAAGCGACTGGTCCACTGGCTGCCGAATGAGAGCGCCGGTTCCCTCAGCCTGACCCCTCTCCTGACAGTAGATACACGAGAAGCACTTCCCCATGGTGCAGTGTGCAACCTACAGAAGACAGGTGAACCTACTGTGACCAGGTCTCAGTCTGATATGTATAGTAGCAATGTTCAAATAAACTGATGTGAAATGGTGCATCACTCACTACGGTACAAATCTCACCCATCAATATGACCTAGTGTGAGTCAGATCAAATGCAGTATTGTGTCGTGTTCCAACAATACAACATGCAAGATGGCCTGCTACATCAACGATCAGATTTGTAGTATAGAAGAGCTGGCATGGCCTGGTGTGAGTATGCCATACCGCAAAATTTTGCGGAAGAAAATTTTGCAGTTTCGTTCAAAGTTAAAGACTTTGCGGTTGAAATTTTGCGATTTTGTTGAAAAATTAGGCTTGTTTCGTTTAGGGGAGAACATTTTGCGAAGTAAAAATTTCACAAATTTGGCCAAATCGCGAAAACCGCAAACTTAAAACCTTGTGAAATATTTCCGCTATACAGTACTCACCAGTCTCGCTGCTATGTGCTGTGGCAGGTGCTGTTGAACAGACTGGGTCCACTTTAACTCAAGGTGCCTTTCTACTTGCACAACAGTAACACTGTGTGGCTGCCTAGCCTGAGAGGCTCACACAAACTGAAACTTGCTTTCCAGCTGCTCACACAAACTGAAACTTGCTTTCCAGCTGCCTCGCGCACCTTTTTATAGCCTGTTGGACGTGGATAGAATGTATGGATTGTAGAGGTGGCATGCCTACTGAAGAAGCTATGGAGTGTGCTGCCTGATTGTGGACTGTAGTTAGTTAGTTAGTTAGTTAGTCCACACCGCCTGCCAGGAAAGTGTGAATGCGGCAGTTCTTTCTCTGTCGACCATGCCCTCAACTGCCCCAAGGGTGCTTTCCCAACCATCAGGCACAATGAGCTTAGGGATCTTACAGGTAACCTCCTCGCTGAAGTGTGCCCTGATGTCTGCATTGAACCAGTTCTGCAGACGTTGGGAGGTGAGACCTTCAACCATTTGTCTGCAAATCAAGAGGATCATGCAAGATCGGACATCAGAGCAAGAGGATTCTGGGGATCTACGCATCAATGCGCATTTTTAGACATTAAGGTGTTCAATCCTAACGCGCAGACGTATAGACGGTCATCCCTTGAATCCTGCTATAAACGCGAGGAGAAGAAGAAGAAGCAGGCCTATGAACAGAGAATCTTGGATGTGGAACATGGAACGTTCACTCCACTTGTGTTCAGCACCTCTGGCGGAATGGGAAGGCTTGCCCGGACATTTTATGCCCGTCTTGCCCACCTCCTATCCATCAAACGACAGACCAGATATGCAGCAACAATGGGACTGATCCGGTGCAAAATCAGCTTCTCTCTGATGAGAGCAGCAATCATGTGCCTTCGTGGAGCTCGATCAAGTGCCAATCATGCAAGCAGAGCCTGTGACAGCATTCATCTGGCTGTCACAGAAGGACATCTTACTTATTAAACCACTATTTGATCCACTGTACAATGCATGCTATAAACAATGAACGAATATTGTTGTAACTGTATGTTTGACTTGTGCATTATTGTGTGAAAAAGTTAGTCCATTGCTCCCTCCTTCACTGGGTGAAGTCATTTGACTGTAGTTAGTCCATTGCTCCCTCCTTCACTGGGTGAAGCCATTAGACTGTAGTTAGTCCATTGCTCCCTCCTTCACTGGGTGAAGCCATTAGACTGTAGTTAGTCCACTGCTCCCTCCTTCACTGGGCGAAGCCATTAGACTGTAGTTAGTCCACTGCTCCCTCCTTCACTGGGTGAAGCCACTAGACTGTAGTTAGTCCACTGCTTCCTCCTTCACTGGGTGAAGCCATTAAACTGTAGTTAGTCCACTGCTCCCTCCTTCACTGGGTGAAGCCATTAAACTGTAGTTAGTCCACTGCTCCCTCCTTCACTGGGTGAAGCCATTAAACTGTAGTTAGTCCACTGCTCCCTCCTTCACTGGGTGAGCCATTAAACTGTAGTTGCTGTATTCTCTCTAAAAATTCGTCACTCTAAATATTCGTCACCCGCTAAAAACCTGTCTAAATGCATTCTAATTGCTGACGAATTTCCGGTTTCATATATTTGTCACATCGCTCTAATAATTCGCCAGCCAGGAAGTATGGGGTGCCATCTGTCAAATAAATGGAGTCCAAATGCACCACCAAAACTGTGATGTTTAGTAAATATCCGCGATATTTATTATATATCCATGACATTTATTAAATAACAGTGATATTTATTAAATATCGATGATATTTATTAAATATCCATGATATTTATTAAATATCCATGATATTTATTTATATATTATCTTGATATTTAGTGTCATGTGATAATGCCAGATGACCACATGCTGATGGTAATGACGTAATTATGGTAGAGCATGAATCATAGGGTTTATCACGCGAATATATAATAAATATCGCGGACATATAATAAATATCGCGGATATTTCATAAATATCATAGTTTTGGTGGTGCATTTGGACTCCATTTATTTGACAGATGGCACCCCATAAGGAAGGGTATTCCAATATTTCGTCACAAAACGGCCTCTCGCTGCGCCGCAGTCAAATTCTTCCTTGCTAGTTGTCTTTTTGTGAGGTATACACAAAGACAACTCGCGAGCATAATATGTTAAGGCTTCAATCTCGCTCCTTGTTGTTGTGTACTCGGGAGAGAACTAACGCGAAATGGATGCGACTGCGGATTACCCGTCTTCCCCCTACCTGTCCGATGTGGACGCTTCAGAGAGTGCTCCAAGTACTCCCGAGCCTAACCTGTCAGATCCACGGTCTCCGCGGCTGAGCGATGCTGCCAATTTCTCGAACAGCAGTGATGTAGTCTGCATCAGCAGTGGCGAGAGCGACGAACCTCCATCACCAAAGAAGAAACTTACGGCTTCTTCAAGTCCGCCAAAACGAGGACGCCAGCATTCCCAAACGCTCTCCGTCAATATGACCCTCAGCCTGGAGGAGCACAGAAGCAAGCGTCAGCTACTGATGCGCAGCAGTCGGTGGATCACCCTACAGGTAGCAGACGAACTCTTCCCCGACTGTCGGCGCTCAGGAGTCTTTGTAAATGTGAACTCGAACTGCTGTCCATACGTTGAGTTAAAAACCCGCTATTTCGTCTCAAGAAACGCCCCTAACGAAACGCTCCAAGGTTTCGCCGTCCGCTCTAATGTTTCGTCGTGATAATCTAAATATTCGTCACCCTCGGCCATCTTGCTCATTCCAATTCTAATGGTGACCAAGTGACGAATTTTTCTGGCCACAGTTGGTGACGGATTTTTAGAGAGAATACGGTAGTTCACTTGCTCCCTCCTTCACTGGGTGAAGCCATTAGGCTGTAGTTAGTCTGCTCCCTCCTTCACTGGGTAAAGCCACTAGACTGTAGTTAGTCCACTGCTTCCTGTGCTCCCTCCTCACTGGGTGAAGCCATTTGACTGTAGTTAGTCCACTGCTCCCTCCTTCACTGGGTGAAGCCATTAGATTGCTTCGATTGAGCAGGTGTCTGAACGAAACACAGTGGAAGCTCCAAACTATCCCACAAACAATGATAGCAGGCAGCAAAAGAGAGGACAACTGGCAACTACTCTTCCTCCAAACTCGATAATTTCACAAGACCCAAAAGAGGTCTATAGTCACATCCACAGCAGTTCCCCCCTCTCTCTCTTCCTTCTATATCCAACTCATCTGCTTATCCCATAGCCATAGCTGCACCTGGAACTGGAAATTGTTACACATTCCTCTTCCTGCGGACTTTGGCCTATTAGCCCCGATCCAGACATAATGTAACCAAGTGGACTTTTTTCCTTTCTAGCATCTATAGTATGTACATGTCACACCATGCACATACTGTATACAAGCAACTGTACATAGCCACATTACTTCTAAGCCTTTAGCTTGGTCAGGCTCGTCCCCACAAAGCATCTGTCTCAATTTTAGATCATAACTGGACCTTGTGGGGTACATGAATCTATTATGCTGTTATACTGTAGTCAGTGTAGAACCCTGTATGCACCCTTCAGTGCAGTACAGCACATCTGGCATTGTTGCTCTCTCTACTTCCATCTCCTTCTTCATGCCAGGTCAAGGAGGCTGTTCGCAAGTGGCCTGTAGTCCTGCTGCCCTCCCATCGCAGCTACCTCGACTTCCTCCTTGTCTCCTACGTGTTCCTCCACTTCAACCTCCGTCTGCCTGTCATCGCAGCAGGACAGGACTTCATGGAGATGGCTGGTGTTAGCGCCTTCCTCAGGAGGAGTGGTGCCTTCTTCATGAGGCGCACATTTGGCTCTGACCAGCTCTACTGGTCGGTGTTCACAGAGTACGTCCAGCAGCACCTCCTGCGGGGCTACGCACCAGTGGAGTTCTTCATTGAGGGGACACGGAGCAGAACGGCAAAGTCCCTCCACCCCAAGCTAGGTCTGTGCAGAGCCCTTTGGTTGGTTGCTATTGGTTACAGCATTGTAGTGTGCATGTTCTACTGGCCAATCACATCACCTTGTGGTGCTTGCCCTAATGTGATGGACTGCCACACTGGTGACGGTCATTAGTAGGTGCACAGAATGGTTAGTATGATTTCTGATTTGCGTGCCTTCAGCCTTTGCACACTGTGAGAAGCATTGCAAGTGGATGCCATGTGGTCCTTCAACTCACTTTTCACTTTCCCCCTCCTGCCCTCCATGCACTCCACTGTCTTCTCCATCACCCAAACTCCACTCCTCTTTCCACCTTCCACTCTCCTCCCCCTCCCCCTCCACTCTCCCCCTCCACCCTCCACTCTCCCCCTCCCCCTCCACTCTCCCCTTCCCCTCCACTCTCCCCTCCCCTCCACTCTCCCCTCCCCCTCCACTCTCCCCTCCCCCTCCACTCTCCCCCTCCCCCTCCACTCTCCCCCTCCCCCTCCACTCTCCCCTCCCCTTCCACTCTCCCCCTCCCCCTCCACTCTCCCCCTTCCTTCATTATTCCTCTCCCCTCCCCACCCCTCTAGGTCTACTATCGGTGATCATGGAGCCCTACCTCTTGGGCCATCTTGCTGATGTCATGCTTGTTCCCATCAGCATCAGCTACGAGCGGACACTGGAGGAGGAGCTCTTCTCGAGGGAGCTGCTGGGAGTGCCCAAGCCAAAGGAGTCTACTAAGGTAAAATCCACACACAAATCTACAGATTTTTGTGTGGATACGTCATTAATTTTAGTGAATGACCAACTTGTAGAAATGCCTCACAGGTATCCCATAGGACAGGGCTTCTGTTGCATCCACATCACCTGCTTGATTAACTATCACTCTCTTTCCTTTTACTAACAATGTTAACCTATATGGCTGCCTATTATCGACTCTGCTCAGACTCTACCTCGTATTTCGGAACAAATAAATATAAATAGAATACGAAGTGATTGGTGTTTACCCACCTAAGCATGGTGATGCAATAATAGTTAGGAGCAGCAGTATGTTTCCCTTTTGTCTGTTTTGCATTGAACTGGTACCCGGATGGCAAATAGATCTTGATGAGCATATACAGTTTGTAAGCAGTTGACAAAGCCCTACGTGACCAAAATGTCCTGCAGTCAGTTGGTATTGATTGATTGATTGATTCTGCTACATATGTACGTATATGCTCATCAAGATGTATTTGCCAGATGCCACAATGTAGCAATGAGTCTGTACATCAGTATCATTGGTACCCGATGGATGCTTGGGGATTGAGAACGTCACTAGACAAGTAGATAGAGGGACAGGTGTCGATTGTCACAAAATTACCAAACGTTTCGGCCCAATCTAGAGCCTTCATCAGTGGTAGACTACCACATCTACCACTGATGAAGGCTCTAGATTGGGCCGAAACGTTTGGTAATTTTGTGACAATCGACACCTGTCCCTCTATCTACTTGTCTAGTGAAGTTCTCAATCCCCAATTATGTCTACACCTAGCCACACAGAGATTTTCAAATTGGTACTGGATGCTTGCATAACTAGATTTTCTACAGTTGTTGTTGTTTGTGTCCTATGTGTGTGTGTGTATTCTTCAGAGCACTCTATTCTGTATAATCTCATGTGGTTAGCTGCCATTGGTAATGTTTGCCGTGGTTGCCGTGGTTTCTTCTATGTATAGGGGTTATTTAAAGCCACAAGTATTCTGTCAGAGGATTATGGCAGGATCTTCATCACCTTCAACACACCAATGTCGCTTCACGACTACTTTCTGTCATTGGGTGTGAGCAGCAGTGGGCGTGCCCTGTTGCTAAGGGGTGTGTCGACCGGACAGGCAGAGAGCAGAAAGCTGGTCCTGGAAACAGGCTACGAGGTCATTGCAAGGATTCATCGTGGACTGAAGTTGCCGACATCAGCACTTGTGGCAACCATTCTTCTGCACAACACATCCGGTCTGCAGTTGGGTGAGATGGGGAGACTATCGTTCACAGACCTGTCATGCATGGTTGGAGGGGATGAAGTTGTAGTGATTCTAATTGCATTAACTGCATACAAAATGCATGCAATACGTACCAGCTGTTGGGGGTCTGGTTCAACAAGCAGGCAAGTGTGGCCGATTTCACAAACTAGCCATGACGCTTGATAAGGATACGTACAAGTGCATCGTCTGCACGTACTTGAGTGTGTGGTTTGTTAGTTTTCTTGCAAGGGACTTATTTCCATCTCCCTGTATGTAGATGACCTTGTGAAGCATGCAGTGGACTTATCATGCAAAGTGACAGTGCATGGTGGGAAGTTGATGGAGACTGCTTTGGACAGAGAAGTGGTGGCCACGACCTGTGCCCGCCTTCATGCCTCCGTGGAGGTCCTTCCAGATGGGGTGGTTCGGCCACTTGCCAGGCTGCCGCAGGGTCTACCACTGCAGGGACCACAGATTGCAAAGGGCCTCACTGACATAACACAGTTGTCCATTGACAGTGGTGAAATGGATGTGCTCTTGAATGTGGCCACCGTTCACTTGACACTGGCCCACTACCGCAACCAGCTGCTCCACCTCTTTGCAGCAGACATGGTTCTTGCAGCTGCCCTGCAGGGCGGGGCCGACAAGGGTGAGTGGCTGGGAAGTTGCTGGGTTTTCCCATAGCCTACATAACTTGAGGTGCTATCATAGGGGCTCATGCTGGCTGGAACTCACCTGTTATGCTTTAAAGGAATGTACAGTCTCTTTGGAGGTACCTGTGTGTACACGTCTTGTCTGGTTGCAGACTTATGTTGTGTTATCAGGATGTAGTGTTTTGACTGGTAATGACTCGTACGTACATCATGACTGACGCAGACTCGTGTCCATACATCCTGGACTCGTGTTATCAGATGTAGTATTGTGCTAGTTGCTGTCTGGTGCTGTAGGTGCTCCACCCTACAGAGGGACTGGTGTGTGGTATGTATGTATGTAACACTGCAGTAATTTTATGTTGTACACTTACTGCTTGGAATTTGGTGCTGTATCAGCTGTGTAGCTACTATTCAAGCCTACACATACATACGTATGTACGTACGTGTGTACTTGTTTGTGAGTGGGTGGGTGTATTGTTACAATATGGTGAGATGACACTGTTGTCATGTGGACTGAGCTTCACTTGTGCCCTTGAGGTGCATAAACCTGTTCCTGCTATGTCATCTGACCTTCTTTCCTTCCTCAGGAGCTGTCTTTGAACGGTACAAGATGCTAACTGCTGTGCTTGACAAAGAGTTCATCTTCCCAAGGGGTGAATCAACAGAGCTGGTAAATACACAGTGTGTTCTGTAGCTGAAGAAGTTGCACATGCACATCCATTCTCCATCCCATGTCGGACTGACCTTTGTTTTTGTTCTTCCCATAGCGGTTTCAACAAGTGCTTCAATCCTTTGTGGACCGAGGCATGATAAAGCTGCAATACTCAAGGAGGGACCCCGCTGCAGCTCTCATTGCAGCGAGGGATGCTAAGGCAGTGCAATTTCTTGCAGACCTGGTGTACCCCTTTGTGGCCGGGGTGTGGGTGAGCAGGAGACACATGTACACAAGGACTGCTAGAGCTGCATGCAGTGATTGCCTATATATGAGGCTCGTGTGTGTGTGTGTGTGTGTGTGTGTGTGTGTGTGTGTGTGTGTGTGTGTGTGTGTGTGTGTGTGTGTGTGTGTGTGTGTGTGTGTGTGTGTGTGTGTACGTGTGTGTGTGTGTGTGTGTGTTGTGAGTGTGTGTGTGTGTGTGTGTGTGTGTGTGTGTGTGTGTGTGTGTGTACATGACAGCTGTACCTTGAGGACCCGCACTTTCTTTCGCCCTGCACCCCCCTGCCACACTACTTCTCCTCCCACTTCCCACACCCAGATAACCTGTGGCCATCTTCTCACGCTCTCTGGTGGTGTTGATAGCGTGGCCGGTGTGTTGAAGCGGACACAGCTCCTGGCTGCCAAGTGTGTGATGAGTGGTGCCGTCCGGTCTGCAGAGGTGCTCTCTCTTGATCTGGTGCGCAACACCCTCGCTGCACTCACCCAGATGGCATTGTTGTCGCAAGTGCAGGGGTGAGGGTTTTGTGCCTGTAAGGAGGGGGAGGGGCTTGTGGCTGTAGGGTGGGGGAGGGGCTTGTGCCTGTAGGGCGGGAAAGGGGCTTGTGCCTGTAGGGAGGGAGAGGGGCTTGTGCCTGTAGGGTGGGGGAGGGGCTTGTGCCTGTAGGGTGGGGGAGGGGCTTATGCCTGTAGGGAGGGGGAGGGGCTTGTGCCTGTAGGGTGGGGGAGGGGCTTATGCCTGTAGGGAGGGTGAGGGGCTTATGCCTGTAGGGTGGGGGGAGGGGCTTATGCCTGTAGGGAGGGGGAACAGCTTATGCCTGTAGGGTGGGGGAGGGGCTTGTGCCTGTAGGGTGGGGGAGGGGCTTATGCCTGTAGGGAGGGTGAGGGGCTTGTGCCTGTAGGGTGGGGGAGGGGCTTATGCCTGTAGGGAGGGGGAGGGGCTTGTGCCTGTAGGGAGGGGGAGGGGCTTGTGCCTGTAGGGAGGGGGAGGGGCTTGTGCCTGTAGGGAGGGTGAGGGGCTTATGCCTGTAGGGTGGGGGGAGGGGCTTATGCCTGTAGGGAGGGGGAACAGCTTGTGCCTGTAGGGAGGGTGAGGGGCTTATGCCTGTAGGGAGGGTGAGGGGCTTATGCCTGTAGGGAGGGTGAGGGGCTTATGCCTGTAGGGAGGGTGAGGGGCTTGTGCCTGTAGGGTGGGGGAGGGGCTTGTGCCTGTAGGGTGGGGGGAGCAGATTATGCCTGTAGGGAGGGGGAGGGGCTTGTGCCTGTAGGGTGGGGGAGGGGCTTGTGCCTGTAGGGAGGGGGAGGGGCTTGTGCCTGTAGGGTGGGGGGAGCAGATTATGCCTGTAGGGTGAAGGGAGGGGCTTGTGCCTGTAGGGAGGGGGAGGGGTTCTCAGAATAGTGCCATTGTGTAGCTGGTGAGTTGCTCCCAAATTCCTTGTCATATATCATTTGATTTAAAATGGCAGTCACTTAGGCTTAGGATTGTTAATCAGCAATGCCATCAGATTTGGCATTCTCCTTTTGAAGTCATTGTTGGATATGGTTCTGCTGTAAATGGATTTCTGGGAAAGTCCACTATTGGATATTCATTGTGTGGAATTTTGCATTGCTGTGGCCTTGTCTGCATGCACATGTCTGTTATGTTATCGTATGTCAACAAACAGGCCTTGGCACTACAACGTATCCCATTGAGAGAAGTAGCCATTCACTACTGTCTGGCCACATCATTGATGCCATTGGCATTTACTCTGTGTCCTAATTGTCACAAACAGTTGTCTTCAATGCCTTGTCACTGCTTTTGGCATGAGGCCATTTGCCGCCCATGACCCCCAGAGATGATGAAATGGCAGTGGAGCAGGGTGAAGTGCCACTCCCAGCAGCGTACATATACGTTGGTATGTACCTTCTAAGGCTAACAGCACGTAGACAATGAACTGGAACAAATGCTTGATTCCGTAGCGTAGCAGGAAGTATGCTTGCTAGTGACACAGAAGTACCTCAAATGTAACTTGTGGACACTGAAGCCACTTAGGGTTTTTACGTTGGAAGCAAAGATATACAGTGCAGCTATGCAGTGACAATAACGTTTTATGTTAATTTATGATTGCACAACAGAATAGACAATTTTGCATCCTTTTAGATTATAAGTCTTTCCATCCAACAACTACGGGCTTCATGAAGCTCCCCATGGATGTGTTATGTGTGGAACCAGTAGAGTGGGTCCGAAGGTAGTCTTGCGCATCAGCCATTTGATTGAACAGTACGTAGGTTGAAAAGGATCTTTTGAAAGTTGCACTTGTGCGGCAGGTCTGAGTGTGGGACATGTAGCAGTGTGGCTTCTGCAGTTTGCTAACAAGCCTTCAGAGATGTGTCTAGAGAGGACAAGGGAGATAATTGTGGCATTCATCTCCAAGCAGTAATTGTTTTGGCATCCTCTCATCCTTCATTTTTCCCACATGACCCAGCCACTGCAGCCTCCTGTCCATGATGCTGCAGTGGCTGGGTGATGGGAAGATTGAAGGATGACAGGATGCACACACACACGCAGTCAGAAAAAGGCATTGACAGAGCACTGCTGTGTGTCTGACATGGAAAGGGTCGCTGTGTGTTTTGGTGGAAAGTGTCACCATGTCATGTACATTGTTAGTCTCCATGTGTTTTTACCCATTTTGCTTTCATAATCTCTTGCAGTGAGTTCAATACAGGAAAGGAGCGTTTGGTGAAAGTACTGAAACAGCACAGGCTGCAAGAGGTCTTTGACCTGTTAGGTATGGGGAGCATGCATGCATGCACATGTACCTTAGAGTAATACTAACCCATACCATTTCAGATATTGAACTAGAGTGAATATGTAGTATATATATGCATAGCAATAACATAATAGCAGTGTGTATCTATGATACATGCGTTTGGGCATTGACACTCTCTATCTGTTTGATGCTGGCTGAGGTTCGTACGTATGTGATTATAACAGTTGGCAACGAACACGGTGGTTTGCACAACGTTTGACATTACGCTGCTGCTTCTGGAATGCTACAGATGTGTCCTATTTCTCTTGTAGGTTCGGTCGTCAGTGGTTACCACCAGGAGGCCACACCCTCAGGGACAGCTCACAGCTTAAAGGCCAGATTATGAATAGCCAGTAACACAGTAAATCCACTTCGTGATTGTGTACTTACAGCTGGACTGTGTGCAGATACATTATACAGTAGGGAAGATTGTATTGTAGTGAATTATTGTAATGTAGGGTATTTTTAATTACATGTATTAGTTCATTTATTGGTATTCCAATTGTGCACTAATGTTGGTGTACGTATGTATGCATATAATTATTCTAAACATTATGTGAATAGAGTGAATACGTACCTGCTCACATGGTACTGGACGGTTAATTGAGTGCATGTGAAGGGACCTCAATTGAGGCAGTGATTAATTGTATCATTTTGTGTACATTTACAGTTCCTGTCTAACGAATAGTTGCTATGCAGGTATTGTGTTAAAGTATAATTATATAATAATAATATAATAATATTGGAATAATTGTGTTAAAGTTGAATATGGAAGCAAACACAATTCTCTGCTAGCTGTCATTTGGTGAGAGCATTATCTGCTGTTACAGGATACCTACTCTTGATTGAGTTAGGGTGTACAATTGATGACAATAATAGAATTGAGGTAGACAATGCAACTATCTATTCTAACATGAATAGACTAGAAATCATGTCCAGCTGGACCGTTTTGGATGAACATGTGTACCCTTATACATCATATAGCAAAAAGGTCAGAAGCTCCTGTTGCATTCCGTATATACGAATGTACTCCACAACTTCGTATACAAACTTAGCCTCAATGTCATACAAACTTTGCATGGCACATAATATTTGCGCCTATACTGTACATACGTATTGGTTTTTAAGTTTTTTCCCACCTGATCCAATTATATGATGTAAGCGCTGCATGTCACTGACTGCTACTTTGATTTCGATGACATACATAAACTTTATTACAGTAATTTACACCTGCTCTTTGCTTTCACCTTATAATTGCTCCACATGCACCAATTGCACATCACTGTGCACACTTCAGTAGCTTTTGCCTACTTGTTGACACTGGGATTCATATATGATCATCGTCGAAACCAAGTTTGGTAAACCGATTCCAATTGATCCAGTTCGGAACCGGTTTCAGTGTGAACACCCTAATGATATATATATACAATGTTTCAGATATATAATATTCCATACATTGAATCGAAAATGCATATAAATTTGGAGCAATTGCCAATTCATGAGTTCAGTGGCTAATATTCTCAGCATACAATATGCATCCTCAGTTGCCTTCCAGCTGCATTCTTGCCCCATGTGTGTGTGCCGGGTGGCCTGACACAATGGAGGGAGGTTCCTTCCTGGGACTGGGTTGCCGATGTTGTCTGCTTGAGGGTGGGGGGTGGGGCGGGGCACCCTGTGGGTGGGGCATGGGAGAAGGGAACCCAGTGGATACTAAAATATACTTGAAACAGAATCAATGTGCAATGTAACAGACAATGTTTTCACAGAGCAGCTAGTGATAATGCAGTGCAGATGTACCAGGGCGCTGTCAGGAATTCCACAGTAAATCAGGAAGATACCGTCTAAGAAATTACAAGAATGTTATGCAAAAGAATCATGCATGCAGTGTTGGTGAATACTGGAGACAGTCAGGACGTCTGCATGCTAAGTGGCCATAAAGCTACACAGACAAATTGGCTGGGGAGGACCATTGTCTGCAGTGGCCAACTGGGACACAGGACACAATCGGCTTCTTCAGCAATCATTAATTGATCTCTCAAGCCCATCCCCTTTGCCTCACAAAGTGGTACTCTGGGGACTGAGCCTCCAGCTGCAGCAGTCTCTCCTCCAAGCGCTTGACTCTGGCCAGGGGGCACTCCAAGGTGTCTGCAGAGCATGTAGAATGAGACCACACCCAATTGTCGGCAGGATCTCCAGGGACCTACGAAGCCAACACCCAACTACAGTACATAGCCTGATGGAGTAGACTATCTCACAGACACCACCTCATCCACCTAGTCTTGGCCACAACTGGACAGCAACCAGTCCTCATAGAAGCTGAAAGCACAGCACTAGTGGTAGGCTTGGCTGTTTCCCTAACATGCTGGAGGATCAGGAGGGGTCTTTCGGCGGACAGTGCTTCTAACACTATCACAATCACTGACGAAGGCATGTATGTAAAAGCCGCTAACATGTTTGAAGTGAAAGTATCTATAAACTAAATCTACCCAACCACTCAGGTCTTTTCAAACCTTCCAATACATTACATTTTAATTCATGTGATCCCCACATATCACAGCTACTTTGATCAAGAATTCATCACTTACAAACCCTTCTACCCACCCACCCTCCACACACAATAAGGTACAGTATGCAGTATATACTTACCTTCTGTACCAAGGACACACTCCAAGTTCCGTAGTCTTTGCTCATACAAGGCGCCTTTACTGCTCACTGCGCTGGAGGGAACATGGTACGAAGCTGTGGTGTGCAGAAGCTCTCGTTGTAGTCTGTCGGCTGATGTGAACTGGCTAGGGTTGGGCCCATCAGTGTTCATCACCTTCTCAACTGTACATGTGTGGTCACGGCGGGACACACTGAAATGGCAGCACACACATGTAGTGAAACACATGTTTATGCATATCAGAATATACATGCACAAATACCTCTTTGCTTCCTGGACAGGTTCACTCTGACTGCATCAACCCGGGCACAGGTGCTTTCTGAAGTGGATACAGAACAAGGTGAGGGAGTGAGTGAGTTACATCAGCTGCTGTGTCTGCACACAAGAGTGGGTCACCTGCTTGGCCCACATGCAGTACCTTTGTCCCTGTGTTCACAGAGCTCCAGCACATTGCTGATGTCCACCTGCCTCCTCTTGTGTTCACAGAATGCTCCAATGCGCCTCTTTATCTGCACACAATCATACACACATGCACACATATGTATACATATACACATGCAATCATGTACGTACACACACATGTATGCACAAACACGTACACACACACACACACACACACACACACACACACACACACACACACACACACACACACACACACACACACACACACACACACACACACACACACACACACACACACACACACACACACACGCACACACACACACACACGCACACACAAGTACTTAATGCTCCACTAACGTACTTCTTGTTGTGACGCGTGAATCTGTGTTATTCTGAAGTCATCAGAAGTTTCTTCCTCTGTTTGTGTTCCACGAGTGGTTGTCCCAGTAATCATCACATCCTGCCACACTTCTGCATCAAGGGAAGACGTGCACGAGTCAACTCAACGGAGCAGACAACGTCCCACTAGTTAGAACCCACCTTCTGCCGTGGAACTACCTAGCAAGCTTCCAGAAATACGGTCGGTCATGGCGCCATTTTCTCCGTAATCCTTCGCTTATCCGTTCGAGCGCATTGCACACATGCCATATATACGGATCTACCAGCTACGCTGGACGTGGTGGACACCTCCACTCTCTTTGTCAACGGAGAGAAGGTTGGAAGGAACAAGAAAGTGCCTCTCAACAACAATGATGAGATTTCTCTTGCTCTGCCCAAGAACAGAGGTAGCTGATAGTGTGTGAAATGGGAGGTGGAGGGTTGGAGGTAGAAGAGAGGGACGGAGAGAAGAGAGAGGGTGGAAGAGAAGGGATTGCTATGCACATGAATCCAAACCATGGATGTAGATGGGAGGGAAGTGAGTGAGTGAGACAGGCAAAATAAGAGAAGAGTGAAGACTGTTTTGAAGCAGGTAAGTATATCCAAATAATATGTACATAAATGAATAGCCAGTTTGCAAGAACACTTCGAATTCCTTGGCAAAAATCCTCAAGTGCGTGCTTGCATTCAATTGGAGTAGTTTGCCTTTGAGGAAGTTGCCAAATTGAATAGCTAATTGGTCGATTGACCTAATTGGCTGCCTGCCACTATAACATTCAACTTAGTTTACAGACATTAACTGGAATACGTGAGCACAATGCTGCACAATAACAAGAGTACGCATTCATTACGAGAGTCTGTTCTACACCCACCCACACCCACCCACCCACACACGCAAACACATACAGACAGACACACATACACATACGCAAGCACAAGAACAGGAATCTAATCTCAATCCGCTTCAAGAAAAGCAGTCCATAAGACAATCAACTTCTTTTTCAAATAACGATATGAGGGATTTACGTGTTACCTACGTACATACACCACACCACACCTACCCTTCCCACACCACACCCCCCTTCCCACACCCCACCTCCAATCCCCACACCACACCTCCCATCCCCACACCACACCTCCCATCCCCACCCCACACCTCCCATCCCCACACCACACCTCCAATCCCCACACCACACCTCCAATCCCCATGCCACACCTCCCCTCCCCACACGACATCTCCATAACATACCTGCAGTAATGTAGACAGTCACTATGATTAGCAGACATTTGTTGCTATGCCAACAGACTTTTACTGTTGAGGATACCATAGCACGACTGTTACTACATGCAATGCAACACACAAACCGTTGCTATAGCAACAGTTGCTTGGCAAAAGCCACAAGAAAATCTGCAAAACAGACTTACCAAAGCTGATGGCCTGGACACAAGTCGAGTTTCCATGGCAACAGAAATTACATTTGTGGTCTTAAGGTGTGGCAGTGACTAGGTACGCAAACCATTTGGGCTGTACGTGTGTGCCCAGAGGTGACAGGGCACCACACCACAACACACTGCACCACAACACAACATACCACACTGCACCACACCACACTGCACCACACCACACCACACTGCACCACACCACAACACAACACATCACACTGCACCACACTACACCACACTGCATCACACCACAACACAACACATCACACTGCACCACACCACACTGCACCACACCACACATCACACTGCACCACACCACAACACACTGCACCACACCACAACACATCACACTGCACCACACCACACCACACTGCACCACACCACACCACACTGCACCACAACACAACACACTACACCACACCACAACACAACACATCACACTGCACCACACCACACCACACTGCACCACACCACACCACACTGCACCACACCACACCACACTGCACCACACCACAACACAACACACCACAACACAACACATCACACTGCACCACACCACACTGCACCACACCACACCACACTGCACCACAAAACAACACACCACAACACAACACATCACACTGCACCACACCACAACACATCACACCACTACACAGCATACCACACCACACTGCACCACACCACACTGCACCACATCACACTGCACCACACCACAGCACACTACACCACACCGCACCACGACACCACACCGCACCATTACACAGCATACCACATAGAGGTACATAGCAAGCACAGGTTTGAAGTCTGATTATACACATTTACACAAACACACAACACACTCACTTTCCACTGTCGACATCTTCCTCAGTGTAGCAGAGAGCACTCTACACATGAGGACACAAGAGAACACACACAGCATCCCCTGGGGCACACACCGTCACTATAAACCATACCAACCATTAGTCTAGTGGCTATCCCATGTGCGTAGCTTCCTTCAGGCCATTCAGAGACAATTACTGTGTAGTTTGAATTAACTTTGAACAGCCTGGAAATGAAGCTAGATGCCGCTAGAGTGGCACTGGAGGACTCCTTTAGCCACTTAACTAATGGACACTATGAGATTATTACACAAGGGGTACAGTACAAAGAGGTCAAAGGCAGCAGTTCAAGTCCATGAGAGTCCATGCCTAAGTGGTCCTATAACCGTTATATAGGACCACATGGCATGTGTCACCTGGAACAGGGCACCCTACCTACCAAAACAGACTTACCAAAGCTGATGGCCCGGACACAAGTTGAGTTTCCATGGCAACAGAAATTACATTTGTGGTCTTCAGGTGTGGCAGTGACAACAGAAAAAGCTCCTGCCATTGGGGGGGGGCAGACAGAACAGGAAAGGATGACAACAAACACTCGTCGCATCACACAGCAGATACGTAATCCCCATTCCCATTCTCCCATGCAGTCTGGCCTGCTAGTCCCACTCCACCTCCAGGTACACAAACCATTAGTATGCGCCCAGAGGTGACAGGGCCTAGCGTGCTACACCAACCAACCACACTATGCAGGTTACCAACACCATATTAAGCAGAAAGGTGGGAGTCCTTATTGATATCAAACAGCACAAATGGAACAATTCCAATTATGTAAAACAGGCGGTCTGATGTGAATCCCACCTTCCTTCCTTCATCTTCCACGAGAGTGCACACTAGGACTTCTTTTGAGTGTGGTGACGTCACTGAGGAGCTGTGACAGTGCGGGCTGTCCCATAGCACAAAGTCCTTCAAGACGCCTTTCACTCGGCACAAACCAACCACCACACTGCAATAGTGCCCTGGAAAGTATGTAGTGAGACTTTGTCACATGGTCTCAAGCATGGGATTTGCATAGAAACATTCTGTCATTGGTGCGCGTGCACCACATCTGTACACACGAAGTCTTGCCATTTTGGAACACCACGCAAACAAGTGTGCCGCTAATGCACAGACAAGGCCATGCACTGTGCATTCTTAACATTACAGCGTATGCACCTGTAACACAGTGCCACCGTATTGACCAATACTGAGGGAACGGTGCAAACATGCAACAACCTCCCCACCCCAGCACACCACACAATGCCTCTCATAATTAAGGTATGCTGTAGCCTGCCACTGTCTAGATTCCATGTAGGCTAAAGAGACCAGTCTGCCATGGCCAGTGCTTCATTGCAGGTGGGGCTAGGATAATAGCACCTTATAAGGAGTCACGACGTGTTCTCACATTCTGCTGTGATGTGACGAGAAGCGATTCATCTTCTGTGAAGGCTGACTTCTCAACAGTGGCACCTGGGGGAGGGGAACAACCATTGGTCATGCTACAGCGAAGAGAGACCTGCTGCCACATGCTCACAGACATACATTCGTACATATGTATGTGTAACGGACTAATGGATCAAGGCTAGCCTTTCAAGCTGGATTAACACACTGGACATACATACGTACGCACACTAACAGGATTGATGTTCAATGCATTATTGAATTTGAAACGTATCGGTAGCCAATCTAGCTCAAATGGTGTAATCGATCTGTTACAAATGGACTATTACAGTACGTATGTCAGAATATTAATCCATGTGTGATTCTGTCTTACAGTCACACACATGGACCAGCTCAGCGCCTTAAGTACTCTAATGCATTACTATACGTTGCCACACATGTGAACCCCCTTCCCCCCCCCCTCCCCCCACTACACAGTGACAGCAGAGTATGTAACTACATCCCTTACACACACTGCACAGTGACAGCATGCAGAGAGTAGGGCTGCTCACCCTGTAACACCAGTGAAATGCAGTCCACCTGTTTAAACCCTTCTGGACTGCATTTCCAAACAGAGATAGATGCCTCCTTCTCCTGCATGCATGCATACACATGTACACACATACGTATGTACGCATGTACGTATGTGCAGGCACACAACAAGGTACACACATGCATCGAACGAGACGCCTGCATGATATACGCTAGTACCACATTACTGTGCATACATTGCATACTAAAGAGTGTACAGTATACTGCATGACACAGTAAGTGTAGCACATGAATTACGTACTAAAGAGTGCAGTAGTGTACTCCTGCATAAGGTACATATATTATGTGATGGTGCAGGAGTACTCAATCACAGAGACACAGTGTACACTGCAATGTCAGACACTCACACTGCAGAGGAGTTTCTCGCCATTCGCAAAGAAAGAAGCAAAGGAAATTGCTTCAGTTTTGAGTTGGAGAACTTGGGGCTACATGAGGGACAGTACACGTGAGAAGATGGATCCATGACACCAGACGGACAGACAAGGGAAAGTCAACCAGCAAAGTCATGCCAGCATGCAGACTGCATTCTGTCATACCTACCTGCCACTGAGCCCTTTCACTCGAGCCTTTGGTGGAGAGGGGAGACAAAGGAGAAGTCATTAGTTAATGCTAGAAGCGGAGGCACATGCTCAACATTCCTCTTTGGCATTGTGGGCGATGGGACGCAATGCATACGTAAATAAATTGAAAGTGAATTGTGAATTAGAAAGAATTTGAGTGTGTGATATCGCTCAAATTCGTTCTAATTCGCAACACATCACCTATCTAAAAGAGAATTATTGCTTTCACAACTGTTTGTGTCATAGCCTCATACACAATGCACCCACATTCAAAAGCACAGAGATACAATGCATTATTCAAAAAGCAGAGGCAACTTAGGAGGAACAATTTTTACTGACGTTAATGCATTCTTCAACACACTGACAGCCCTGTATGCAGGACGCCAGGCACCATACCCTAACACCATCACGGTCAGTGAATGCATACCCTGAGACTTTGAAGAGGGCAGTCAATGCATGCGACCCTAATAGCAGGATGCCAATTCTTAGTGTCCAGTGGAAGGAATGCAGTCGATGATTCAAGGAGGCATACCCTCAAGTTCATGCCTCAAATGTACCGCTTCACAACATGCAAAAGGCATCAAGATCATTGTCTCGCTGTCCCACATTGAGGTGCAGCCGTACACATGCACATCATAACACCTACCCATGCTAGAACACATTAGCTTAGTGAATTAGCCACTACGCAGACGGCACACAGTATGGTATGCGGGTCACAGAGCAATGTGGTGTTGCTTATGGCACTCACAATGCACTACCACTACCACTATGTGGCCTTTTTTAGTCTTGCATAGCCAGACTGCCATTTTGATTAGAGCAGAAATTGTCATCCACACATAGCAAACCAATATTACACATATGCACTGCATATGCATGTGTGTGTGTGCTTGTAATAGACAGAAAAATGTGTACAAAAAGGTAAAAGCAATACCAGATTGTCTCAAGCAAGCATTAAAATGTATGCTGTGTGTGTGTGTCTGGTTTGGGCTTGTTCAATGGAAAGTTGCATACAGCAACAGTGTATGTAGTCAAGAGCATTTCTTAATGGTCTCTCACTGGGTGTAGGCTCATTTATTTAGACCCTTTGGGGTAGATTTCAATTTCCGTTAGTTGGGGGGCGTGGTGTGCTAGCAAATGTTGCTGCAATTCTCTACACCGGAACCCTGTAACAAGCTCTGTGCTGCCAAGCGACTGGTCCACTGGCTGCCGGATGAGGGCGCCGGTTCCCTCAGCCTGACCCTTCTCTGGGCAGGAGATACACGAGAAGCATTTCCCCATGGTGCAGTGTGCAACCTACAGAGGACAGGTGAACCTACTGTGACCAGGTCTCAGTCTGATATGTATGGTAGCAATGTTCGAATTAGCCGATGTGGAATGGTGCATCACTCACTATGGTATTAATCTAACCCATCAATATGATCTGATGATCAAATGCAGTATGGTGTGACGTTCTAACAATATCCAACATGCAAGGCCTGATACATCAATCGTCTGATATACAGTATAGAAGAGCTGGCATGGCCTGGTGTGGGTATGCGATACTCACCTGCCTCACTGTTATGTGCTGGGGCAATAGCTGTTGAACAGACTGAGTCTACTTGACTCAAGGTGCCTTTCTTGCTTGCACACTTCCAATAGTAACACTGTGTGGCTGCCTAGCCTGAGGGGCCCACAAGCTGAAAGTGCATACTTTCTAGCTACTGTTGCTTATACCCCCATTGAGAAGCCATCAGATGTGGACAAAAATGTATGGAATGCTGGGCCTTGTGTAACTGAAGTGTGCTGCCTTCCCTTCACTGCAGAAAGCAGGAGCATGAAAATGAGATAATTGATAATTGTTCATGTTGTACGTAATGGGACAGTTTCTCTGGGACATACATATGGTTAAGGCAGCAGGCACAGTTAAAGGTACAGACGTGTCTGAGCCAGGCAGATGGGGAATGATGCCCAACACAGGAGCAGCATTCCCCTGCTGGACTGCCACTGAGACCCTTGCAGGAGGTAGTTGGTGGCATTCACATCTCTGGTGACCCTAGCAAAACGGTGGCCAAGGTCTTTCAAGAAAGTCATGGTGTCACTCAAAGACTTCCAAAGTCTCAGTGGCGACTGGAGTGAAAGCATGGGTGTTGCTGAGTGCGACATACTTGTCCACCTTCCTCTCCTTGGCCAAGGTTGGCACTGCTGCTGCCTCCCTGGTGGCAATAGAAGGGTAGGAGGAGCAAAAGTATCGGAGCAGGTTGCATTCCATATCAACAGCTTTCCACTTCTCCAGGGGATCTCTGTCATGCCATTTGGGCACTTCCCATCAGAGCGGTAGAGGCCAGTTGGCTCCTGGCAGGATGGCACCATTCAACTGTAGCAGAAAGGAGCCCACTGTGCTCCCTCTCCTGTGTGAAGCCACACAGCTGTAGCAGTAAGGAGCGCACTGTGCTCCCTCTCCTGTGTGAAGCTGTACACAGCTTTAGTGAGTCCTCTTCCCTCTCCTTTGCTGTATATAGAACGTGTGTGGGACCATGGTGGGACTGTATTGCCACTGTCATGGCTGCAGGAAGCAGATGCTGGTCAAAACTTGACCTTGTAGCGCAGGGATCTATTATAATATTGTGTCAGTGTTGAAGTTAATCTTGTACTTGGACATACTTGACTGTCTAATTTAGATCTACTCCCGTAAAATGTATGCAAGCCATGTTTGTTCACTGGTGTACCAGGCCCATGTAGTACACCTGGCATTATTACTTCTCTTGCTTCCTTCTTCATGCCAGGTCAAGGAGGCTGTTCGCAAGTGGCCTGTAGTCCTGCTGCCCTCCCATCGCAGCTACCTCGACTTCCTCCTTGTCTCCTACGTGTTCCTCCACTTCAACCTCCGTCTGCCTGTCATTGCAGCGGGACAGGACTTCATGGAGATGGCTGGCGTTAGCGCCTTCCTCAGGAGGAGTGGTGCCTTCTTCATGAGGCGCACATTTGGCTCTGACCAGCTCTACTGGTCGGTGTTCACAGAGTACGTCCAGCAGCACCTCGCGCGGGGCTACGCACCAGTGGAGTTCTTCATTGAGGGGACAAGGAGCAGAACGGCAAAGTCCCTCCACCCCAAGCTAGGTTTGTGCAGAGCCCTTTGGTTGGTTGCTATTGGTTACAGCATTGTAGTGTACATTTTCTCCTGGCCAATCACATCACCATGCTTGCCCTAATGTGATGGACTGTCACATGACATGGCATGTGGTCGGGCCCACTGGTGATTGGATGATAGTACTGACTGTGTATGGAAGTGATCAACCTGCTCCCGTGTACACACACATAATGGACTTGGGGAACAGGTCGATCACTTCCATACACAGTCAGTACCATCACCTAATCATACTGTATATAGTATCATGCATTGCCACTCTGTATGGTAACTACATTACACCAGCACTCTGGTGACGGTCACTACTAGGTGCACAGAATGCTTAGTATGATTTCTGACCTGCATGCCTTCAGTCTTTGCATACTGTGAGAAGCATTGCAAGTGGATGCCATGTGGTCCTTCAACTCACTTTTCACTTTCCCCCTCCTGCCCTCCATGCACTCCACTGTCCTCTCCATCACCCAAACTCCACTCCTCTTTCCACCTTCCACTCTCCTCCCCCTCCGTTCTCCCCCTCCCCCTCCACTCCCCCTCCACCCTCCACTCTCCCCCTCCCCCTCCACTCTCCCCCTCCCCCTCCACTCTCCCCTTCCCCCTCCACTCTCCCCCTCCCCCTCCATTCTCCCCTCCCCCTACACTCTCCCCCTCCACTCTCCAACTCCCCCTCCACTCTCCCCCTCCCGCTCCACTCTCCCCTTCCTTCATTCTTCCTCTCCCCTCCCCACCCCTCCAGGTCTACTATCGGTGATCATGGAGCCCTACCTCTTGGGCCATCTTGCAGATGTGATGCTTGTTCCCATCAGCATCAGCTACGAGCGGACACTGGAGGAGGAGCTCTTCTCGAGGGAGCTGCTGGGAGTGCCCAAGCCAAAGGAGTCTACTAAGGTACAATCCACACACTAATCTACAGATTTGTGTGTGGATACATCATTAATGTTAGTGAATGACCAACTTGTAGAAATACCTCACAGGTATCCCATAGGACAGGGCTTCTGTGCATCCAGATCACCTGCTTGATTAACTATCACTCTCTGTCCTTTTACTAACAATGTTGCCCTTGTTCCTATTCCATTCACCAATATGGCTGCATGGATGCACCTCATGAGTCTAAGTGACTTGTGTTTACCCACCTATGCATGATGATGCAATAATAGATAGGAGCAGCCTAGATTTTCTACAGGTGTTGTTGTTTGTGTCCTATTTGTGTGTGTATTCTTCAGAGCATTCTATTCTGTATAATCTCATGTTGTTAGCTGCCATTGGTAATGTTTGCCGTGGTTTGCCGTGGTTTCTTCTATGTATAGGGGTTATTTAAAGCCACGAGTATTCTGTCAGAGGATTATGGCAGGATCTTCATCACCTTCAACACACCAATGTCGCTTCACGACTACTTTCTGTCATTGGGTGTGAGCAGCAGTGGGCGTGCCCTGTTGCTAAGAGGTGTGTCGACTGGACAGACAGAGAGCAGAAAGCTGGTCCTGGAAACAGGCTACGAGGTCATTGCAAGGATTCATCGTGGACTGAAGTTGCCGACATCAGCACTTGTGGCAACCATTCTTCTGCACAACACATCCGGTCTGCAGATGGGTGAGATGGGGAGACTATCGTTCACAGACCTGTCATGCATGGTTGGAGGGGATGAAGTTGTAGGGATTCTAACTGCATTAACTGCATACAAAATGCATGAAATACGTACCAGCTGATGGGGGTCTGGTTCAACAAGCAGGCAAGTGTGGCCGATTTCACAAACTAGCCATGACGCTTGATAAGGATACGTACAAGTGCATCGTCGCACGTACTTGAGTGTGTGGTTTGTTAGTTTTCTTGCAAGGGACTTATTTCCATCTCCCTGTATGTAGATGACCTTGTGAAGCATGCAATGGACTTATCATGCAAAGTGACAGTGCACGGTGGGAAGTTGATGGAGACTGCTTTGGACAGAGAAGTGGTGGCCACCACCTGTGCCCGCCTTCATGCCTCCGTGGAGGTCCTTCCAGATGGGGTGGTTCGGCCACTTGCCAGGCTGCCGCAGGGTCTACCACTGCAGGGACCACAGATTGCAAAAGGCCTCAATGACATAACACAGTTGTCCATTGACAGTGGTGAAATGGATGTGCTCTTGAATGTGGCCACCGTTCACTTGACACTGGCCCACTACCGCAACCAGCTGCTCCACCTCTTTGCAGCAGACATGGTTCTTGCAGCTGCCCTGCAGGGCGGGGCCGACAAGGGTGAGTGGCTGGGAAGATGCTGGGTTTTCCCATAGCCTACATAACTTGAGGTGCTATCATAGGGGCTCATGCTGGCTGGATCTCACCAGTTATGCTTTAAATGCATGTGCAGTCTCTTAGGAGGTACCTGTGTGTACACTTCATGTCTGGTTGCAGACTCATGCTATGTTATCAGGATGTAGTGTTTTGACTGGTAATGACTCATACATCATGACTGATGCAGACTCGTGTCCATACATCCTGGACTCGTGTTATCAGAAATAGTGTTTCCTAGTTGCTGTCTGGTGCTGTAGGTGCTCCACCCTACAGAGGGACTGGTGTGTGGTATGTATGTATGTAACACTGCAGTAATTTTATGTTGTACACTTACTGCTTGGAATTTGGTGCTGTATCAGTTGTGTAGCTACTATTCAAGCCTACACATACGTACGTATGTACGTACGTGTGTACTTGTTTGTGAGTGGGTGGGTGTATTGTTACAATATGGTGAGATGACACTGTTGTCATGTGGACTGAGCTTCACTTGTGCCCTTGAGGTGCATAAGCCTGTTCCTGCTATGTCATCTGACCTTCTTTCCTTCCTCAGGAGCTGTCTTTGAACGGTACAAGATGCTAACTGCTGTGCTTGACAAAGAGTTCATCTTCCCAAGGGGTGAATCAACAGAGCTGGTAAATACACAGTGTGTTCTGTAGCTGAAGAAGTTGCACATGCACATCCATTCTCCATCCCATGTCGGACTGACCTTTGTTTTTGTTCTTCCCATAGCGGTTTCAACAAGTGCTTCAATCCTTTGTGGACCGAGGCATGATAAAGCTGCAATACTCAAGGAGGGACCCCGCTGCAGCTCTCATTGCAGCGAGGGATGCTAAGGCAGTGCAATTTCTTGCAGACCTGGTGTACCCCTTTGTGGCCGGGGTGTGGGTGAGCAGGAGACACATGTACACAAGGACTGCTAGAGCTGCATGCAGTGATTGCCTATATATGAGGCTCGTGTGTGTGTGTGTGTGTGTGTGTGTGTGTGTGTGTGTGTGTGTGTGTGTGTGTGTGTGTGTGTGTGTGTGTGTGTGTGTGTGTGTGTGTGTGTGTGTGTGTGTGTGTGTGTACATGAGAGCTGTACCTTGAGGACCCGCACTTTCTTTCGCCCTGCACCCCCCTCGCCACACTACTTCTCCTCCCACTTCCCACACCCAGATAACCTGTGGCCATCTTCTCACGCTCTCTGGTGGTGTTGATAGCGTGGCCGGTGTGTTGAAGCGGACACAGCTCCTGGCTGCCAAGTGTGTGATGAGTGGTGCCGTCCGGTCTGCAGAGGTGCTCTCTCTTGATCTGGTGCGCAACACCCTCGCTGCACTCACCCAGATGGCATTGTTGTCGCAAGTGCAGGGGTGAGGGTTTTGTGCCTGTAAGGAGGGGGAGGGGCTTGTGCCTGTAGGGAGGGGGAGGGGCTTGTGCCTGTAGGGTGGGGGAGGGGCTTGTGCCTGTAGGGAGGGGGAGGGGCTTGTGCCTGTAGGGAGGAGGAGGGGCTTGTGCCTGTAGGGTGGGGGAGGGGCTTATGCCTGTAGGGAGGGGGAGGGGCTTGTGCCTGTAGGGTGGGGGGAGCAGATTATGCCTGTAGGGTGAAGGGAGGGGCTTGTGCCTGTAGGGAGGGGGAGGGGTTCTCAGAATAGTGCCATTGTGTAGCTGGTGAGTTGCTCCCAAATTCCTTGTCATATATCATTTGATTTAAAATGGCAGTCACTTAGGCTTAGGATTGTTAATCAGCAATGCCATCAGATTTGGCATTCTCCTTTTGAAGTCATTGTTGGATATGGTTCTGCTGTAAATGGATTGCTGGGAAATTCCACTATTGGATATTCATTGTGTGGAATTTTGCATTGCTGTGGCCTTGTCTGCATGCACATGTCTGTTATCTGTATGGCAGTGGAGCAGGGTGAAGTGCCACTCCCAGCAGCAGCGTACATATACGTTGGTATGTACCTTCTAAGGCTAACAGCACGAAGACAATGAACTGGAACAAATGCTTGATTTCATAGCGGGAGGTATGCTTGCTAGTGACACAGAAGTACCTCAAATGTGGACACTGAAGCCACTGAGGATTTTTACGTTGGAAGCAAAGATATACTGCTTCGCAGTGACAATAACGTTTATGTTAATTTATGATTGCACAACAGAATAGACGATTTTGCATACTTTTAGATTATAAGTCTTTTGCATCCAACAACTACGGGCTTCATGAAGCTCCCCATGGATGTGTTATGTGTGGAACCAGTAGAGTGGGTCTGAAGGTAGTCTTGCGCATCAGCCATTTGATTGAACAGTACGTAGGTTGAAAAGGATCTTTTGAAAGTTGCACTTGTGCGGCAGGTCTGAGTGTGGGACATGTAGCAGTGTGGCTTCTGCAGTTTGCTAACAAGCCTTCAGAGATGTGTCTAGAGAGGACAAGGGAGATAATTGTGGCATTCATCTCCAAGCAGTAATTGTTTTGGCATCCTCTCATCCTTCATTTTTCCCACATGACCCAGCCACTGCAGCCTCCTGTCCATGATGCTGCAGTGGCTGGGTGATGGGAAGATTGAAGGATGACAGGATGCACACACACACGCAGTCAGAAAAAGGCATTGACAGAGCACTGCTGTGTGTCTGACATGGAAAGGGTCGCTGTGTGTTTTGGTGGAAAGTGTCACCATGTCATGTACATTGTTAGTCTCCATGTGTTTTTACCCATTTTGCTTTCATAATCTCTTGCAGTGAGTTCAATACAGGAAAGGAGCGTTTGGTGAAAGTACTGAAACAGCACAGGCTGCAAGAGGTCTTTGACCTGTTAGGTATGGGGAGCATGCATGCATGCACATGTACCTTAGAGTAATACTAACCCATACCATTTCAGATATTGAACTAGAGTGAATATGTAGTATATATATGCATAGCAATAACATAATAGCAGTGTGTATCTATGATACATGCGTTTGGGCATTGACACTCTCTATCTGTTTGATGCTGGCTGAGGTTCGTACGTATATGTGATTATAACAGTTGGCAACGAACACGGTGGTTTGCACAACGTTTGACATTACGCTGCTGCTTCTGGAATGCTACAGATGTGTCCTATTTCTCTTGTAGGTTCGGTCGTCAGTGGTTACCACCAGGAGGCCACACCCTCAGGGACAGCTCACAGCTTAAAGGCCAGATTATGAATAGCCAGTAACACAGTAAATCCACTTCGTGATTGTGTACTTACAGCTGGACTGTGTGCAGATACATTATACAGTAGGGAAGATTGTATTGTAGTGAATTATTGTAACGTAGGGTATTTTTAATTACATGTATTAGTTCATTTATTGGTATTCCAATTGTGCACTAATGTTGGTGTACGTATGTATGCATATAATTATTCTAAACATTATGTGAATAGAGTGAATACGTACCTGCTCACATGGTACTGGACGGTTAATTGAGTGCATGTGAAGGGACCTCAATTGAGGCAGTGATTAATTGTATCATTTTGTGTACATTTACAGTTCCTGTCTAATGAATAGTCGCTATGCAGGTATTGTGTTAAAGTATAATTATATAATAATAATATAATAATATTGGAATAATTGTGTTAAAGTTGAATATGGAAGCAAACACAATTCTCTGCTAGCTGTCATATGGTGAGAGCATTATCTGCTGTTACAGGATACCTACTCTTGATTGAGTTAGGGTGTGCAATTGATGACAATAATAGAATTGAGGTAGACAATGCAACTATCTATTCTAACATGAATAGACTAGAAATCATGTCCAGCTGGACTGTTTTGGATGAACATGTGTACCCTTATACATCATATAGCAAAAAGGTCAGAAGCTCCTGTTGCATTCCGTATATACGTATGTACTCCACAACTTCGTATACAAACTTAGCCTCAATGTCATACAAACTTTGCATGGCACATAATATTTGCGCCTATACTGTACATACGTTTTGGTTTTTAAGTTTTTTCCCACCTGATCCAATTATATGATGTAAGCGCTGCATGTCACTGACTGCTACTTTGATTTCGATGACATACATAAACTTTATTACAGTAATTTACACCTGCTCTTTGCTTTCACCTTATAATTGCTCCACATGCACCAATTGCACATCACCGTGCACACTTCAGTAGCTTTTGCCTACTTGTTGACACTGGGATTCATATATGACCATCGTCGAAACCAAGTTTGGTAAACCGATTCCAATTGATCCAGTTCGGAACCGGTTTCAGTGTGAACACCCTAATGATATATATATACAATGTTTCAGATATATAATATTCCATACATTGAATCTAAAATGCATATAAATTTGGAGCAATTGCCAATTCATGAGTTCAGTGGCTAATATTCTCAGCATACAATATGCATCCTCAGTTGCCTTCCAGCTGCATTCTTGCCCCATGTGTGTGTGCCGGGTGGCCTGACACAATGGAGGGAGGTTCCTTCCTGGGACTGGGTTGCCGATGTTGTCTGCTTGAGGGTGGGGGGTGGGGTGGGGCACCCTGTGGGTGGGGCATGGGAGGAGGGAACCCAGTGGATACTAAAATATACTTGAAACAGAATCAATGTGCAATGTAACAGACAATGTTTTCACAGAGCAGCTAGTGATAATGCAGTGCAGATGCACCAGGGCGCTGTCAGGAATTCCACAGTAAATCAGGAAGATACCGTCCAAGAATTACAACAATGTTATGCAAAAGGATCATGCATGCAATGTTGGTGAATACTGGAGACAGTCAGGACGTCTGCATACTAAGTGGCCATAAAGCTACACAGACAAATTGGCTGGGGAGGACCATTGTCTGCAGTGGCCTACTGGGACACAGGACACAATTGGCTTCTTCAGCAATCATTAATTGATCTCTCAAGCCCATCCCCTTTGCCTCACAAAGTGGTACTCTGGGGACTGAGCCTCCAGCTGCAGCAGTCTCTCCTCCAAGTGCTTGACTCTGGCCAGGGGGCACTCCAAGGTGTCTGCAGAGCATGTAGAATGAGACCACACCCAATTGTCAGCAGGATCTCCAGGGACCTACGAAGCCAACACCCAACTACAGTACATAGCCTGATGGAGTAGATTATCTCACAGACACCACCTCATGCACCTAGTCTTGGCCACAAGTGGACAGCAACCAGTCCTCATAGATCGAAGCTGAAAACACAGCTCTAGTGGTAGGCTTGGCTGTTTCCCTAACATGCTGGAGGATCAGGAGGGGTCTTTCGGTGGACAGTGCTACTAACACTATCACAATCACTGAAGAAGGCATGTACGTAAAAGCCGCTAACATGTTTGAAGTGAAAGTATCTATAAACTAAATCTACCCAACCACTCAGGCCTTTTCGAACCTTCCAATACATTACATTTTAATTCATGTGATCCCCACACATCACAGCTACTTTGATCAAGAATTCATCACTTACAAATCCTTCTATCCACCCACCCTCCACACACAATAAGGTACAGTATGCAGCATATACTTACCTTCTGTACCAAGGACACACTCCAAGTTCCACAGCCTTTGCTCATACAAGGCGCCTTTACTGCTCACTGCGCTGGAGGGGACATGGTACGAAGCTGTGGTGTGCAGAAGCTCTCGTTGCAGTCTGTTGGCTGATGTGAACTGGCTAGGGTTGGGCCCATCAGTGTTCATCACCTTCTCAACTGTACATGTGTGGTCACGGTGGGAGACGCTGAAATGGCAGCACACACATGTAGTGAAACATCTGTTTATGCATATCAGAATATACATGCACAATTACCTCTTTGCTTCAAGGACAGGTTCACTCTGACTGCATCAACCCGGGCACAGGTGCTTTCTGAAGTGGATACAGAACAAGGTGAGGGAGTGAGTGAGTTACATCAGCTGCTGTGTCTGCACACAAGAGCGGGTCACCCACTTGGCCCACATGCAGTACCTTTGTCCCTGTGTTCACAGAGCTCCAGCACATTGCTGATGTCCACCTGCCTCCTCTTGTGTTCACAGAATGCTCCAATGCGCCTCTTTATCTGCACACAATCATACACACATGCACACATATGTATACATACACACATGCACACATATGTATACATATACACATGCACACATATGTATACATATACACATGCACACATATGTATACATATACACATGCACACATATGTATACATACACACATGCACACATATGTATACATACACACATGCACACATATGTATACATATACACATGCACACATATGTATACATATACACATGCACACATATGTATACATATACACATGCAATCATGTACGTACACACACATGTATGCACAAACACGTACACACACACACACACACACACACACACACACACACACACACACACACACACACACACACACACACACACACACACACACACACACACACACACACACACACACACACACACACACACACACACACACACACACACACACACACACACACACAAGTACTTAATGCTCCACTAACGTACTTCTTGTTGTGACGCGTGAATCTGTGTTATTCTGAAGTCATCAGAAGTTTCTTCCTCTGTTTGTGTTCCACGAGTGGTTGTCCCAGTAATCATCACATCCTGCCACACTTCTGCATCAAGGGAAGACGTGCACGAGTCAACTCAACGGAGCAGACAACGTCCCACTAGTTAGAACCCACCTTCTGCCGTGGAACTACCTAGCAAGCTTCCAGAAATACGGTCGGTCATGGCGCCATTTTCTCCGTAATCCTTCGCTTATCCGTTCGAGTGCACTGCACACATGCCATATATACGGATCTACCAGCTACGCTGGACGTGGTGGACACCTCCACTCTCTTTGTCAACGGGGAGAAGGTTGGAAGGAACAAGAAAGTGCCTCTCAACAACAATGATGAGATTTCTCTTGCTCTGCCCAAGAACAGAGGTAGCTGATAGTGTGTGAAATGGGAGGTGGAGGGTTGGAGGTAGAAGAGAAGGGACGGAGAGAAAAGAGAGGGTGGAAGAGAAGGGATTGCTATGCACATGAATCCAAACCATGGATGTAGATGGGAGGGAAGTGAGTGAGACAGGCAAAATAAGAGAAGAGTGAAGACTGTTTTGAAGCAGGTAAGTATATCCAAATAATACGTACATAAATGAATAGCCAGTTTGCAAGAACACTTCGAATTCCTTGGCAAAAATCCTCAAGTGCGTGCTTGCATTCAATTGGAGTAGTTTGCCTTTGAGGAAGTTGCCAAATTGAATAGCTAATTGGTCGATTGACCTAATTGGCTGCCTGCCACTATAACATTCAACTTAGTTTACAGACATTAACTGGAATACGTGAGCACAATGCTGCACAATAACAAGAGTACGCATTCATTACGAGAGTCTGTTCTACACCCACCCACACCCACCCACCCACACACGCAAACACATACAGACAGACACACACATACACATACGCAAGCACAAGAACAGGAATCTAATCTCAATCCGCTTCAAGAAAAGCAGTCCATAAGACAATCAACTTCTTTTTCAAATAACGATATGAGGGATTTACGTGTTACCTACGTACATACACCACACCACACCTACCCTTCCCACACCACACACCTCCCTTCCCACACCATACCTCCAATCCCCACACCACACCTCCCATCCCCACACCACACCTCCAATCCCCACCCCACACCTCCCCTCCCCACCCCACACCTCCAATCCCCACCCCACACCTCCCCTCCCCACACCACACCTCCAATCCCCACCCCACACCTCCCCTCCCCACACCACACCTCCAATCCCCACCCCACACCTCCCCTCCCCACACCACACCTCCAATCCCCATGCCACACCTCCCATCCCCACACGACATCTCCATAACATACCTGCAGTAATGTAGACAGTCACTATGATTAGCAGACATTTGTTGCTATGCCAACAGACTTTTACTGTTGAGGATACCATAGCACGACTGTTACTACATGCAATGCAACACACAAACCGTTGCTATAGCAACAGTTGCTTCGCAAAAGCCACAAGAAAATCTGCAAAACAGACTTACCAAAGCTGATGGCCTGGACACAAGTCGAGTTTCCATGGTAACAGAAATTACATTTGTGGTCTTAAGGTGTGGCAGTGACTAGGTACGCAAACCATTTGGGCTGTACGTGTGTGCCCAGAGGTGACAGGGCACCACACCACAACACACTGCACCACACTGCACCACACTGCACCACAACACATCACACTGCACCACACCACACCACACTGCACCACACCACACCACACTGCACCACACCACAACACAACACAACACACCACACTACACCACAACACAACACATCACACTGCACCACACCACAACACATCACACCACTACACAGCATACCACACCACACTGCACCACACCACACTGCACCACATCACACTGCACCACACCACAGCACACTACACCACACCACACCGCACCATTACACAGCATACCACATAGAGGTACATAGCAAGCACAGGTTTGAAGTCTGATTATACACATTTACACAAACACACAACACACTCACTTCCCACTGTCGACATCTTCCTCGATGTAGCAGAGAGCACTCTACACATGAGGACACAAGAGAACACACACAGCATCCCCTGGGGCACACACCGTCACTATAAACCATACCAACCATTAGTCTAGTGGCTATCCCATGTGCGTAGCTTCCTTCAGGCCATTCAGAGACAATTACTGTGTAGTTTGAATTAACTTTGAACAGCCTGGAAATGAAGCTAGATGCCGCTAGAGTGGCACTGGAGGACTCCTTTAGCCACTTAACTAATGGACACTATGAGATTATTATACAAGGGGTACAAAGGGGTCAAAGGCAGCAGTTCAAGTCCATGAGAGTCCATGCCTATGTGGTCCTATAACCGTTATATAGGACCACATGGCATGTGTCACCTGGAACAGGGCACCCTACCTACCAAAACAGACTTACCAAAGCTGATGGCCCGGACACAAGTTGAGTTTCCATGGCAACAGAAATTACATTTGTGGTCTTCAGGTGTGGCAGTGACAACAGAAAAAGCTCCTGCCATCGGGGGGGGGGAGGGGGGGCAGACAGAACAGGAAAGGATGACAACAAACACTCGTCATATCACACAGCAGATACGTAATCCCCATTCCCATTCTCCCATGCAGTCTGGCCTGCTAGTCCCACTCCACCTCCAGGTACACAAACCATTAGTATGTGCCCAGAGGTGACAGGGCCTAGCGTGCTACACCAACCAACCACACTATGCAGGTTACCAACACCATATTAAGCAGAAAGGTGGGAGTCCTTATTGATATCAAACAGCACAAATGGAACAATTCCAATTATGTAAAACAGGCGGTCTGATGTGAATCCCACCTTCCTTCCTTCATCTTCCACGAGAGTGCACACTAGGACTTCTTTTGAGTGTGGTGACGTCACTGAGGAGCTGTGACAGTGCAGGCTGTCCCATAGCACAAAGTCCTTCAAGACGCCTTTCACTCGGCACAAACCAACCACCACACTGCAATAGTTCCCTGGAAAGTATGTAGTGAGACTTTGTCACATGGTCTCAAGCATGGGATTTGCATAGAAACATTCTGTCATTGGTGCGCGTGCACCACATCTGTACACACGAAGTCTTGCCATTTTGGAACACCACGCAAACAAGTGTGCCGCTAATGCACAGACAAGGCCATGCACTGTGCATTCTTAACATTACAGCGTATGCACCTGTAACACAGTGCCACCGTATTGACCAATACTGAGGGAACGGTGCAAACATGCGACAACCTCCCCACCCCAGCACACCACACAATGCCTCTCCTAATTAAGGTAAGCTGTAGCCTGCCACTGTCTAGATTCCATGTAGGCTAAAGAGACCAGTCTGCCATGGCCAGTGCTTCATTGCAGGTGGGGCTAGGATAATAGCACCTTATAAGGAGTCACGACGTGTTCTCACATTCTGCTGTGATGTGACGAGAAGCGATTCATCTTCTGTGAAGGCTGTCTTCTCAACAGTGGCACCTGGGGGAGGGGAACAACCATTGGTCATGCTACAGCGAAGAGAGACCTGCTGCCACATGCTCACAGACATACATTCGTACATATGTATGTGTAACGGACTAATGGATCAAGGCTAGCCTTTCAAGCTGGATTAACACACTTGACATACATACGTACGCACACTAACAGGATTGATGTTCAATGCATTATTGAATTTGAAGTGTATCGGTAGCCAATCTAGCTCAAATGGTGTAATCGATCTGTTACAAATGGACTATTACAGTACGTATGTCAGAATATTATTCCATGTGTGATTCTGTCTTACAGTCACACACATGGACCAGCTCAGCGCCTTAAGTACTCTAATGCATTACTATACGTTGCCACACATGTGAACCCCCTCCCCCCCCCCTCCCCCCACTACACAGTGACAGCAGAGTATGTAACTACATCCCTTACACACACTGCACAGTGACAGCATGCAGAGAGTAGGACTGCTCACCCTGTAACACCAGTGAAATGCAGTCCACCTGTTTAAACCCTTCTGGACTGCATTTCCAAGCAGAGATAAATGCCTCCTCCAGCATGGATGCATACACATGTACACACATATGTATGTACATATGTACGTATGTGCAGGCACACAACAAGGTACACACATGCATCGAACGAGACTCCTGCATGATATATGCAAGTACCACATTACTGTGCATACATTGCATACTAAAGAGTGTACAGTATACTGCATGACACAGTAAGTGTAGCACATGAATTACGTACTAAAGAGTGCAGTAGTGTACTCCTGCATAAGGTACATATATTATGTGATGGTGCAGGAGTACTCAATCACAGAGACACAGTGTACACTGCAATGTCAGACACTCACACTGCAGAGGAGTTTCTCGCCATTCGCAAAGAAAGAAGCAAAGGAAATTGCTTCAGTTTTGAGTTGGAGAACTTGGGGCTACATGAGGGACAGTACACATGAGAAGATGGATCCATGACACCAGACAGACAGACAAGGGAAAGTCAACCAGCAAAGTCATGGCAGCATGCAGACTGCATTCTGTCATACCTACCTGCCACTGAGCCCTTTCGAATTCACTCGAGCCTTTGGTGGAGAGGGGAGACAAAGGAGAAGTCATTAGTTAATGCTAGAAGCGGAGGCACATGCTCAACATTCCTCTTTGGCATTGTGGACGATGGGATGCAATGCATACGTAAATAAATTGAAAGTGAATTGTGAATTAGAAAGAATTTGAGTGTGTGATATCGTTCAAATTCGTTCTAATTCGCAACACATCACCTATCTAAAAGAGAATTATTGCTTTCACAACTGTTTGTGTCATAGCCTCATACACAATGCACCCACATTCAAAAGCAAAGAGAGGCACAGAGACACAATGTATTATTCAAAAGCAGAGGCAGCTTAGGAGGAACAATTTTTACTGACGTTAATGCATTCTTCAACACACTGACAGCCCTGTATGCAGGACGCCAGGCACCATACCCTAACACCATCACTGTCAGTGAATGCATACCCTGAGACTTTGAAGAGGGCAGTCAATGCATGCGACCCTAATGGCAGGATGCCAATTCTTAGTGTCCACTGGAAGGAATGCAGTCGATGATTCAAGGTGGCATACCCTCAAGTTCATGCCTCAAAAGTACCGCTTCACAACATGCAAAAGGCATCAAGATCATTGTCTCGCTGTCCCACATTGAGGTGCAGCCGTACGCATGCACATCATAACACCTACCCATGCTAAAACACATTAGCTTAGTGAATTAGCCACTACGCAGACGGCACACCGTAAGTGGCCAAACAAGGTCCATTATTTACTTCCCTCCGAAGTTTAATCCAATATGTGCCCTGAAAGCCAAAACACATCTAGTCTTACTTCAACTCCAACTGTACACACTGCACACCTGTCTACACTGAGTAGCCACTGTGTGGAGCGGCGCCATGTGTCTCAAGCAGCCAACTCCCCTGACCAACCCAAATATTACTGTCACATTGAGCCGCACTAATACAGCCTCCTGTCTAAGACAACCAGGCCATGAGGTATCACAGGAGGTCAGGCCAGGATAGTGCCACACACCCAACCCTACCCCTCCTTAGATGATCTCTATTGGTCTTTGGATCTGGGGGAGCCCCGTTCATCAGGCTCCCCATGCTGTGATGCCGCCCAGATTCTTTAGTATTCACACCAGCCAGACCCTCCTCAAGGGCATTACTAACAGCAGTGATGTGTCAGGGTAGGAGCTGGCACGTGATGGGAAGGCTAGAAAGATTCGTTTCAGAGTTTAGAAATCTAGGCAGAAGGCCTAGAAATCTCTTTAAACAACATACGTACATTGGAGTGGCAATTGCTTACCATTCAGCACACAGACGTTCCCCCTGCTCCACAGGACCAGACAACTGCCGACACCCATGTCACCTATGTGGGAGGCAGATCTACAGCAGCGATGACTGGTTGCTGACATGCACTCCTGCTGTCTTCTTCACAGACACACACTCCGAAAAGAAGTAACCACCACATAAGGAGTAACAAAACATAGCATGAAGTGGAGATAAGAAGGCAGACTCTCAGCAGAAGCTAGTCGGGATGTACTGGTCTGGCAGCTTTCATACTGTCTGAAGGCTGTGTGCACGTATGAGGTGGGTATGTGCGAGTGCAATGAGGCCATCCACATACTTCCTCTACAGCATCGTCCACATACTTGTCTGTGATGCAAACTCTAAATGACTGAACGTGCTCCCATTTACCTCTTTAGTCAAATCCTGCATGCAAGAAGAGGAGAAGGAAGAAATGATCAAAACAAGTGATTTTCCACTGAAACTGTACGCAGTAGCAAGAAGATGCAGGAGATGTGGTGCAAGGTGCTTTCTTTCGTCACAAGGTGGGCCCCTTGTTACACTACTACAACCTTGTCCTCCAACTTCGTGCCTTGATTCACATCAAACAGAAGATGACCACTTCTGCAGAAGACAGAAGAACAGAGACACTGAGTGTAGTATGTTTCTAGTCTCACACATGTACAGACCTTCATTCGTATCTCTAAGGAAGCCGTGTGGAGGTGGGGGGATGAATGGTAGGAACCTACAAGTGGGCATTTGTATGTCTGGAATGTGTCAGGCAAGTGTCTGACCATTGTATATAATAATGTAGGTCCAGTTGCTCGTTGGCATACAAAAGATCTACTGACAGAAATTTCAATTAGGAGAGCATATTTTTCAATGAATGGCCATTCCAAGAGCAAGGAATGATTTGCATGGCATTCATCAGCAAGAGCCTGAATAAGTCTTTCAAACTATTTGAATGACTAATTTGTTGACTGAGTTTATGAAATCTTTTAGTGGCCATTTTAACAGTTCTGCACATGACGAAGACCTTCGTGGTCAAAACATGGTACTATGGCAATCTACTGTGGTATGTGAAAGGCTCAACATCACTACTGACATTTTAATAGAAGTCACAGTGGGCCTATTGTGGCTAGGAAGTTCTGCACAAGTGACTGTCAATCCTGAGAGTCTGCACATGTAAGCTCCAGTAAGTTGGCAAAAAGCAAAATTGTGGTCAACAGTGTAAGGTTAGTCTTTCTACTGCTTTGGGGACAGGCTACAAGGCTGGCCATGTTGAACACTGCGCAGTTCACACCCAGCAGCCGTGTGGGGCTCACACAAATGAGTGTGCGATCACAACCTTAGCTTGAGCTCACATCTGAAGGGTTACGTCACAGATGCATGTAATACGTAATACCATATATAGATATTCCATTCTCAACACTCGCATACACATTGCTAAATGATGATGGTCTGCTCACCTTGGCAAGGCTAATGAAACATGGAGGAGAACTACATTAGTTATAGAACGAGTAGGGAAAGAAAATGGCAGCAAACAGACCAGGGCCAGGGACCTGCAGATCCATAACTGACCTTTAGTAGCCGAGTATGGTCACTGCCACATCCAATGGACCATATATGCAAATATGCTTCACACCTCAGTCCGGCTGCAAGAAGTGATCCATCCCTGCAGAGGGCCACTGCATCTACAGGCGCATCTACATGAATTGAGGTACACAAAGGGATCACAGAACACTTCTGCCAGGTAACATGTGGGATTAGGCATGGGATGCAGTTTAGGTCAAAACCATGCAATCACAAATTTGTGCATCTTTGCTGCCCAATATATTAGGTGGGACACTTCAGCTTATTGGACACTAGTCCAGTTCTGCCTAATAACTTGGACAAATCCTCTTAATAATTTGGACAGCTCTATTGAATGACTTGGACAGCCCCACTTAAGTGGGACAGTCAAACAGCCATACATGTTGCTAGCATGTTGCACAAAAATGTGACTGCATAGGTTTGACCTGAATAGCACCCCATAGTGAGTGTAATATTGTAGAGGCTCATTGTTGCGTCATATGTGAATGAAAAAGGACTCAGTTGTTCAGCTGATGATGACTCATGGGTCGAAACCTTCTGATTTATTGTATGACATCTATGTTGCATGAATTGCTTAAAAAACTTTGTCGTTCTCCCCATAGTGTGGCAGTTATATAAACAATTTCATGCAGTTGACTTTAGCCTTCGTATTTCGCTTATATCACACACACTTATAGCTGGAACAGAACAAGACAAGCACCAACGGGAAGACATAGAACCCTCAATTACTGTGTACATGGCTTGTACTTGCTTCTACATCGAGAAATATCACCACAACCACTGCATACGTAAGTCAACCACACAGCACTAAATGCTGTGTGGGTTTCATGGAAAGGTACAGCAGAAGAGAATGGCATCATTCAACGTGCAATCACAATATCTACCTTTCCCGTGTGAGACTCATTGCTACACTAGTCTCTTAGGAAGAGATATACGACAATTCCTTGTCTGTATACATTCGGGTCACATAGCTGTACGTGGATAGAAACGCTGCACTGTGATATCCCATGTGAAAACTTCAGACAATGCAAACATTTCACTACCAATCTCAGCCCAGAGACTTTCCAACAATTTGAACAACAAAGTGGGTTGTGATGACATCACCATTTGTGCACTTTTGCCCTCAAAGTCAATTGATATCATGACTTTTGATGACACATCATAATCTGTTCAAATGTGACCACAATGAATGACAGCACTATAGCTCCTCGGAGCCACAGGTGAACATTTTGCTGTGAATTGAAATACTTTCCTTAACAGTTCACGTAGATATGTGTACAATATGTGACATAATATTGCCTGTTCGATTGCTGTAGTCATCTAGTCACTGGCAGCCTCGTTCATAGCCACAGAACACAGAAGAATATGCTGAAACTACACAGGGTCACGTTAATCAAGTAAGCAACACTATATACCATACCCCGCATGCAAAAGCACCGTCTGGTCATTGAAGGTCAGCAGGGAGAGCACAACTAGTATTGTTGCTCATCTTACGTGGGTGCTTTGCTTGCCCACCTGTTGTGAAAGCTGACTGGGCTCTGGTAAGGCCACCCGAGAGCACTGTGACGTTAGAGCCCACAGCAACACATGTGGACCCTTCAGAACCACACGCACAGGCAGATGAGTGCTCCTGTAAAAGGCAAGGAGGAGACGCATAGACAACAGACACCTTTGTCCCTCTGTACAGTCGTCTCGTATATCACTTAGGCACTCCAGCTCCTGAATTTCCAAGCTTTGCAATTGCATTATTAAGCTAGGTATATATGGTTTTATGGCAGAGACAGCCCGCCATATACGTATGTAAGATTGAGTGCTTTTTGTGCGGACGTTACTTGATACAAAAGAGCCGACAGGGCGATGCCCCTTCGCTGAATCACAGCTAGACTGTGTATTGTCGACTCTGCTCAGACTCTACCTCGTATTTCGGAACAAAGCCTAGTATAAATAGAATACGAAGTGTAGCTACCGCAGTCGGTAGCTGAACGTGCAGCTACACCTTAACTTGGTGCTAGCAGCTGGTGCCGAAGCAGGATGCAGCTAATAAAATGCGCACTAACGGTGGCTTGCATTGGCTTGGCCGCACAGCTTGTCGAAGCTTCAGCAGTAAAGAGATCAGTTTTGACGAGACCTCGACGTCACTTACACTCCGACCATCCGGTGGACATTGGCAGCAAAGTGGCGTCTCCTCTGAGATGTAGCACAACTAGCTTCCAGAACGGAATAGCTCATCAGGTTGGCTTCAGAGACGAGATAACAGAAGTCTGTAACAGCAGCTATTGCACTCCTCCGAGAGTGGCATCCTTCCAGAGACCCTGCCCTTCAATCTGCAACAATGGAGGGACTGTGAAAGAGAACGGGGCGGAATGCGCCTGTCCGGAGGGATTCTACGGACTGTTTTGCGAAACTAGTGAGTTGCAATTATTTAATTTTATATAGTTAACTAATTTATTGTGCGATTGGATAATGTTAAAATGGCAATTTTAATTATGAACTGATTTTTTTTGCAGGATCGCCTTGCGGGCAGCTCTTGCTGGAAGCCGAAGGATCCATACCTATGAAGATCCCGTTTCTAGGCGCGGATTTGAAATGTGTATGGGAGATAAGAACCGTTGCACCAACCACTAGTCGCCCTGGCCACAGGATTATTCTAGCTGCAACAGATTTTAGCATACCACCCTTCAACATTACAGAGGAGAGCATCGTTTACGATGGTGCAGAGTGCCCGGAAAATAACCGTATTAACGTGTACCAAGACAGATATGCACCGGGTTACAACCTGAGGCCAGGTGGATACTGTGGAAATAACAGCTTCCAGACTGTTATCAGCGAAGGCAATGTTCTGTATGTGGAGTTGCTGCTCAGTGTATCTGTCACTATGTCAAGTGAATTCACCTTCTTGTACAAAACAATGCCAAATGGTAAGTGTATAATTAAAGATTAATTTGCTTCCATTGTATACATGGCTATATATACATGCACTTAGTGTATTTTCATATAACATTAAATGGACTAACAACATTAATGTTGACATATGATTATGCGTGACACATATATACGCTGTATACATTGTGATAAGTGCTGGCCAGACATTATATAAATATCAAGCCCTCTCACCCCTATACAGTGCCACATTACCTGTGCCACTCACCATGGACTCTGAACAGCTTCCAGGGGACCCTACAGACTCCTGGCTACCCCCTAAACATGCCTCCAAGACTGAGATGCGAATGGAATATTATTGTTCAACCTGAATACTCTTTGAAGCTGGATTTCAAAAGCATTGACATTGACTCACTTGATTTCATTATTGTGGTATCAGAGATGGGTGAGTTTGCAAAATTGTGTGGTTCCCAGAGCAATCACACTTTGCTGTTTGAGAACCCTAGACGAGTCTACTTGCTTCTATACACCAATGCTATCCGTCAAGGCAGTGGATTCCAAGTCTACTTCAAGCACATCAGTCAGCATGCAGACTGAGGAGCACAGGCAGGCAGGGATTCACGGCAATCAAAGCTTAGCACACACTGACACCAAAGTCCTGCTATATATATGTTGGACGCTGCAGATGAATTGCATTTCTCCCCGCATTTATCGATCCATTTACTTCAATTTGATTGTAGCTGTCACACTTGTTAATTAGGCACATTCCCAATGATGTGTGCATCAAATTACTAATCTTGTATTACTTCAATATTGTTCTGACCATGACCGCTGTCACTGTACGTACATAATATATACGTAGGCAGTCAGTCTTCTGTGAACCAAATGAGCCTATCGTATCTGATATGGCCCACAAAAGCTGACGAATCAGCTGTATAAGGGATGCACGTGGCTTCATACTGAAATGATGAAGCGTTCACCTTGGGCACAGAAGAACAGATGCCTTTGTAGACATACTCAGGAAGTTGGGTCAATTTGCCCAAGTCAGGAGTATAGTATCCATTTACAGATTCAAACTCCTACAAGTGTAAAAGAGCCAAGGTTTACTGCATATTACGTACACAACGCCAAGAACGCACACACATATTATAGTGATCGACAAAACAGTATGTGCATGTGTGTTTCTGTGTGCGTGTCACCCACTGAGACCCTCTCCAGGCTCTGGACCACATTGGCAAGGTCCTTCTTTGACACGCGTTCACCAGGAAGAAAGGCAGCTTGGCTCCGATAGATTTCCTGCAGCACAGAGAGAAACATTAGCTAGTGAGTAGGGAAGGTGCAGTTGTCCCAGTAATCATCACATCCTGCCACACTTCTGCATCAAGGGAAGACGTGCACGCGTCAACTCAACGGAGCAGACAACGTTCCACTAGTTAGAACCCACCTTCTGCCGTGGAACTTCCTAGCAAGCTTCCAGAAATACGGTCGATCATGGCGCCATTTTTCTCCGTAATCCTTCGCTTATCCGTTCGAGTGCATTGCACACATGGATCTACCAGCTACGCTGGACGTGGTGGATGGCCCACTCTCGGAGGAAGACGAGTCGCAGGAAGAGTCTGCGACATGGGGCAGACTGTTCTCAGTAGGAAAGGGATTCACGGGCATCGGTTGGTAGCCTGAGTCTTTGGGGCAACAAACTCACATAGTGTGTCTTTGGCTGTTTCATGCGGTGTCATGCTGTGTCATCTACTGCCGCCATTGCACGTGCCCATTTGCATCCCAACTTGCAGAGTTGACTAAAGACACTTATGTGTTTGGGAGGGACCCACTGTGCGACTACAGTTTCTCCAACTCAGCACTTGAGACAAATCCTCACATGCAAGCATTCAGCAAGTATCATTTTAGAGTATATAAGGTGTGTGTGTGTGTGTGCGCACGCGCGCATATGTGTGTGTGTGCCAATGTGAGCACATGTACTGTATGTTCCGTGTGTGTACTTAATGTGTGTGTGGCTGGTGTGTAGTAAAGTGATTGGTTGCTAGTCACATGCACTTGTTCAAACGGGTCCCACATAGTAGGCGTACTTCCATGGATTCCACATGGTGGGCGTCTTCTGTCTTTCCTTCCATAGACTGCTTTAACTTACTACTGCACACTCCCGTTGTACTTGTACTTCCCTGTCCCCTTTGCACCCGACACAGGAGGGAAGTGGAGACAGTGTCACAGTGCTGCTGGAGGATACTAGGTGGGGGAGTGGGGTGGGGGAGTAGGGTCGGGAGATGTACATACTCAGCAAGGAATACCACCTCTTGACATCATCAAACAGTACTGTGTGCTTGTGTTCACTCACTGTCCCCTAGTCTACAGCACTTCCTCGTAACTCCACCACTTGTGGTTGCCCTTGTCGTCTGTAGCTCAAACGGGACCTTTGTCAACGGAGAGAAGGTTGGGAGGAACAAAAAAGTGCCTCTCAACAACAACGATGAGATTTCTCTTGCTCTGCCCAAGAACAGAGGTAGCTGATAGTGTGTGAAAAGAGAGAGGAGGACCTCATTCAGCTGAAGTTCTGTGTAGTGGTGGTGGTTGGCTGTGCTGTGTGTGTGTGTGTGTGTGTGCATGTGTTGAGGTTGTTGGCTACCTACTGTGCAGCATTTGTCTATATGGAGACTGCTATGTCTGAGTGTGAAAACTCTAAACTGCCAGAGGTGAGTGTGGCAGTGTGGACAGACAACAGACACCAACCTCAGCTCACTTGTGTGTTGTTTGTGTCCTCCCCACCACTGCAGGACTTCAGGCAGAAGTATACAATGTCAAAGGTTCTTGGAAGGTTGGTACACCATGTGACAAGACACTGCAGTTTTGTATATGGGGAATGTGAATGGGTACACATGTATAAGTCTGTATGTAATGTGTTTTGTGTGTCTTTCTTGTTGCACAGAGGCGCCTGTGGGGAAGTGAAGCTTGCTTTCGAGAGGGGAACCTGCTCCAAGTTTGCAGTGAAAGTGATCAACAAGAAGACCTTCTCTGTTGGAGTATGTGACACGCACACAGACACATGCACACACTTCTTTATGAGCTCAGCTGTGTTACATCTGTTGTGTATCCAACGCAGCCACACATTGGACCAGGCATCATGGACGAGGTGAAGATTCTAAAAGGACTGGACCATGTGAGCTTAATTAAGTGATGTGGGCCTTGAACCAAAGGGGCTGAGTGTTCCTTGAACCAAAGGGGCTGAGTGTTCCTTGAACCAAAGGGGCTGAGTGTTCCTTGAACTAAAGGGGCGGAGTGTTCCTTGAACCAAAGGGGCTGAGTGTTCCTTGAACTAAAGGGGCTGAGTGTTCCTTGAACCAAAGAGGCTGAGTGTTCCTTGAACCAAAGGGGCTGAGTGTTCCTTGAACCAAAGGGGCTGAGTGTTCCTTGAACCAAAGGGGCTGAGTGTTCCTTGAACCAAAGGGGCTGAGTGTTCCTTGAACTAAAGGGGCTGAGTGTTCCTTGAACCAAAGGGGCTGAGTGTTCCTTGAACTAAAGGGGCTGAGTGTTCCTTGAACCAAAGGGGCTGAGTGTTCCTTGAACCAAAGGGGCTGAGTGTTCCTTGAACCAAAGGGGCTGAGTGTTCCTTGAACCAAAGGGGCTGAGTGTTCCTTGAACCACAAGGGATTGAGTGGGCTTTGAACCAAAGGGGCTGGGTGTTCCTTGAACCACAAGGGATTGAGTGGGCTTTGAACCAAAGGGGCTGAGTTTTCCTTGAACCAAAGGGGCTGAGTGTTCCTTGAACCAAAGGGATTGAGTGTTCCTTGAACCAAAGGGATTGAGTGTTCCTTGAACCAAAGGGGTTGGGTTGTCAGTTGGCTGCAGTACCCTGTGGAGGGTAGTCTGGCTAGCTAGACCGTCCCATCTAATCGCTGGGCACTAACGGCTGGGAGACTTGGGTGTTTAAGTAGGACGATCTAGCTAGCCAGACTAGGTACGTATGTATGTGGAGGCCAGCACACTAATAGACCACAGCCGCCAGTTGTGTGCTTGGCAGATGTGGGGGACACGTGTGCTACATGAACCATGCACTGAGGCACAGCACTTGACCTGCACTGCTCTGTGAACCTGCTTTGGTGCACGGCCTTGCTGACCCCAGACACTGGTATTGCACAACATGGACATGTACTCAGTGGAGGCAGACGTACAGTAATAGTCCGCTTGTGTCTGTTTGTCTTTGTTACTGTTTCATTCAGAAGGTTTTGTGCTAAGAGCTGCACATATTTACATAGCATGTGCATGCAATGCTGTTATACCCGCTCTCCCTCACTCCCCTCCC